>CM043015.1:203411830-204015623 GCA_023690525.1 Holotrichia oblita | reverse complement strand
TACAAGCTTTCGATTTTCCTGTGACTGTGACTACAATCGATGTTGCTATACCATTTTCAAATTGTTGCTTGGTGGGGAAGTGCCAAAGAAAGTTCCTTTCTTACTACTTTATATGCCTTGCTCGAATAAAACTGAAATATAGCTGCAAATTCTCACTATGCCTGCCATTTCCATTTCATTGGACATGTTGAGAGATTACCAGAATTACAGATTTTTTGAGAAAGGAAATCATTGTCACATCCGTATCCATCGGTCATCAGCATGCTATCAAACTGTGCCAAGATATTTGAGTCTGTTGAAGGGAAGAGCATTAAGATATATCTGTCTATAAAGCAGCATAGTTTTATCAGTTGCCAGTTTACGGTTTTACTAATTTAATCGAACTTGTTCCTTAGCTGAAGCCTGACGTGATTTGCTTTGTAACGCTGTTAAACCTTGACACATCCTCACAGTATACAAAACCAAATAAATCCTGTAATAGGTGCTCATAGTATATTGTTGGAATCGTCGAGTGTCAAAACAACCCAGATCGATGCAGCAGATGTCGATCTAGTAGCTCCGATAATTCGTGCATTGTCAATCCTGCTAGATATCTCGATCTGCTAAGCAGTACAATTTTTAAAAAATTCTTTGAAATAGGAGCTCATGGAATATTGTTGGAATCTCCTCGCAAGTGAGTGCAATGAAATATACCATGAGGGCCTGTTGCACAGGCTTGCTAAACACATAGCTGAGAACATAAGCCAACGTCATTTATCAATCAAACAATCTACATGAGACGTTGACTTCTCTTGGCAAACATTGCTATAGTTTTTATGTTAATGTGCGTATGGTTCACTCTCGCAAGCAACAGCTTATACACACATATTTTTCAATTGCCCGAGGAATTTTAAGGCAACTTTATACAGGATCATATTCAATTATTTTCATTAATTTACAAGATATTGACATTTGTTTGAAAATTTTGACATTGTGCTCTCTTTAGAAAATTGCTATTATTTCGGTAACGCAAAAAATGTAACATTATGAAACTTAACATAACGTTAAAGGCATATCCTATGATAATAATAAACAGCAACACGAGAGAGAAACTTTCTTTTAAAGAACACACCTACATAGCAACATACAGAAATAGGAAATAACTATCCATCTATCTATATCAATATACCAAAACCATTAATTTTAACTACATACATGCTTTATTCAAACTAATAGACAATTAAATTTCGCATTCAACTAACCCATAAAAATATAGTGTTTCAAGTTGAAAAAATGATTTTCGCATTTCAATTTATTCAAAAAGATACTGATTTCTATAACGCTCTGTATAACGTATTTAAGTCTACATCTGTTTATTGTCATCATAGGAGATGCTTCTAACGTTATGTGAAGTTTCATACTGTTACATGTTACCGTTACCGAAATAATGGCAGTTTTCTGAAGAGAGCAAAATGTCAAAATTTTCAAACAAATGTCAATATCTTGTAAACGAATGAAAATAATTGAATATGATCCTGTATAAAGTTGCCTTAAAATTCTTCAGGCAATTCAAAAATTCGATCATATATAGGGTGTTATACTTAAAAATGTAAAGATACTGATGGTTACGGGCAAACTAAACACCCTGTGTATCGTATTTGTATTTACATATTTGCTTTATTTTGCATAAAAATGGAGATATGGAAGAATATCGCACTATTGTTACACCCTGTATATAAACGAAAACATTCCACTTATACTGTTCAGTTACTGGAGTTACCTTTTTAACATCAGACTTGAAGCAGCACAACTGCTATTTTCGCTTCACAATTTAGCCAGCAATAATTCTCTTTCAGGCAAAATAGGCTTAGAGGCTTATTATATTATTAGTAGACGTGTACAACCAAAAATTTCTACGAGATAATATACAAATCGATACGGCGTCACCGAATCTAAACCCGTGTTCGTATCCAACATCGCTGGGCACTTAATGCGATTTTAATCAAAAGTATTCGTAGTGCTGCATCGCGATAATACCGATTGCACGTCGGTCGCTACAATGCTTTGAATGAAACGTAATTGCCGTTGATTACACGGCGATACCGTGATAATTGTATGTAAACGTTAGAGCACGCGAACTAACTCACAAATGAATTTACGTCACATACAATGTTTCTCATGTATGTAACCTGTACGAGCGTATACCTTTACAGAATATTCCTCTTGCGTAAGGGCTGTTATGTTCGATTGGGTACGGCGATATGTTTACCATTAGAACGTGATTTAACGATACCCGAAAAGAATGAATGAATAAACTATTATAGGGAATGACGCGAAGGTAACGCTACAGGAAATAATAATGATCGGGATTTGAATTATGATGAAATCCTTATCGAATATTAAGTTCGGTTGGAGGATAGAGGGAGTTTTCATTAACGTTTGTTTATATTTTTTTACGGTAGCCTTCGATATTTTTCTTTAAATAATTGAATAGAATATGAATAATATGCATCATTATATCTACAACACAATATTGATTATATTTTTGTTTAATTTCAGGTGGGTCGATGCTTTAGTAATAGACAGAACCTTTCTGCTGTGGTAAGTACCCGATTGTGTGTCGCCTTCTGTTGAGGATATTGCAACTTCCAAGACCTTATGTCGAAAATTGTCAAAGATAATATAACGGGATCTTGATAAATAGTCGGCTATTTCATTGTGATCAATTTTTTACGGTCAATTTGACTTGACCAAAATTGGCATTAATTATTTGGCTAGAGAACGAGAGCTTTAGTTCGAGGACTTTAGTCTTTCATTATTAATGCCAATTTTGGTCAAGTCAAATTAGGAAGCACACGAGAAAAATGGAAACAATGTAATAGTCGACTACTTATCAAGCTCGAGCTATATTTGTTAAGATCGCTTCCTAAACCAAGTTTCATAGTAAAAACTGAGTAAAATAAGCATATTTTATTATCTGTTAAGAAAAGAGAACAATAAATTATTTTGAACCAAAATTAAACACGCAATTATTGCATGTTATATTTCGCGGTATTGCTGATGATGTTACAAACTCTGTTATTCTTACGATCGCCTCTGATGAGGTGGAAAGTCTTGCCTCTTGTCTCTGGTTTTGTATCCCTCGTAACTGATTCAAAATTTGTTGGTGATGTTGTTGGTACATCTCTAATTAAGGTTAAATCCAGGAAGAATTGGCATGGTTGGTAATTTTGAGGCATTTGGTATTTAAACGAATAGATCCTGCTCCTTGTTTGGTCCATATCGAAATTTCATTCTTCTCAATAGGCCAGTTTTTGTACCAGAAGCAATTTTCCTTCTTCCAAAATGGATTAGGCGTCAAAAACAGCCGATAGCAGGTAAAATTAGGACCACGTTTCCCAGCTAATGTTTTAAAAATTCTCACTGGACAACGATCTGAATTTTGAATATTTGGAGACAACTATTTACTGTTCGCGTATTTATGGTTTCTTCCTTGGCAGGTCTTACTAAATATGGGATTATATTCTACTCTATCCGACTCAGTTCCCTCAGATTTAATTTTAATTTCGACCCTCCACGCCATGCCAGTTACATGGAGGCTAAATAGTAGCTAAATAGTTTCAAGTCTCCAGACGCTGTCTGGACATTTCATCTATTTGACACATTTGACATTTAATGAAACCGTGATTTCTTGCCTACATTGAATAGTCGATTTGTAATAGTTGCTGATATCAAGAACCGGTACTGTTCTTTGGTTAATTTCAACTTCAGTTGTGATTATGATTTGACAAAATTTCAATTTGACAGGTGAAGGAAATAATTTGTCTTATTTGATTTTGTTGTCATTGTCTTTTGACTGTTTCATATCAGATTCTTTTTTATACTTCTGTCATTGCTTTCATATCTAAGGTACTTTCTATTTAACACTGATCAGTGAACAAAACCGGTACTGTTGTGTATAAATCGTTCGAAAAAAACCGGTTTTGTTCTCGGATTAGTGTTAAATAGAAAGTACCTATAGTCATTTGATATTGTTCGACATCTTGTAAAATGTTAAGCAATACCGTGATCCATTAAAACATTAAGCTTTCTTGTATGTTAGTTTGTTATGTTAGTTTATCGGAATATTCAATATTGTAGGTATAGAGAAAAAGTTAGAACTGGTAGTAGTTCTTTTAAACGAAACACTCCATTTTACGACCCGAAACATGTAATTCCAAATACAAACAGCCAAACTCACCAGTGCAGTGGCTGTATTATTAATAATTTTCTTTTTTCTCTAATATTTCTTAAACCTTATAATGATCAAATACAAAATCATGGTCCTGGGCACCTTTTCTAGGATAGTGGCTGGTGGTTGCTTCTCTCTTGTTCTATTCTTTGACCATTTTTTTCAGCACTGCTTTCCTTGAATATATGGACCCAGAAAACAAGGCAGCAAAACGAAGTCACAGGACAAAGGTCACTGCAAATTTAAAATTTAAAAATTACAAAAGAGGCAAAAGCATTTAGATAAAGGCGAAGGAAAGACTTTACCATAAATAAGCAAATAAACAGCACTCCAATCAAAGAAAGGAAAAGAAATTCAGAAATTAATTCGACCATAGAGATGTTTTAGAGACGGTGTGTGTCCAAAAAGAATTTTAGTGTATATCACAGATTTTTCGGAATCACAAGTGATTTAGACACAATTGGGATGAAAACCTCGCTACGAAAAACAGTTCGTCCATTATTTACTTGCTATGGAAAGCCCTACAAATGAGTGCAATGAAAAACGATCAAGTGTTAGAAACGGACAACCTGGTTTCGATCTTTTTGCTCTCGTCAGCGTTTTTCCAAATGCAAGACCTAATTTAATCGGATTTTGCCTAACAACGTATATTGTATCACCTCCGAGAATGGACTAATTCTAATCTCATTCCATCTAGTGGATAATGATTATCAGTCCCGCTAGATTTGAAGGAACACTGATGAGACCGAAAAGGTCGAAACAAAGTGGCCCGTTTCTAACGCTTGATCGTTTTCAAATATTTCTTTATATGAAAACATAACTGATAGAGAAGCTTAGATATTGTTGAGCTGGTTTGAAGGAACATATGCATACAAACTACAACCATTAGACAAACCTTTCAAGGAGTTCAAGAAAAATATAGTCTAGTGTGGGTTTATTTTCGGTATAATAATATAAAGGTATAATCATATGAAAGAAGGTAAAAATAACATGAAGCGAAATGATGGAAATTGGATTATTTTATCAACGAGATCGCATCTAAAGATTTCATTGGAATATTTTGAGCGACAATATCAGCGTTTGCAGGCATGCGAATTCATTGAATCACTCATCATAAACAACACAAGAGAATTACCGAATCTCCAAATTAAATCTGAAACAAGATCTCTCTCCATTCACTCTTTTGGGCGTTGTTCCATTTTCGCCAAAAGTTTACCTCGTATTGAACCGGGAAAAACCCCCCGTTTACACTACATATTAGATCTGTAGCCGATACGCCATTCGAATTATAATTGCGTTTCTAACTTCACATATGTTATAGACATGAAAAGTGAAGCACTTTCCGCGTAAGAGTAACACAAAGCAGACACTTCACAGTGTATGCGTGAGGGTAGAGTAAGCTTTCACAAACATACTCGTCTGTATTTATATATATAACAGCTATCTGTCACACAAATACTAAGCGAAAATTGTCACAATAGGAACGAAATTATTGGAAGGCCAACCACTAGCTCCTACGCACAGCAAACAAAGCTCTTTCAGTATATATTGTAGAGGAGTCTACAAACACACATGTATACGAATTGTATACAATCGCCTATATAGTATTGAATTAATGTCGAAACTCGAAATTTTGCGATTCAATATAAAGTTTAAAGTTTAGTTTAACAATTTCTCCTCTCCGTTCCTTCTATACGTGCTTGTGTGCGCTGAACAGTCGACTCTAGCGCCTCTACTTCGCAATGCTGGAGTTGTGTGTTTCAAACATTTAAGTCGTTCCTATTGTTAACGAACTAACTGCGTTTGCAATCCATTGTCTAAATGTTTATTCCATTTCTGGCACAATATAAACGTGAAATATGGCCGGAGTTGTTGTTCGGGCATCCCTTTGTTCGGCTGTTTTCTATTCAAAATATAACGTGTACTATATATATATAGTTTGTGGAAAACTTTCGCGGTTAATTTGATAATTTACTGATACTTTTGTACGATGGAATGGATATTCGCGGTCAATTTTTTTACGTACGCAAGGGGCATCCTTGCTAATTTTATTTACGACGAACAATAGGACGAGAACTCACTGTGTATACTGCGCAAAAGAAAGCAGTTGGTGATACAATTTTAATTAATTTTTTGCGCCTGGAAACATAAATCCTTGCATGATGATTCGGTGTAACGATCAATTATCTCATCATTGTTTTGGCCAGGCATTTTGTTTTGTCCTTTACCAATAAAGTTTCTAAAAGCAAATCTGTTGCCTTGGAAGAAATCCGCCATCTGGTCCTGCAGGTTGCATGAAAGAAGCCATACCTGAACCAAAACCAGAGACAGAAAAACATGGAATGGTGTTTGGTGTGTAAGAAGTGCACAAAAAAAGAGTGGGACAACGTTAGTTGGAGCCTAGTGTACTATGGCCACTATAAAGCGCTATGTCGATTTAATGGTGTGGGGCAGCATTCCATTTTCTTCTCAACTTCCAAAAGTAGTTTTATTTTGTAAATGCAGCAAAGTCTCTTTCTATAGAGTCAAGTATGATGGATGTAGCAAATATGGTAGTGCTGAGAGAGACGATTACAATTGGCACCGGAAAAAAAACTGCAGCCGTTCTTCTAACAATACGGCGAAAGATTGCCCCCTATAGAGTTTAATGTTCAGGGATACAAGAGAACTCCTTGCGGACACACAAAATACCTGAGCATGTCGTTCGTCGCATACATTAACCATGTGTGTTTCTATTTAACTCAGAACGCCGCAAAAAAGAAAATCGGAGTAACGTATGATAATAGAAATACAGATAACGAATTCTTTGATAATGTAGTTTCTGTGTATAGCAAATTTGAAAGCAATGATTTGGGACCTGAAAAAGTCTAATCTTAATCTTGACGAAACAGGTTTAAAAACCATGTATGAGCCTCCGAATATATGGTCGCAAGAAGATCTAAAACAAGTAGGGCCGGTTATATCAGGAGAAAAAGGTATCCTAGTAACCTCCATTTATGATATTTCCACGGGTTAATTTTAATCCTTCTATATCGAACGGTGCACCTGTTAGAACACTTGCGGCTGCTACAAAGTCTGGCTGGATCAGTAGTTCTATATTCCTCGATGTTCTTAAACATTTTACCAAACATACAAAATGCACAAAAGACATACCTGTTATACTATTTATGGATAACCATGAATCTCATATACAGCTAGATGTCATAAAATTTGCTAAAGATAAGGGAATAGTGTTAATAACATTTCCTCCACCTACTAATGGAAAATTGCAACCACTTGAGAGAACAGTATTTAAAATGTTGTCAAATCCCGGGCGTACCATTTTAATTTACGATATAGCGAATTTAATTGGACAGGCATACCCGAAAGCTATAATACAACAAAATATTATTAAAGGGTTTCAATGTACTGGAGTTTGGCCTTTAAATAGGAATATTTTTTCCGAGGAGGATTATTTGTGTTCGTATGTTTCCGATAAACCAGTAATTCAACAAAAAAATTCAGTGCAACATATTTCTCTTCCCCAACATGAAAGAGAAGGTGATATGTGCCATATTCGTGAAAAACTCCAGAACCGTCAATTAGTAAAGAAAAGTTTGTTAGTCCATTCGTAGTTAAACCGCTAAAGAGAGCTGAGGAAAGATAATTGACAAATTGACGAAGAAAGAAGAGTCAGCTTCTTATAGATACACCGGTTAAGGATAAAATTGAAGAAGAATATATAGATTGAAAAAGGAAAGGAAGCAGGTAAAAAGAAAAATTGTAGAAACGAATGTATGAACGACAGGAACTAGGAAATGATGGCTCAAGTTCAGAGGAATATGAAGATATACTATATTAGAAGAAAAAGAATTGCAGAAAAAAATTTGACAGTTTGTTTTAATTTGTGAAGGGAAAGCACGAAATAACAAAGGAATATATTCTCTAGGAGAAATAACAGATATTATAGAGAATGACATAACCGTCCATTATTTAAAGCGTGTAAGTTCCTCATCCTTTCAGTTCATAGAAACTAATCAACAGTACTTATTTGAGAAACGGAATATAATACAAATTTTACCATCTCCGATTATCATGAATGCAGGGAAGCGTCGTCCGAAAATAATAACCTTCCAAGCAGACTTTACTTAATTTAGAATTAGTTTAAGTTTTTTGTAATTTCACACTATTACCTTAATGCAGTAGCTTTACCAATAAAATAATATACTCTCATAGACGTTTATATCGTCAATCACAGTACCCTTACATGCGTTTTACAGTACCCTCACATAGGGTACAGTGGAACATTTGTATCGGCTTTCATTTCTGTTAGTACCAGCCACAACTTCTACTAAATATTATTTAAACATATTCATAAACCACTATTACAGAAACCAGACGTTTTGGTTTCTGTTCATGTACGTAAAGATGTTACTTTTACGTAAGAACTAAGACCACCGAGAAGAAAATCGACCGAAAAATGACAAAGTTATAAGCAGTTCAGTGAATAAATCCAAATCCCATATTTAAATAAAATTTTTTTTCGACAATTTATTGGGTTTAAACGCTTGCAATACATTCTTGACATTTTTGTGTGTTAGAAATAGTTGCTCTTGCTTTGTTTTCGGTTGCTTTTGAGATCCGTTTCTCTAGTGAGAAACCATACATAGTCTCCCAACATTGCGTCATCCCAAAATCCTTGATAGCGCGCCGCTCAATGGTCTTAATTTGTTGGTGAAATCTCTCACCGTGTTCGTCACTTACGTCACCAAGATTGTCTGGAAAGAAATTCAAATACGAATGCAAGAAATTGATTTTTAGAGACCTATTTACACCTGTAAGAAATAAATAAAATGGTAAAAACAATACCTACAATAAAAAAACAACCAGGAATGAAATTAAATAATGACATTCTGTACCCATCTTGTTGTAGTTCTTCAGCAAATCGGTAGTAATTCCCTTGTAGTTGGGGCTTTTATTGTTCCCAAGAAAATTGGTAACAACCCGCTGAAATCAATTCCAGGCCTCGTTTTCAACTGGTGTTAAATATTTTGGAAAATCTGTGCTTTTTACCAATTTCTTTATGTGTGGACCATCGAAGACGCCTTCCTTGATTTTTGCTCAAGAAATCTGCGGGAAAAGGGTTTTCAAATAAGAAAATACTTGGCCTCCCTTGCCTAAGGCCTTCACAAAATTTTTAATGAGGCCAAGTTTAATGTGCAACGCTGGAAGGATTATATTTTCTCTTTTGACAAGAGGCACGTATTTAATATTGTCTTTGCCCACTGTAACGTTCTCCCTTTCTGGCCAGTGTTTTCTTCTATAATGATGTTCACGAGCACGACTATCCCAGAGGCAAAGAAAGCAGCAATATTTTGTATATCCACCGTGCATTCCCACAACATGCCGACGACTTTGAGATCGGAACATATTTTCCAGTTGTGATGCTCATATTGAATATATTTTAGCAAACTGGCCATTGTGGCGTATGATTCTTTAGTGTTGATGGCATGAGCGATGGGGATAGAAGGTTTTTCATTTCCAATATGCAGTAGGACTGCTTTCAAACTCTCCTCACTACCGTCAATGAACAAGCGCCACAACTATTTCTAACACACAAAAATGTCAAGAATGTATTGCAACCGTTTAAACCTAATAAATTGTCGAAAAGAAAATCTTTTTTGGAAAGTATGGGATTTGGATTTATTCACTCAATTGCTTATAACTTTGTCAACACCAGACGTTTTTTTCACGATTTGTATTTTTCCGTCGACACAAAATCACTGTAAAATATGATTTTTTTTGAAAATGTGCCCTATTTTCATCGATATGTTTTGAACCACTTTACCAAACAAAGATCCGATTATACACATTTGTTCGTCATCTCAATACCTTGCATTTGGGTACCAAGAACGACCTAATCGGACATTTCTAGCTCGAGATATGATTTGACAAGTGAAAAGAGGTCGACAAAATTAAAAAATTACAATATCTCAAAAACTGTTCCATAAAAGAAAATTAACCTTGATTTTCGAATTCAGCGGGATAAAATACATGAGGAAAATCGCCTCTCATCAAATATACATTTTCGGTGTAAAGTAGTGATGTTATTGTCATTAAAATTGTTATTATTGTTATATTCTGGAAAACAAGAACTATGACAGGTAAACTATTGTCGCCATCTTTTAGTACTCATAAAACAGTTATATGTATATTTGTCTTAACTTTTTTGATGTCTTATAGTTTTGGAGATATTAAAGCAAATAGCGAAAGGTAGTCTTGGCTTTAGGGAGCCCCACCCCCCTAAAACGGGCGGTTTAGCATCTATAAAAGTTACCGTTGTTTTTACACTGCACCAGTCTACAAACCCACCAAATTTTATTTAAATCGGTGGGGGACACTTCCCTGTGTTTCCTTGTTAGTTAGACAAAATAATTCGTAGCCTATATAATTTATGTTTGCGAGGATAAAAAAGCTTGCAACTGTTCCCACAACTCCCTTAACAATTTTCCTGGAACTTTACGATTTATTGTTGATTTCGTATTCTTGCATATTCACCTTCCGCAACACGGAGTTTCATTATCTGGCGACACATTCTTCAGATATTGATTTGTAACATTCTCATTATGCGTACAAAAAGATTCGACAATTCATTCTATTAGTACACGTACTCGTATACATACCGATACGAATGCTGTATTAAACTAACAAGGCCTGCAGTTGTAGCGAAACCTCATTGATCTCTGTGACATGAACACCAAACATATTGAACCAGAAGCTCGCTGATGCGTTGGACGGCCCCTCCTTGCATACATATAAAGGCAAGTAGTGTTTCAAATTCATACACAGACAGAGCGATTTAGTCGATGTAACCTTATATTATGATTTGGTTGACTGTATGTAAACGCGCAATTTAGTAGTTCGTTCACAAAACATACGGCTAATGATAAGGGATTATAGTGATATTTCCGTAAGCTTCTGTGTTGCATACAAAGAGCTTTTATTAATGATCTAAACTCACGTGATCTCTGAGGTCGCAGCGTTCTGACACATAGATATTTGAACCAATCGCGATTCGAATTGATCACGCGACTAAACTTAAATCTTGCCGCGTCTAACGAAACTACAAAACTAGACATAACACACTAATTTCTGATTACCCGCAGTGCGCGTAATATAATATTATTGTTGAAACCATAAAATAGGAAATAAATTACTGCGAAGGAGATTTCTCTCTTCTTATTTCGTCGGATTGGATTTTCCACGCTTGAAATATACCACTTCGAAGGGTATGCATTTATCAAGTTCGTTACATTTATAACGGTTCAGCTAGCAGTGCCAGAAAGGAGTGTAAAATACGGATTATATTTGGTTACAAAAAAAAAAGAGAGAAGAGGAAGAACGGGGCTAGTTCGCACATACACAAAGTGCATTCGGTCGAAAAGGAGCGAGAGGAACGCAGCATCCATCCAGAGGCTCAACCGAACGGAAGTAAAAGAGGGAACAAGCGAAAAAGGACGCGCAGATAGTCGATAAAACCACCATTGTGAGGAAGAAGGCCAGGAGAGTAGTATAGTACGCCAGCATCGTAACTTAATTACGGTAAAACGTTCCTCCTTTTTTTCGCTTTTTAAAAAATTTCCCCGACGAACGTTCCACCTTAATTTGCGTTATTCATTGATAGAAACGGTGGGAAACATCTTTTATTGTTTTAGCTTTTTTTTGTAATCCTCGAGTGCTGTGAAGCATTCGCCATGAAAGTCGTTCAAACAACGCAGACCTCGTCATTAGTGTTCAGTTTTTAACAGATGCTTCCGCAGCATATTTCAGGTGTCAAGTTGAGTTAGGTAGTTTTTGATGTTTGTATGATAGAGTTAGAAAAGTAACGTTGACTGTTTTAAATGCACTAATTAAAAGTTGAGTAATACCAACAATGAAATTTTAAAATTATCGGATGTCAGTCAATGCTTGAAGCAATTGATTTCGATTGCATTAACATTAGCGTCCCACGCGGTAGTTACTTTCAGCATGATTATTAAAATTGTTTCTTAAAATCAAACGCAATATGCTTCCTTTTGGAAATGTTTATTGCTAATTAAAATTAGTTAAGAAAACAATTATAAAAAATTATAACTACAAAACCATTGCAATGACAAAAATAAAAACATTCTTTATTAGTTAATATTGCAATTACAATGAATGTTGGAAATGGTGACCTTCCTGCTGCAAACATAAATTAACTCAACATTTTGAAGTTGTTCTTATGCAATATCGTTAATAAAATTTGAAACGTATATTTAAACATAACCTGACTGGAATCTAATATCAAATGTTGCTTACGCGACTTTTATAAACTTATTTTAGTAGTTATGAAAATAACTGATTGTCAATACAAGGAAAAACTAATACAGAAATGAAAATCGAACAAAACGAAAATAATACAAACGTGCGACTATGGTCATAGAGGAATAAACCAACTAACATTCTCAGGGTGGTAAACTTTAAGGGCAGATATTGCATACATTTTGACAGATATCAGCTTCAAACATTTACGGACACGGTGTATTTAGAATAGTAAGCTTAGATAGTGTATTGATGAGTCATGTAAAATTGCGGTCATGTAAATTTGACATGATAGGGAAAATGAATTAATTGGTGACCAGTGTAATTAGTCTGGTTGCTGCATTAACGTGGAGTCGACCCAACGGTGACGAGGTAGATCGACGTCATGCTAAGAAACAGAAAGGTTCATGTATCGTAGAACCTATGAACTATAAAGGCAATCATGGCAGTTGGCAGCCCACAAGGCGGAGTGTTGTCACCTTTTCTGTGGTGCCTACTGGTGGACGGCCTGTTTTCTGATCTTCGGGCGGCAGACTTCCATGCGCAGGACTATACACCGACGATATCATCATCATTGTGATCTGGGTTCAAGTTCAAGAGCGTGGTATCAAAGAGGATGCAAATCGCACTCAGGCTCGTGGAGAGATGGTGCAAAAGAGAAGGGTTCACTTGGAGGAAGCTCTAAGATTCTTGTATCGACATGTGAGGAGTAATGCCATGAGGGCCTTTTGGACCTATAGAGGAATGTTTGATAAAACGTGGGGCCTGAAACTATTTCTGATGGTCCACTGGCTATACACGAGAGTTATAGTACCTTGTATAACTTATTTACCGGTGGTCTAGTGGCACAAAGTTAATTTGGGCTATGCAATCAACACACTTAGCAAGGTACAGAGGATTGGAGCCTTGTCTTTAATATCCCACATAGGGGTATTTCGTTAATTTCCGCGGCCAAAAATATTAATTCATTAATTATTGCTTGTGAAGCTGGGTTTACACGGTCAAAGAAATTGATGAATAAATTGATAAATTTATTGGAGCATATAAACAGTAAAAGTTAATCCAATACCTTAAACGAATTCATAAATGCCAATCCTCAAATAGTGACTTTTGTTTTTTAATAACCTAAAAATCTGTTTACGCTTATGTCATTTATGAATTTAGAGCTTACGTCTAACTTATTGTTATCTATTTTTATTATTATACTGTAGTAGATTTACACGCCAATAATAATTTCTGCACATTTATTGCGATATAAGAAATCGACGTTGGTAGGTGAGCCCTTGGTTGCAACTTTCAAGACGACCCTGGTCAATTTAAATCACTTTTACGAATTTATGTCAATTACGATTTTAATACTTTCTCAGCCTAACAATGTTTTATAAAAAGAACACAAACATCAAAACACTTCACACATCATGAAAGTTGGTATAGTAAATTTTAATCTGAAATGTAACCATAACTCCCTAGAAAATTGACGAGAAATTAGAGCAGCTTCGAATTCGTCAATTTATTCATGAATTTATTTGACAAGCAAAATTCACAACAATTTTAGCGTTTACACATTCCACGAAGTTGAAGGTCAAAAACTTCATGAATTTATTTGTCCGTGTAAACTGGGCTTAAGGATATTTCTATTAAATTATAACCCACTCCTCATTTTCAGTATTTCCAAAGTTTGACTTGGGAAAATCCAACAACAATTCTGTTTTGTTACGATATCGTTCTTGAATGTATTTTTTTCTCTGGTTTTTCATGGATACTTCTTCAGCAGTTTTCTTTTTCCTATATTTTTTAACCGGTAAATCGTAAGCCAAATGTAAAATGCTTTCAAAAAGCCTTATACGAGCATGTAATATTGACAACCAAAATTGGATGGCATCTGGATAGGTTGTATTTGTTAAGGCAAGATTGCTGAAGTCTTTCGATGTCGCTCCACAAATATAACACTTGCTAGTTGACATCTTATCCGTAGCAGCATTACAAACCTCGCCGTCAACTATTATTACCATTTAACTGAATTTCTATTTTAGTCAAAGATTATAGAACATTTTCAATGTAACGAATTTCTTCTTGAATCACTTCTGTGGTTTCCTTCACAAATCTGAATCGAATTGGTCGAAAAAATCTCGCAGATGATCGAGTTTTATTCTGTCATATTCTTTTATTTCGTTCACCGCATGTTATTTGTAAAGGGACAAATAAACTCTGAAATATATTCGAATCACTAACATTGTCATTAAGAAATCTGTTTAAATTGGTTTTATTGTGAACCGTCACAACCCTACTCGGAAATGATTTCTAGAGAATTTGTTTCGTCTTCGCTATAGCACGGGAAAAACTTTTTTATGGTGTTTCGAATTATTTCATATTGTTGTCTTGTTAAGTCTGCCTCAACGAACATTTTAAGAACTTCCAATGGAGACAATGTTAAAATTTCATCGTTCGCTGATTTATTGTAGGCTTTTCTATATCTTCCAGCACGTGTCGGAGAATTAGTGATATCTTTAAGAATTCTCGAAGCATCTCTTTTGCCACTTGAATGTAAAGCTACTTGAGCAGCGTGAACAAAAACATCTTCATCCACAGTGGAGCGTATTTCTTCAGTCTTTCTGCCTTTAGATCTATCACTAGAGTCTGCAAAGTTCTTAAAAGGTCGACCTTGGATTTTATGTGCTTTGTTTTCATTTCAGTTTTAAAATATGAAATATTACATTAAAAAATCGGAAGCTGGATTTCTATGCACTCAGTACTCGATAAAAGCATATTTTCAATATACTTATTTCAATTTTTCATCGATGCTAGGCAGATTCTGCTGTTGAAGGACCTAAAACAAGCATTTTTCCTTTTAAAATTGATTTTTGCCCGCGTAAATTGGACAAATTCCAGTATGTGCGCCAACTGTAGCAATGGAGACGATGCTGAAGCTTTCTCCGCTGTAGTTCGTGTTGTGATCAGAGGCAATTCTAAGGGCCTACAGAGCCAAATATAGTGAGTGCAAGGGTTTCTCCTGTAAAACGGGAGACTATACCAGCATCTTCAACTATATCGAACATATGGCACCGCTGCCCATAAAAGTAGATAAGATCTTGGATCGTTTTCGGTTTCAGTGAGGGATGCAATGTAGACATCTACAGTAGAGGAACTGGAAAAGTTTTTGTTCGTAAATCGAGATGAGGATTTTTCCGCTGTTTGTGGACGCTCTTAAAATGCCGAACGGCACGGGAATTGGAATTTGGGGAGATGAAAAATCCGATGGCAAAGCCATCAGCTTGGGGAGCTCTCCGTCCATCTTCCAAACGGAAATAATTACCATCCAGACCAGCATATAGGGCATTTTTAAACTACTTGCACATAAACGGATCGGTAGAAATTCTATCTGCCTTCACTTCTATTAAATTCAAAAATAAAACAGAATGTAAGTTCTATGTTTCTTTTTCCGTTTTCATCTATGAATAATATCATAAATAAGATAAAGAACAAATATTCTTCTAGATCCGATTACATACTCAAGGAGTTTAAATTATATTTACTAGATGTTCTAACCTACTTGATTAACACTTCCTTCACGACTGGTGTATTTCCGGATGTACTAAAATCAGCTGTTGTAATTCCATTGTATAAGAAAGGAAATCATAAATCACTGGGTAAATATCGACCTGTTGCATATCGAAAGATGTGGAATATAGCATGCTAAAAAGGCTAAATTGTTTTCAAAACAAACATGAGACGATAACAAAATTTCAGCACGGTTTCGGAAAGGGACAGCCTTAATTGAATATTATACCATGGTTTTGGGCAACATTGAAGAAAGGAGACCTAGTATAAGTGGGGTTTGTGACCTGAAGAAGGCATTTGATTGCGTGCAATATAGCATACTTTTCGAGAAATTGCAGATGTACGGAATTAGGGGCAATGTGGCTACCTGGTTTGTTACATACTTATACGACCGAACTCAATTTGTTAAGATAAAACATACCCAATTTAGAGAGACTGACAATCACATGTTTTGCCTGTGACGATGGGAGTTCCACAAGGCTCGGTCCTAGGACCAGTGATATTCAGTCTATATTTCAATGACATAGTTCTTTTCTTGCCGGATATGTTTTCAACCATTTATGCTGACGATATTTCCATTTTGGCCGGCGATTCAGATTGAATCACATATCCAATAATTTACTACGAACAATATCAGCCTGGTTTTCCAACAACAAATTGTCTTTAAGTCCAGAAAAAACCAAATATATGATCTTCCTTACGAGGCAAAGATACTTACATCTTCCTAATTTATCCTTAGATCGACGTAATTTAGCAGAATGCAGCTCAACAAAGTTTCTTGGTATCACATTAGAACAAAACCAAACATTTAAAATCTTTCTACATTAAAGTATGTAGAAACATTTTTAAAGATATTATTCTTTAAAGATTAATCAATTCGTATAGCGGCTGACTTTTCTAAAACTTAATATAGTCAAGTAGTCTGCTTTATAAAAGCTGCGCTACATATTAAAAACTAGATGAAAGGAATTCGAGTCAAAGGGAACTAACTAAACAATATCCTCATCTTAGCGGGAATATAGAAATAAGAAAAGGAAATAAAAAGTGCTATTCTCGATGCAGATATAAGATAAAACTACATTGCTTGCGAGTACCAGTACAGCAGGTTGTTTCTATCTAAGAACAAAGATTCATAACTGCCGGGAGAAAATACGAGATCTTAGGATTCTACGATTCGCAATTACGGGCCGCAAGCCGTTTGAATTTTGCAAATGCTAGCGATTTACATAAATTAATATTTAATAACGCGCCGCCGACTACAGTTATTCTAGTGGTTGTGATTCTCTCCTTTATCTATGTAACTGTAGTGTTAGATATATAGTACTTTGTCCTGGAATTCAAGTCTACATCACTTATATGCTATATTGGTCAAATTCGATATAGCATTTGTCACAAGTTTAGGAGCCCAATTTATAGACGACATTACTGTGATAATCATTTTTAATTAACGTTTTTAAGATAGTTCTAACTTACGGGTCATCCACAAGGTGTGTATAAATTGGCGGACCCACTACACGCGGCGATATTCTTCATTAAAATCGGAGTCCAAAATCTTAATACGAAAATGTTGTACCATGCTCCATATCTTTGCACGAGGTTCCTAAAGTTCGGACTTTCAGTCTTGAAATAAGCATTATTACTCGATATTTGTTGACAGAAAGAGCTACAATTTAGAAGAAAGAAGAATTGTTGTTAAAGTTTTCTTTTTGATTTTAAAGTTTGTTTTTAATATTTGTTTATTAGCTTATTTTGACGAAAAACACATCTGACAACGTTGTAAAACAATAAGTAGGCAGCCTAATGTTGTTCTAGTCAAATACGTTACTACTGTTAAATTTTGACACTTATAACGTGCCATCGAAAAAAAACATAATTGGTGTAGGCTATGAAAATGCTTTTGATCGTTGCTTTACCCACTACCACATAAAGTAATGACATTTATTATTTGACATTTTATTGTAACCAAATTTATAACCTCAAATTAAATGTCAAGGAATAAATGTCATTATGTGAAAGTGGCTAAAGTAACAATCCATTCACATAGCCTACTCTAATTACGATTTTTTTATGTGTCTATATAATCGACCTACATGCGTGTTTAATGTATGTTTCTTTCAAATTCATTCTGAAGACAAAGGAAGGATTTTAGGATTAGGACTTTTAACTCAAAATTTGACCACGTGTAGTGGGTCCGCAAATTTATACACATTTTGTATATACACTCACCGGCAAAATAATCGATCCACTCAAAAAATTGATGACGTTTGTTCGTTAATAAGTTTGTTATTTTAAATTCGATTTGATTAATTTTTTTTGCATATTGTAGGTAAATTTAAATGTAATCTATCACATCTTTGGAATTTTAAGAAAATTTGGCGTGCATCATTTTATACAGGGTGACACAAAGTCTGTTTTTTTTTAAATCAACTTTAAAACCACATATGGATTTTCAAAGTTGCTCCCCCTTGTATTTTCTTATTTTGTTAACAAGACACATCATTTCTTTACAATTTCTTTTTTTATTTATTACAATAGCTTAATTTTTGTAAAAGATACAAGGGTTTAAGGAAAATCTTACATTTTTACATTTTTCCTATGGTACTAACAATAAGTTTACGAATTTATCGTTTTTGCATAGAGGGCTATTGAAATACTGTCAGTTGTGAAATCCAATACGGCAGAAGGTCCCGTGTACTGTCGTCAAAGTTTTGGTACTCACACATTTCATCAGGTGTCGCTGGCATTGCTTTTTGAAATTTGAATATGAAAAGCGCGAAATTGAGTGTCATTATGACATTATATTGTCATTCTGATTTTGTATGTTGTGCCACAAGCGTCTTTAAAAAACAGTATTAGGTGGTATAGACACATCAAAAAAAAATCATTATTAGAGTAGGCTATGTGAATGGATTGTTACTTTAGCCACTTTCACATTGACAGTGACATTTATTCATTGACATTTAATTTGAGGTTATAAACTTTGGTCATTGGTTATAATAAAATGTCAAATAATAAATGTCATTATGTGGTAGTGGCTAAAGCAACGATCAAAAACATTTACATAGCCTACACTAATTATGTTTTTTTTCGATGGCACGTTAGAATATGGTAATTTTTGTGATATTCTTGGAGAAGATATAATATAAGTTGAAGGATTATGCACTCTACAAAAACTTTTTGAATAAAAAAGAGATAACAACAAGAACAAAAATGACGGTGTATCAAGCAGTATACTTACAAGTCTTAACCTATGAAACAGAAAATTGGATACTTGATGAAAGACAAACAAAACGACTACAATCCAGTGACGCACTGGAAACTGTAATGGTGGGGACACTTGATCAAGATTAATGAAACTAGTCAGGTGAAGCAGGTATGGGAGGTAAGGAAAATCGGGAAAAATCGGAGAGGACGACCCAGAAAAACGTGGAACAGCAATACGGATGAACTTCTGAAAAAAAAGAGGAAAAACATGGAACGACGCAAAGGCCAGAAACAGGAAAGAGTGGCGTGAATTTGTTGAATCTGTGGAACTAAATTAAGAGAACTTTACACCTCGACAGTTTCGGGTATAAGAGGTCTTTGATTATGTATGTATGTATGTATGAAGGATTATGTTGGACGTGGTTTAGTTTAAACCTTAAATAGGAGTGTTAAATACCGCTTAAGGATGAAACTATCGTTTCTATTAAATTGACAAGAGCTAACATACTAGTTTTGACATAAACCAGTGACACTTTATTTTCATATAGCATTATCCCATACAAATTGAAGCAGTACAAGAAATGTTTAATGTCTTCAAGGCGATAACACCAGAAACAATATACATACTTCGCCCAGGAGAGTACAGTATACAACATCCAATTAATAGGTAAATACAGATGTGTTATTAAATTCTGTTATGGTTTAGACCTACATTCTAATAGTACCCCTTAGTGGCTTTCCGAGATTGTTAAAACTTGAATATCTTTTGAGATCATTTTTATAAATTACCTAACCTTCGGTTTCGATATTACAGGTATACGTGACATATATCATCCAAATTGAAACTTCATGAGAAGCGTTAGGGAATGAAATTTTATTTCGTCGTGTTCCACGAAGATAACATTTTTGTAAAAATATTTTTAATGAAAATATAGGACAATGTTCAGAAACTATGTATATAAAAGCGCTTTGTTTTTTAGTTTAAAAGTTAGAAATTCAATTTTCAATAATAAACGAGCTTTTCGTGCCCCAGTATGGTCTGTTTTAAAAACACATTTCACTAGATGGCGCAGAAACACGCCAACAAAATTTTATTAGGAGTGTCCAATCTATAGAGAATGAAATGTATATATTATCTATGGTGAAATCTAAAACGTGTTTTTTGTCGAATAGTAATTTATGCATCTTTCTGTAACCGACGCAGAGCTGTTGCTGTGATTCAGGATGGTAGGTCACAGTATTATGTGGCCAGAGTGTTAATAATAATAATAATCATAGATTCTTTATTACCCAACGATTTACATTTATAGGGTAAAAAATACAAATTATATGTACACAAATACATAGCTCATGTAACTGTAACAAATCAAGATTACCTAATAGATACAATATTCTAGTATCTATTCTATTTAATATTCTATTCTAGTACTCCAAACAAGGAAATGAAATTTAAGAAAATATAAAGGGGAAAACAAAGAGAAAAAAAGCCGAGATTGATTGAAATTAAATAAAATTAAATGAAATGAAAGTGTTGGGAGTTTCAAGATGTAAAGTTCAAAGAGCTGTTAAACGGTTTAATGAATTTGGTGTATACACAAGAAGAAATCATTGTGGTCGAAAGAAATCTACTAGTGAGCGAGATAATCGCTTTATAATGTTAAATGTTTTGAGAGACAGAAATGTTACTTCTGTGGAAATGAAAAACAGATTAGCGTAGGACGTAAGGCAAGTTCAAGTAAGTGATAGAACAATAAGAAGGCGGCTGTTTGATATTGGACTGCGTTCTAGGAGACCTGCAACTGGTCTAGAGTTATTGAAACACCATCGAGTTGAACGCCTTAGATTTGCTAGGGATCATGTAAATTGGGGTAACGAAGAATGGAGCAACATCCTATTCACGGATGAGTCCAGATGTTTTAGAACACCAAATGGACGTGAAAGAATTTACCGGAGAACTGGTGAACGTTTCTTTCAAAACCATTTTTTTCCTAGAGTAAGTTATGGAGGCGGTTCGATAATGGTGTGGGGTGGCATAAATTTTGAAGCTCGGACGGACTTGGTTATAATTAAAGGGGGAGCCATGACAGCCGATAGATACATAAGAGAAGTTTTAGAGCCACATATTTTTCCTTTTGCATCGTTCATCGGAGATGATTTCATGCTGATGCATGATAATGCCCGACCGGGGATTGGGATGCACTTGGGAGGAAAATACGATCTCGTGTACCAACGCCTGCAATTTTACAACAGCTTAGTGACGTTCTAACTGAAGAATGGAATCAAATCAACCAGGCGTACATTCAAAACTTAATTGAGAGCATGCCAAGACGAATTGCAGCTGTTATCCGTGCACGTGGAGGAAACACTTCGTATTAAGTTAAGTTTATGTTTTTCATTTTCTTTTCAATTCCTTTTCATTAAATTCGGTATTAAGTTAAATTCGTAAACGTATTGTTAGTACCATAGGAAAAATGTAAAAATGTAAGATTTTTGATGATGTGTCTTTTTAACAAAATAAGAAAATACAAGGTGGAGCAACTTTGACAATCCATATGTGGTTTTAAAGTTGATTAAAAAAAACAGACTTTGTGTCACCTTGTATAAAATGATGTACGTCAAATTTTCTTAAAATTCCAAAGATGTGATAGATTACATTTAAATTTACCTACAATATGCAAAAAAAAATTGATCAAATCGAATTTAAAATAACAAACTTATTAACGAACAAACTTATATTGCTTTTTTTGTACGTAACAATATTAACGTCATTGACAATTTTCTTCCAACGACCACTTCACCTCCTCGGGGATTTGTCTTGCGTACATACAGCCTTGGCCATAAGTATTGAGCACCCAGGTTAACTTGGAGTTCTTTGAAGAATATTAAATTAAAATAAAATAAAACAACTAGCACAGGTTTATTATGTTTATAATTAAAAAAATCAATATTTAGTTGGCCCACTCTTTGCTTTAATTACAGCAGTAATTCTTTTGGATAGAGAGCACACCAGTTTCTTACAATCTTCTGGACTTATAGCGTTCCATTCTAGGCGCAAGCGATCCTTTAACTCGTTTTTTGACTTCATTATGTGACGCCTAACTTTTCGCCTTAATATACTCCATAGATGTTCTTTGGGGTTCAGATCAGGCGATTGAGCAGGCCAGTCCAAGAGTTCAATCTGATTTTCCCTGAACCAAGCGTTTGTGTGGGCAGCTTTGAGACAGGGTGCGTTATCCTGTTGGAACTTAACGCCGACCATGCTTGTATCGCCAAAAAGTGAGGAGAAAGAGAACCGTAATGCAGATTCTAGAACGTTTATGTATGTTTTGTAGTTCATACGTCCTTCACAAACCAACATTTCTCCACCTCCAGAAGCGCTCAGGCAGCCCCAGATCATAAGACTGCCGCCACCGTGTTTTAGGATCGGTACCACACAGTATAGATTAAATTCTTCACCTGCCCGGCGACGGACAAAAGTCACACCCGGTGTACCAAAAATCTGAAGTGTGAAGAAATATTGTAGAGAAATCGCTCATTATTTTTTTTGTTCATAAATTTTATTTTCTAATCAAATTGTTGAAAATTGATAGAACATCAAATTGATTAATTTACCTCAAAGTTTGATTCGTCTGGCCACGTCTGGGATATTTGACCAATCATCTTCGATGAAACTTTGGTGTTTTCGAGCCCACTCATACCGTGCCTTTTTATTTTTTCAGAGAGCCACGGCTTCTTCCTGGCTTTACAGCCTTTTAGACCAGCTTGTTGCAGCCGTCTACGAGTGGTCCGAGCAGATATTATGTTATCAAAACTCAGCAGCGAGGTCTGATGAAGTTTTCTTCCTATTTCTTAACGACTCTCTCAATATTTTACGGTCCTCACAGTCTGTCGTGATTCGTTTTGCGTCCGGTTCTGGACCTATTAACATGCGATCCGGTCATGGCAAATCGCTGAATAGCATACTGGACAGATCGGCACGAACATTTCACAGTTTTCGAAATTTCTACCTGCGACTTCCCTTGATCATGCAAAAGCTTTATCTGGACACGTTTTTCTAAACTAACTTCGCTTTTTTTGGGCATATTGAAACAATATCACTAAATATACACAAATCTAAACACCAAAAGCGCACTAGATTACCGAATGTTTCCGCAGTGAGCGAGAGCAGTGAACTGAGAAATAACCAGAGAAATTAAAAAATAACAAACTTTATTGCAACAGATGTTTTATCGGTAGCTTTGACGTAAGTCATCCTTTTTAATATTTTTTAGAGGCTGACAAAACACTTCATAAACAGCAGGATTTATTCACTGTTATAGTTATCGCACACATGCAAAATTTGTAGGGTGCTCAATACTTATGGCCAAGGCTGTACAATATACAACTCGCTATTTCTTTCCTATTCACATATATATATACACATACCTAAATCGATTTCGAAGAAATTTTCCGCTTCACTAGCAAAAACTAAATTAGACGTATATCCTCTCCTCCACCTAATAGCCTGGTATCCATCAAGTGGAAAAAAGAACGGTAATCTAAAAACAAAAACAACACATGTATTTTTTGCGTTCAAGCTGTATATATATGTGTGCACGGTATAGTAGTAACACGGCTTGATGTATATCCGGTGATATCGGCTGACAGGGCAATACAACCGGAAGCGTTTTTTGCACACTTGCCTTAATAAGGGGATGGAAAATCACGGACCGCTATACTACTACAACAATCGGCCGGTGTGTAGTACAGGAAGGTGAAAGGAACGAACCCTGGCGAGAGTAGAACAACCCTTCGCTCTCAGCACGTAACGCGAGCTTTTGTTTTGTAATTACCATTAATGGATGAATTTAGAACTGGATGGTTAGACGCTAGAGGAAAAAAAGAAGGTATTATGATGCAGTAATGGTGTGTAAGGTTGGGTAGAGTCATTTTAAATTCACAAAAGTTTATTTATTATAGACTGCAGGATAGTAGAAAGAAACCAATATAATTTTAGTATTGGATAAAAATTTTGCCGACCACAAATCTACTAAATACAAAAAAAGTGAAAGAATTAGACGAACGCTACAGCCTACCACGTGCAACATCTCATCATCAATTATTAAAAATTTTAAGCCGTAACCGCAGCGAAGCTTAAAATAACGTTGCCGGTACCGTTGCCGTGTCCCTCTCGCCCGTCAGCATGAATAATATTTGTTTTCAAATTTTAACCAGCTGAACTGATAAACCTTTCCACGGGGACGTCGCGCAAAATACAACTCTCAACTCTCCCTCAAGAAGAACAACACAGTAGGCCGCGAGTGACGTATATTTTACTAAAGCCCACCTCGGTTTTTTATTCATGGCCCAGCTCGATTCTCTCCGCGTACACCACTTCCACCTCTCTAAAGCTCGTGACCCCGGTTATGACCCCAGCAGTTTCCTTTCGAGACCTTCTATAGCTACACTGCTATTCCTCTTTTGTCTCGTGTGTTTTATGCTTAGCTCGAAATGAGTTTATTTATGGAAATAATGGATGGCGGATACTTAGTCAGCTTTGAATGAAATGGAAGCGTTTCGCTGTGAAAATAACGATAAGCTACTCGACGCGACGGTGGGTTGCATCTACGCGAAATGGAGACGAGTTAAATTAAACTTGACATGTGAAGATGTTCAGTAGATAAATAGGAATCTTAATTAGATGTTGCGATATGATATCTACTAGTTTGTCTGCCACGACAAAGCACCAAAATATATGGAGACTGTAATGCAGGAAACAATTTGAAATTATGACAAATTTAACAAGATGGTGGACGTCTAAAATACCAATCATTGGTTGGAATGCTAAAATCAGCATGGATTCAGGAAGTAAAAAAAGAACCTTAAGAGAGAAATAATGAATTTATGTGTTACTTTATGGACGCACTGTACATAAGTCTGTAAGAGAAAGACATAAACAGAACAGAGAAACAGGGTTATAAAAAAATCGTAAATGGAAAATTTGCTCCAACTAAAAACAGGAAAAAGAGGACCAAACATTGGTCAAAGATGTGTCAAGTTTGAGTGTTATCTCAAACAGAACGAGAAACAATTTCAGGTTTGCAAAAAGACATTTTTACATACATATATCTAGATTAAAATAATGAATGGTATGCCAATGATGTATTAAGGGGTTGTCTGGTAGTAAAATCTAAAGAAAAAAAGTAGGTTTTACAATCAATGAGAAAGGTTTTAATATATTAACTAAACTAGAATCTCACTATTGTAAGGCTATATCAAAATAAAATTGATGCCTATCGGATCTACAGATTATATTGTCGGAAAAATAAGATGCATGTGGTTGGCTTCTCTAGATTTAAGATAGAAATGAATATTGGCATTCACATTCGCAAGAAATTCAGTTATGAAACTGAGAACGTGAATTTTCTAAAGTATGAAGAACAACAAACAACAAAGTAAAATGATGTTAAAGAAGAGAAGCAACGAGATAAAGCACTAGCTCAAGCTGGTACAACGACTATAGCAGTTTTCACTATGGACTTACAGGCTGTTAAGTTAGCTGCGTAATTGAATACGCAGAAAATTATTTCAAAACAAAATTATTTGTGCATAATTTGCATCTGATATGGTGACTAAAAACTGTGATTGTTATTTATGGAACGAAACTGGAGATGGACAAATTGGAGAGGCCAATATATTTTTATTTGCATCTGGCTATAACAAAGAAGATACTAATAAAGCAGAAAAAGGACACACACAATAGAGATAAGTCATAACATTTGTTAATATAATTTTTAAATTCAGTCGCATGTGCTGCTTTGATTCCCACATTATAAAGCTTTTTTTTAACTTTATATTCCCTGACCTTTTGCTTTAATTAACTTATCTATAATAATAATATAATAATAAAACTTTCTACCTTTTTCAGAAATATTTTTTTGTTTCATACGTGATCTAAAATCATTAATACATCGATATAAACTATAATTACATATTTCTTATTTGTTATTGTATTTTTATCAACAAAATCAAATCATAAACTATATTATTAAATTGAGCATTTTTCATTTACATATCAATAAAATTTAAAAAATAATTCTGCTAATGAAATCCAAGCAATTAGAAAACTAGAATGGCAACTCTCTTATCGTGAACAGAAGAGGTTGTAACCGTAAAATATTTCACTTATTTACCCAGTGAGACCCACAATGATTGACAAACGGATCTGATCTTTCAGTTCTATATTGTCTCAAAATTCCTAAATGCTGAAAATACGCAACGGGTAAAATACACAAATTTCCTAAAATTGTGTGTAGAGCTCTTTGGATAAACTTTAGAAATACTTAACGAAAACTCTCGACAATTCAAAAACTTTATGAACAAAGTCTCTCTTTGCTATTGATCCTGCTATATATATTAGCTATATACTTCCAGTTGAAATATAAACTGTATAACAGATACAAACAAGATACACAAAAATGTGGGCGTGTTATGAAGTCTTCCATTTCATAGGTAATATTTCAATTAGTTAGCTAAAATTTCGAAGAATCTGTTACTAAAAATGGCGTTTCTCAAATGATATGTTGAAGATTGTATGTAGTGGGATTAATGTCCTAAAAGGACGCTCCACCAATATTACATGGGGTCCTATGTCAAAACATGCACTTTTGTACTTTGCCAAATTATACATAAATACATCAGAATATCAAAGTTGTATGTGATTCATAGAATTTCGTTGTATTGAGTTTATCTACACACAGGTATAACAAATGAATTATACGGAAGTGCCTTTTTCCAAGATAAAATGCTTAAACATCTCAAAATGCTTTTCTGAAATGAAATATAAAACTTCCTTTCTTGATTCCACTTGATTCAAAGTTCCAAAGTTGTATGATAAATATGTTTTCTTAGGAGTAACAAAATTGTTGTTGTTTTTTTTAGCAACAGTTGCGAGAACAACTGGTAAATATGTCTTCATTTTTGTAAGTTAACATTCTATTTACATCCACTCGAATCAAAAGGAAGGTTGCCCTTTTTTAAATCGTACCGTTAGAATTTTCAAACTCGATTTTCTCAATTCGAACTTTATGTTGATTAGAACTTTGTAATATTGGACGAACGTAGAGGTAATCTTTCTATGTGTGTGTGTACTTCACATAATTTTGAATTTTTTTTTAATAATAATATAAATATAATCCAATATAAATATGTTTGATTGCCAGAAATTGATTGCCGAAAGTTTGGATATGCGGATGACTAGACTCTGGCAGTGGGACCAGTAGGGAGAAACTGAAGCAATTTAGCTATAATGAGCCCTTGAGGGCAGATGATGGAGAATGTAGCTGCGAAAATACGCACTAGAAACAACATCCTACATAAAATGAGCGAGACAACATGGAGAGCTTCTGATGAAACTTTACGCATTTCAGTACTTCGACTAGTGTACTCTACGGTGGATTATGGTGGGCCAGTGTGGCCCAACAGCAGACACACACAAAAGCTTGATGTACAACTGAACAATACCATGACAATTATAAGCGGAGCAAATGTCCCATAATGCCTGCCCATATTAAGCCACATCCCACCCCTCAGAATTTAAACGAATACAAGATAATCGTAACCGTCCTATTCATCAAAACACAATCACTCTTGAAAGAAATAGGCTTCGATCTAGAGAACCAACCGCGAGAGAAAACTGCCTCGAAACCGTATACATCGCAGTTTAAATTTTACATAAAAGCAACTATACAATACAATACTGGGTAAGCAATTTCAAACAAATGTTCTGTCAACCAGAACATATTTTGAGTTAGTAACACCGAGTAGTCGGTAGTAACTAGTTAGTTGACCGTATAGTAAGCAAACGTTAATGCTAGCGTAGATTGTGACACAGCAGAATTTATGGAGCAACCAATCTCATCCAGTTCTATGTAATTAAGATTTCAACCAACTTTGGAAAATTAATACTTTATCTTTGCTTTCATTTGAGTGTTTTTTGTTGTAGTAAAATCTCGGTAAATGGTATATACGAGGGAGCGTTTTTATATTCGCGGAATGGGGGATAAGGGGTGGAAATAAAAAAAGCAAATTATTTTTTTTTTCAATATATTCACCTGCAAGACGGATACATTTTTCACATCACACAATTAATTTATTTATACCCTCATAAAAAATGATTTCTCTTTATCTGCAAAATACGCCGAAACTGCCTCCTTGACTTCAGTAAATTTTTTACCCCGCAGCTCTCTTTCCATTTTCGGAAACAGGTAATAATCACTCGGGGCCAGGTCTGGGCTGTAGGGTGGGTGATTCACAATTTCGAAGCCCACCTTATGCAGGGCAGCTAACGCAACGCGGCTCTTGTGGACGGGCGCGTTGTCGTGCAAAAGCAGCACATCTTTCGTCAATTTTCCCCGTCTTTTCTCTTTAATGGCTTCTTTTAGTCGCTCTAATATTGAAGCGTAATATTCTCCGGTTATAGAAACACCTTTATCTTTATAATCAATCAATAATATTCCTTCCGAGTCCCAAAATACCGTTGCCATGAGTTTCCCAGCTGATTGTGACACTTTAAATTTCTTGGGAGGTGCTGTGCCCTTTTTATGCCACTGCATGGAGTCTTGCTTGGACTCAGGTTCATAATGATGAACCCAAGTTTCGTCTCCAGTAACAATTCGACTCAATACACCATCCTTGTCTTCATTACAGAGGTCCAAAAATGCACGCGAACACTCTACGCGCTGTTGTTTTTGCGGGGGCGTGAGCATTCTCGGCACCCATCTTGCGCTGACCTTAGACATGCCGAGATGATCGTGTAGGATTTTAAAAATTGTTGTATCGGATACTCCAACCATTTCTGCGAGTTGTTTCTTCTTTAGTCGAGCATCTTCGAGTACAATTTTTTCAATTTTTTCGATAAGTGCTGGCGTGGTCACCTCAATGCTCCTGCCCGGCATCGGGTCGTCTTCAAGGGATTCCCTTCCTTGTTTAAATAAACTATGCCACTTGTACACCATGGTTTTTCCTGGACAAGAGTCGCCGTGAACCAATGACATCTCATTCATTATGGTCGCGACTGATTTTCTTTTCCTGGTAAGGAACTTTATAACGGCACGATATTCGATTTTTTCCATATTTCACTTTTCACTCCTGATTATGTTACTTGGTTGACGATAGCTCAAAGACTAACTGTCTAATAACAATGAAACTTTTTGTATTTATACTAATTATGAGTCGCTGCACAGGCCACGCCCCCAATGCGCCTAATCACCCCCTACAACCCGCTCATTCCGCGAATATAAAAACGCTCTCTCGTACAATACAATCAATTACCTGAGATATGGTCAAAATAAATTACGCACACGAAACAATCAAGTACTAAAAACAATAAATTAACATTAACACAAGTTGAAACCTTTAGCCACAGCTTTTCTACCTTTCCATAGTAATAATATTCCGTCCATAGGCGAGAGCATATACAACGTAGCTAGGCAATGAACAATAGCCGGCATTGCCTTATGAAAAACTACGTGTACATCGCGAAAACAAAAGCTCTAAAACAGGCCAACTCGATTGCGCTATTCAGGAAGCCCCGGGTTTCTACCCAGTAGAATAGCTATGCAGCAACTGTTACGTCTATATAGTATGTGTGCATGGTTTTAGCGAGTGGGTCGTGAAAACTTTCAAGAAGACTTGATAATTTTTCCCTCGCATACATTTTCCACTCATATAATCTGACAGAAACGAATAAAACTAATTATATGCACCGGAAAATGAACTCGAAAACTTTTATAAAGCAATATTTTACATAGCAATTACAAAACTTTACGTCCTAGACACGCTTCCCAGATTTTTACATTATGTTTTTGTTACTATGGGAGAAGCGGCCACTGATGTGGAAGTAAGGAAAACTGTGGTGCCTACCCGGAATCTCTTTCTTGAACGTGAGGTAAGAGAATGTACAGCTTTCGTCTACATAGTCTGTTCCATATCCAATAAGATTTTAGGCGCTTATTATTTTCTCCATCGAAACTAAACGATATTTTTTTAGACAATCTCGTTAGATTTGGGACAGACTGTGTACATAACATATACATTTAAAATTAGAGTTGTTGCAACAAAATCGAAGGAAAATACAATTTAAAAGATCAAAACTACTCTTCCGAGTATTATCGGGCAATAAATTCAACGAAAACGTTTCACATAAACTTAAAACCCGAACATCAAGCGCTACAGGATTTATATCTCTGCACTGCCACATACAGATAAATAAATAAATCATACGCACGAATGTAGTTGCAAAGTACCGACGTGTTTAGGGTACGAAAAGTGCATCTCGCGTCGAGAATTTCCACAATTTTCCTATCGTTAATACGCGTCGACAGACTGTCGGATGATCGTAAGCTCTACCTACCTACATACGGCCGCGTCTACGTTCGCTGTAATATAGCACCCATTATACTAAAATAGATGCTTTTCTCATACATACTTCGCAATGTTTTACTTTACAACCTCACGTCCCAGAGATCTGCCATGTATTCTACGGAATATTGTGTATATGTGTAAGTACATACAAGCTATAGATATAAATACATAGATGTAACCCAGTAGTTGTGACAATGACGACCTAATACGTCTTTCTCGCGATAACAGAGTAAGGCTGAGTTTACACGAGTCGATCTAGTATTTATTCGCTTTTAGTGAATGCGAATTTTGCCTGGAATACCAACAATGCAATTTCAGTCTTCTATGTTGCTAACCATTTGAAAAACTAATACTGCCAAAGATAAATTTTCCTGAATTCACTTTTAATTTCCTGAGAAGAGACTCCGTCAAGCTGGGACTGCCATAGTCTTGTACTGGACTCATATTTATACAAAAAGCTTGCACCACTTTAGTTCACTAATTATTAAAAAAAAACCATTGGGATGGTGCAGGAGGGACGTGTGGGGGGAAGAGCAACTGGTCGCTGACTATTGCTGGGATGCTTTTTTATAAACACTAATACTCGGTGGCCATACAATTGGCTCACCACGTACGATTTAGTAATTTGTTTTCCAGTTATTTAGATAAGCTCCCACGTTCCTGTGATTATATGGGGAAGCTCCATTTGGTTGAAACCAAAACAGTTCTCTCGCTGCCAAATTTCGGCAGCTCTTCTTTCAGGATATCTCAGAAAACTTCCACAGTCAAGTGCCAACATCAAGAGATGAAGGTCCTACGTCCTTAGAACCAACTATTTTACTCCAATTGGACGAATCCAATGTGGGTTAACTGACTTCATCATTTTTTTTTAACCATTGATAATTACTACACATATTAAATGTCAATTTGTTCTGCCGATGAAGTTTGAATTATTACGAAAACATATTAGTGTTGTGTTTTAGAATAAATTGATTTGTGATTTGTTGAACTAGAAGAGGAATTATATCAGAGAATAATACAGTATTATTCGAAAGCAAAAAGAGATTTCTCCGTTGATAAAAACTTGGAGCTATTCGTAGCATCAAAAAAGAAAGGCATATTCTCTGGATAAAAGAGAAAGAAATACCAACTCTAGCAATATATAAAGCTGGATTCAAGAGCAACAGCCTTCTAAAAGAGATATTTCAACTGATTTCACCAATTATATCGGTATGGATGTTGTTGTCGAATTAATATAATATAATCTGGAACCAACGATAAGAACTTAAAAATCTGAATAAAAAACTAAACGTAGACATAGATGATCGTAGAATAAGTGGAGTTAGCAGCCAATGGCTTAACCTTAAAAGCTTTCGAATTTTATTAAATTCTTCAATAGAAGGTAAATCTACAAGATAATATGTATAAAATCAGTAACAATAGTAATCGGCAAAAACTTACGATTTAAAGCAGGAAACTAGCAGTTAAAGAACATAATTTCATAATTTGTATCAGCAACATTGAGAAGCCATCCTAAAAAACCCTTAACTGTACACATCACAAGTTAAAACACAAATTATTTTGTGTAATTTATTAAAATTGCAGGGAAAGGTCGCCAACAAACAGACCACATGGCCAAAACGGGGAAAACCAAGTATGTAATGAAAAATGTGGAAATTAAAATGTTTGGGGAAAAATTGTCAAAACCAAAAGTTACTAGGTTAAGTCAATGTATAAATGTTGGAGAGCTGTCGGGAAATTTAAACTAAATTAGTCAGAATGAATAATGATATAATAGTGGAATTCAAATCTGTAATTTCGGGATTATTAACATGAGAGAGCTGAGATTATCCAAATCAGTTCTAAAATTCATCGTATTACTAATAGTTTGTACGTAATACATTTCATTCAACATACGCTTCTTGTAGTTGTTTTCAGTAGCAATAACAGAAGTGCTATCAAATTTTATTGAGTGTTTATTGTGAAAACAGTGGAAAGAAAGTGCAGTACTATCAGAGTTCTCAGAGCAGTCTCTATGTTGGTAGATGCGGTTTTGTAACCATTGGCTGGTAGTACATAAATACTATATAAAAGTTAACATTTCCTGCAAGGGATATGGTAGATAGCATTAGAATGTAGCAATAACAGGGTAGTGTCCTTTACTCTAGAGAAGACAGACTCTACAGTAGTAGTACTGTAGGAAGCCAACTTAGTGGTGGGATATTGGAGAAGGGAATTTAACAAATTTATATTGAATATTAAGAGAATTATTGGTAGAATTAATTGTATTATGGGGGGAATTAATATTAGAATGGGTGTGTATGGAATGATGTTGGGTAGAAGGTGACTGCTTTAGATTTAGATTTAGATATAAGGGTGATATTGCACCGCGATCGTGGGTCTATTGTGCCCCCTTACATGAGGTGCAAGCTGCTGGGTTTTGCCCGCAGTCACAGCTCCCCATCCAGCCTGAAAGCTTTAATAAACTGTAACAGATGTGATGGTTTCAGATAGGGTATTTCTTCCTCGTCTATAACGCCTTTGCCAAGATAGTTGGCGCAAATTTCTTCAATTGCTGTGCAGTTGGATATCAGGTGTTCCGGACTTTCATCTTCCGCCCCGCAAAACCTGCAGTCGCTATTCTGTTTCAGACCTATTCTCTTCATGTGCTCCCCGAGGTGACAATGCCCTGTAAGGAAACCTGTGAGAATGCGTAATCTGTTCCTGTTTAGTTCTAGCATGGTTTTTGCTTTCTGCTTGTTGAAATTTCCAAGGAATACCTTGGAATGTCTCAGACCAGGAACATTGTGCCAGAGGGCAGCTCTGACGTCCTCTTCCCTGTCTTTAAGTTCTTTCTTATAGGTGCTCATCCCTATTCCACAGAATGGTTCCGGTCCCACAAACGAAATTGTGGCGGCCTTCTTTGCTAATAGATTAGCTTTCTCATTGCCACTGATTCCAGTGTGTCCTGGTACCCAGCATAATGCAACTTTGTTTTCCTTGCCCAGGTTGTTTAGTTTATCCCGGCATTCCCAAACTAACTTGGAGCTGATGGTGTTAGAACTCAGCGCCAGTAAGGCTGACCGGAGAAGATTGCAATGTTCTCCTTCCCCGATGGTTCCTGTCAAGATTCACCTGAGCACATCTTCCAATCGCATTAATCTCTGCCTGGAAGACACTGGGGTATATTCCCATCGGCTCTGAGTATTTGGTTCCTGGCCCGAATAGCCCCTTTTTCAGTTTTGGACCCATCCATATACCATTTGATGGTGTTTGCTTTTAGAGAGTAGGTGGAGGATTCTCCTTCCCACTCTCTCTTGTTACTCAACTTCGTTGAAAAGTTCTTTTCGAAGCTGTATTTCCTGATGGTGTATTTCCTGGTGACTGATACACTATTGATCTAGCCAATTTCATGGTGTAACCATTTTGTGCAAACAACTCAGCAAGACGATTCTTCATGTTATCATGAAATTGTGGATGAGCAATTTTAACAATTCTATATCTTAATTCACGTAAAACATTAAATTTCATTTGCATGGGGTGGTTGGAATGATAGTTCAAGTAACGACCAGAAAAGGTGGGTTTGGTGTAGCAATCAAGGATGATTTTTTGGTCCGTAGTTCTATGTACCCTCGTGTCTAGAAAGGGAATGGATCTGTTACGTTAAAGTTCAATGATGAATTGTATGTGCTCGTTGACACTATTGAAATGATGGAGAATGTTGTTTTTTGATATGGCTACTTAATGTTGCTGATACAAATTATGAAATTACGTTCTTTAATTGCTAGTTTCCGATTACTATTGTTACTGGTTTTATACATATTATCTTGTAGATTTACCTTCTGATGAAGAATTTAATAAAATTCGAAAGCTTAAGGTTAAGATAAATGAGTCTTATTTCCTTTTAAAGAATTTATTGGCTGCTAACTCCACTAATTCTACGATTATCTATATGTACGTTTAGTTAACGTTGTGACAGCCGTTACTTTCCCTCTATCTCTGAATAAAATCTCATACGACATGAAGTAATTATAACAAAATTACAATGTGTGTATACATGCAGGCTTATCTATTGTCCGTTTATAGCATAGATTTCAGTCGTCTCACAGCTCTTTCAAAGTTTTGTTGGTGACAAAGTCTTTTTTTAAATCTTAGAAAAAAAAGAAGTATATGCGGCATGTTATGCTTCATTACTTTAAAAAAGATTGTAGTGTAAAGGACACCGTTTATGGGAGTGGTACTACGACTATTAGAACCGTCTGCAATTGGTTTAAGAAATTAAAAATCGACCTTCAACTGTTGCGAAGCCACCACTTTATCTGAAATCCACAAATGGATGAAATGATCAATTCTGGAAAATAGTGCAATCAACTCGATAAATTGAAATAGTCGAAAAACAAGTAGGATACCCGGCACTGCAAGAGCAGTAGTAATGTCGATATACAGGATGTTCCACAAAAATTTTCAAGGGTTATAACATCTTTATTTACTATCTGATTTGAAGGATCCATACATCAAATTGAACGATTTCAGAAAGACTACATACAGAATAACAAATTTTATTTTTGTCATATATAATTTACGCAAAAGTTCAACTATAAATAGCTTTTTGATTTTTATAAAAGCAAATTTTCTAACAATAATGTAATAAAAACAAATACCTAAATAATGAAAATACAAAAGAATCGCAGTAGGCCACAAAAAAATAAAAACACTCATATAAATACTTTTGAATTAGTCACCATTTTGACCAATGCATAATCTACACTTCCTTGCTGCAGAAACAACTGCAACTTACACACTCACTTAGTATTATCGTTTAGTGTTTTGGATAATGCTGCAATACTATGTGCACATACACTAACCCGTGACCTACCGTGAGTTACACATAAAATATGCAAAAACTGTGATCCTCTCCTGATACGATCATTGACGTGCAACTTCAATCCACGTTCAACTAACTTCAACTTGACAAAAGTAGACCATCGCAGATTAATAGCAGTACAATATATTCAACTATTACAACGTTCACGAACGCAATTATCATACGATTCAATCTAAATCGAGCCATCATCATGTAAACGCGGCTTTAAAGCGTTGCATGTCTCCGAAATAATAAATTCAATCCACGTTTACGGTCGGCAGTGTCTCTCAGACGCCGTTTCTTGTGCCGGTTGGTGTATTGCGTGATGCAGGGGCTAAGTCGCAAGCGCTTAGTAATACCTAGGGACGCCTGTCTACATGCATACGTATGTAAAGGGTACACGGGATGGTTGGGAAATAAAAAGCACGAGAATATTGCCCGAGACATTAAGATAAATCAAGCGACGTCGACCGTTCGCGACGCCTAAAAAGTATCTCGAGCTACGAGCGCTAGCTAACGGTCTTGTTTTATATTCGATAAAGATTCAGATTTGAAAAAATGACAATGGACACTATATCAGGTATATTAAATAAATCTAAGATTAAATTCATATTATCCGGATATAAAACTATTTGTTGAGCTTAAGATAAATTGCCAATAAGATCGTTTATATAAATTAGAAACAGTATGGGGCTCAAGATGGAGCCTAGAGATACCCCAATATCAACATCAAGTAAAGAAAATTGATGTAATAACGTTGCAATCTTCTCGTTTCGATTTGCGATCTCTCCCTCTTCTGAGGCTGCACAAAAGGTCCCTTAGCAAGACCATCGTTAATGGCAAGGGTCTTTCGGATGTTTACCCTAGGTGGGGAACGGGAGAGCGGGAGGGGGGGATCAAGTCCTGCTAGTATGTATGTTCACTAATGGATTTTCAGATCTCTCTCGATTCTAGACAACGTCTTGATTGCAAGTTGGGTCGCGAAGTTCTTGATGAAAGGCACGTTGAAGTCTTCTCGTAGTTGCTGATTGCGGACGAACCAGAGAATCGTAGGATGCGGTTCTGGAGCGTTTCGAAACAGTTACATACCAGACTACGATAAGAAACCATACGTAGTAAATGGTCTTACAAGCGTGAAATAGCTTAACAATTTGGTCCTCAAAGAGAGTAGACTCTTGCGGCACAGGAAGGCGTGCAACTCAGATTTGGAAGTGTTGAATTTAGTAATCGTTCCTCTGACATGATGGCGGAGTATAAGACGAGAATCAAGAAGCACATCAAGCAACCTGACCGAAGGACTGACAAAGATTCTGTGCGGTGGAGGTCTCAACCGTTCTAGGATCGATAGCATCGATAGGGGGCTGCTCTGTGGCGCATAATATTTTCGTCCCTGGAGGAGCACAAAACGGAGCTTAATAATGACCCTTGAGGAATGCACGCTGCTAAAGGATTAATCGTAGAAATTTCACCCTCTTATCGGACTGAAAAGGACCTATTTGTCAGATTAGATGAGACCAGCCTAATGATGACGGAATTCAGACCGTGAGGAGGTCACCATTTTGTGGACAAGGTTCCTGTGCCATACGGTATCGAAAGCCCGTGTAATATCGAGTGATTCCCTATTTTCACGTATTGCGGATTGGTTTTTTAGGCGTCACAGCAGGTTTAGTGAGCTTGATTAGACTGTTAATTTCCTCCATATCTAGTAGCCCAGCCACAGAGGCTTCAACAAGCTCTTCTAGGTTATCATCGAGGCTGTCGTTTCATAGTTAGCCTTTTCATCGCAATCGTAGACAATGCCATTATGGTCTGATACTGTTGGTTTTCTACAAGTGTGAATTTGTACTTATGAATAATTTGAATAAACAAAGAAGGGAATTGCGAAATGATTACTTTATTAAATCCCATGCTCATCACACATTCCCTTTCTCTCTTACATCAAGTCGCTATCACTGTAAGAAACAGGATAACGTTTAAATTAGACGCAGTCGAGATAACGCCTGCCACTATTATCCAGTAAGCCGCCTACGTAATAGATTATAATCCTATTTAATAAGAGAAATTGATATTAAAATTTCATTCGGGCTATTTGTACAGATTACAGTGCTGACGCCGCTATGGGTAACGGCTGAAATAATAAATTTTAATCACGTACGATTAGAATAGCTAATGACCCGGCAGACTGGAAGTGATAGGCCACAGAGGTGACATTATTAAATTTCAAAATTTCTATAACTCAACAGAATTACGCGCATTAATCTGTTAAAATATGAGAATTCGTATTATAGCGCTTCCTGTATTATTTTACGATAGTGATCATAAGTTTAAACACAGAAATAAAATGTTATTGTTTAAAATATTAAATTATGATTTAATTACCTTGCAAATGATTACGAGCAATGACGCCAAAAACTACTCGCAATGAAGAAAACATCGAGAAAGTCAAAGATATCGAAGAGATGAAACTGGAAAACCAAAGAGCACAGTCTATCGAATTTTGACCGAAGATTAGTGATGAAACGTGGAGTTTTCAATACGAACCAAAAACAAAACGTCAGAGTACGCCATGGAAGTCACCAGAAGAGCCAAAAGAGAAACAATTACGCTTTCAGAAGAGCAAAATCAAGATAATCAAGATTCTTTTGGCTCTATTTTCACAAATAGAAAGATGTCACAGATATTTTGATACTTACAGGCGTCAAAATTCTTTTCGTCAAATATAGGAACAATAAGCTAGGTACTTGATCTCTTCTACGGTCTTTAATCATTTTAAGCCACTTGAAGGTTGAACCACCCCTAGTTGTTGGTAGTAATGTGAGCTTGTCATCAGGTAGATTAGCTGCATTAGTGTGGGTAATACCTCTTTGGATAAAGGGACAGAAAGCTTTCATGTGGGCAATTTTATTTTGTGTTTTTATTTAAATTTGTATAGAGCAAACAATTGTAAAAAATCTATTTTAATTGATCATATATCTATTAATAAGGAAAACTCATGCTTATAATTTGCATTTATTGTTATACTTTTGACAATTGTATTCGACGAAAATCAAAAATACGATATAGATGTGGATACGTCCCAGCAAAAGAATTGTATTATTTACAGACCGAATATCCGATATTTACATTAATTTATTCTACTAATATAGTTAGTACTGTCTAAATATTTAACTTGATTCTTTCTTCATCAGTTACTTTAACTACACAACAACAATCATGTTTAAAAACTGGTACATAATAATAAATTATTATTAAAATAAAATTCCTTAATTCATTTTCAATTTTATTTAACTAAACGTAAACATTTATTGTTAGTTATACAGTTTAAAAATTACTTAACACTCCTCTGGTTTACATGCCAATATTATAATCACTGTTACACCCTCACCGCTGGGTGTGTCATTAAAGTATTTACGCATCATAAAGCCATTTTCTTAGATCGTGCTATATACTATAGTTGAGGGTTGGCGAGAGGGAGCCTGGCACGATCCAGGCGAATTAGGTTTTTAACCTATATATTGTTTGATTTTGAAATTCTGTCAAGGGTCTTCTCAGCCAAACCAGCAACATATTGTAAAAGAGTTAAAATACGAAGATTATTGTTCTCCCTGTCTTTGTTCTGAAGGACATTCATGCAGATATTCAGAGCTCGACCATATAAGAGAGTTATACGTAAGTATTAGGGGGACTGGAAAGTAATATCGTGTCTGCGTACTGCTGTCACAGTCTGTTTCTGTCACTATTTGATCGTCATTTGTGCAGAGGTACACATCCGTCATTGCATGCCTTTGAGTTTCGCAATGGTAGTAACGCAAGAGTTCCCACCAAAACATTTGCGATGTTTATCGTGATAATGCATTAGACGTTCATAAACGCCAAAGGTGGTTTTCCAAGTTCAAATTCGACTCGTATCGATCAGGAAGATCAACAACGTTAGACCATGACGTGTTAAGAGCGAAAATACAAGCAAACCCGTGTTAGACAATCGAGGAATTGTCAAACAGTCTTAACCAACTTTTTGTCGACCATCCAAGAACATTTGCAGTAGATTGGGAAAGTAAGCAGGGCAGGTGTTTGGGTCCCAAGAGAATAAAGCTAACCGATCCACCACATGCAATTTATTGTTTGAACGACACAATACAGGTGCGGTTTTTGATCGCTTTATCAGCGGAGATGGAAAGTGGGTCTTCTATGACAGTCTAAAACGCAAGAGGCAGCGGCTCTCTTCAAATAAATATGTCGATTAAATACTCCGCAATTAGAGAAATAAGATTCGTATGTCCATAACACTCTACATGTGAAAGTATTTGTTTCTCTATTTTTGCGGACAAACCACCTACAACATGCTAGCCTGCGGTTGTAATCTTGTGGTCCTAAAGTTGGGGGAAACACATTAACCTGTGCTTCTATTTCTCGAGTTGAGATATTTGCTTTAGTCGCAACAGGAGCCAATGTTAATAATTCACAATTACGGTTACGATCTTGTACTAATACTAAATTATTTTTCCTAGTTTTGATGGATTTTTTTCCAACTTCCATACCGCTGCATATTCATGTCTAGTCGTTTGAATGTTTGAATGTTTGGTTGCCTTCTATCCGGAAAATTAGTTAAATAAGTTTGGCTGGTAAAACGAGAATTTTTATGGGACTTGATAAATGTACAAAATATAGAGAGTAAGATTCTTCAATTGAATAATTCGCCATAGTTTTTATAATCGAGTACAAGTAATATTTCAGCTTTAATTACTTAAATAATATTTGGCAAGTGCTTTCTTTCTGACAGATGGTGACAGAAAGCGTATTCTATTGTTTTACTTTTCATTTCCAATATGGCGCCTATTTAATTTAAGAAAATTGTTATGGTTATCTCAAAAGCTTTTGACATAACTTCTGAATGGTTCGAAATTTTGAATTTTTTAAAACAGATTCTACGAAGTTCTTCAATTCAGTTTCTGGAGGGGTCCAGTTGCTGGAGGGTGAAATATTGATTTCATTTGATGTTAGTTCTCTCTTTCCTAGTGTACCGATTCCAGACACCTTGACATACCTCGAGGACTTGTTGCCTCAAAATAGTTTGAGTCAACAATGTGTCCAGGAATATATTCGCTTAACTGACATCTGTATGAAACAGAACATTTTTCAATTCAACGGGAGTTTTTATGAACAGCTGGAAAGAACGGCAATGGGTAACTCCTTGTCGCCCTTTTTGGCTAACCTTTTCATGAGCCGTTTTGAAAAGGACTGATGAATCTGAGAGCGAATACTTTCCTAGGGTTTGGTTGAGGTATGTGGATGATATTTTCGCTATATTTTACACAAAAAAATGTAATATCGACGATTTTCTCAATAGATTAAATAATCGGTTCGAAACCATAAAGTTCACTTGTGAAAGAGAAGAAAACGGTCGGGTACCCCCCAGGATACTTTAGTAATTAGAAATAACAATAGATTAGAGTTTGACGTGTATAGAAAGGAAACCAGTACACTTCGCTACATTCCTTCAGATTCCCATAATTGTGTTCAACACAAAATAGCAAGCCTTAATTTTTTGGTCCACAGACTTCTCACTTTTCCCTTGAACAAGGCGAGGTATGAGAAAGAGCTTAAAATTATAGAAGATGCGGCCAAGTGTAATGGTTTCCAGCCTCAGCATATCTATAAGTTAATTAGGAAGTTTAATTATAAGAAAACTGTGAAAGAATCTACGACTTTTCGAGAGGATGTTAAAGCTTCATCCGTTGCGACCCTCCCTTACGCTCCCTTTATCACTAAAGGTTTGAGTAAAATCTTCAAAGAGCTAGATCTCAGAATAGTTTACAGTTCTGGGACTAGTTTACGAAGTCTCATCGGTAACCCTAAAGATAAAATACAACCTCTAGAAAAGTCAGGTATTTACGAAATCAATTGTACCTAAAGATTGTAATAAAAAATATATTGGGCAAACCAGGAGAGCAGTCTCAACTAGATTCAAAGAGCATATGGCTAATATTAGATTTAATAGAATTGAGAAATCGAGCGTTGCCCAACACATTTTTGAAACAGATCACAACATCGATCATACGAATGTTAAATTAATTAGATAAATAAACAATTGTAAGTTTCTAAATGTTTTCGAAAGTTTAGAAATATATAAAAATAAGTCATGTGTAATGAACTGTGACAACGGACCTATACCGCTTTCGTCATTGTTTTCGTTAATCGGAAATTAATGATACGTATCGGATTGACCGTGCATAACATTTAGGTTACCTGTATTTGTAGATTTTATTTTAATTTAGTTTTATTATCGCCTTGATAATGACAGCATTGCTGTTGATACGCGTCGGTGTTTTAGTTAAATCGTGTTGGGTGTTTAGTGGGTTAAAGTGTTTAGTGTTCCAGATTCTACGAGTAGATCAGCACATAAAATTGCAAAACATTGCCCATTTAAACAAATCTCTATCTTCAATAATAAGGACGATGCCCATGCAATCCCACCCGATTTGGGACACCCTGTATATCATGTAGATAGATTCTGCATCAAATCTGGGAAGATCAGCCATAAACACAAGCAACAGTTTTGGTTCAAGAAGGGAACTCTGCGGAACACCAGCTAATATGGTTTTTGATGTTGATATGACACCTCCATTTTTGTTATGTATTAGACAGATTTGCATCTTTAGTCTGCAGTTATGCATCTTCTATAACAGTTCAGAATACTAGACTGAATTGCGCTGGTGATATCCATAAACATCGCCCCCGTTGATTCATGCATTTCTGATTTCTCTTATTTTTCTTCTTCGTTTAATGACAGCGCAGTCTAGATTTAATGTTCTTAAAAAGAAATTTTTCCACAATACAATACAACAAAAATGCTGCGTCATTGTATTTCTTCAAATCAGCTCCAATCAGATAAGTAATGCAGTTCAGTATTAGCTTAGTTAGTTAAACTCAATCGAATGTAGAGTATACTCATTTCAGATAAGCGGGGAATCTATTCGGAAAGCTCGCGCATACAAACCCTTTTCATTTTCATTTTGGGCAACGAGCGTGCAAACAGAATATAAATTTGTTTCGATTTCCCACTTCGTAATTGGAAACAGCACATGTCCATATACCGAAAGATAAACTTTTCAAACCGACTAACAGGCCATCAGCCGTTTCATATATCAATAAATTGATTTTTCATCTACATATGTACATACATACATAGGTATAACATGTATACATGCATACATACGTCCCAGACGGGGTCAGTTGGGATTACCGCTTTACCTTTGTTCCCGTAACATCGTGCATCTATTCAACATCAATTTCACCTCGTAAATATACACTCCACATCGAGTACCTGTACGTCAATTAATTTGTACATTTAACGTAGTCGCGCATCGTACCGACGTAATGTTGGACGAACGAATAAAGGATCGCAATGCCCGGTTGGTCGGTTAAAGTATTCGCTTTCATAATTAGCGGTCTGTGCATTACTTGTTGCGATGATTGGACATGCATTAAGTATTATAATGTAACACCTATACATGTTTCGGGTACTGCAGTAATACATCTGTTTAATGATTCAATGCGTATTTGCTACCGGATTTTGGACTAAATGAATAGGTATGTGGGAATAATATTGATCAGGCGATATTGTTCCGTTCGCAATATTAGTGTAATTTGTTGATCGAAGTGGTTCAATTATCGTAGCTTCCTAATGAGCTATAACATGATGATAACTTTCAAATAAATTTCTTTAAATTTATTTGGTGATTCATAAAATTACAGATACCGCTCTTGCTTTTCATTATTATTAGAAAAGGTGAAGACACCTGTGGCAGAGCTACTCGATGGGTTTCAACGAGAAACAACAGCAACAGAAAACCATATCAGAGACATCTTAATCAGGATGAACTGTAACAAGTCACCAGGGTATGATGGAGTAGATTGAAAGTATATTGTTACCTTTGGCTAAATTTTCTGCAAACATCTTCAAAAACTTCTAAATCTAGAGAGTGGTGTTGTCGCTAGTCATCTAAAGGTAGCCCTCTTTAAAAAGAAGGCTAGGAAGCTAACAAAGAACTAATACAGAGGTTCCAGAGGTATTTTCCAACAAACTTGTTACATCAATCCCTTCTTCCACCAATAATTCTTGAATATCTTCAACATTCATGTCATCAAAACCTTCCCTTCCTAGAGTCTTAGCAAGTTCTATTATTGCATCCCTCCTATTTTTTGCTGTATCAATTAAATTATCACTTTGAATTTCCAGCAAGCATTCAACGGTGATGGTTTTAAATCTGTAACGGATGAATTTATGAGGTTAATACAGTCTAAAATTGTAAAGAGTTTCCATGTCTGCATTACTTCGATAGATTCATCGTCAACTTTGTTCAAAATCCACTGCAAAGATTTCCTTATGTAGTGCGTTTTAACGGTTTGATTTAACGGTTGAAGCAATGAAGTTGTATTCGGTGGTAGAAATATTATCTCGACATTTTGGCAACTGAAATCTTTCGGGTGACTTGGTGCATTATCCAATATCAGCAGAATTTTAAAATCTGAATTTTGTTCCTTCAAGTAGTTTTCTGCGCCTGGAACAAAAACGTTTAGAAACCATTTTTTAAATAAGTCCAATATACCGGTAAAGTCGAACCAACCTTCACTGGCACCAAAATTGGGATTAGTAGCAGATTCTCCATTTTCCTTTTTGAGCAGTCGTCAATTCAGATACTAAGTTTTTTTCGTTTTCTCAATAATTGGTGGTCTATGATGCATGCCATATTTGCAGAGATAGAACAACCTGCAGGAACAAAAAATCTAATTTTCTGTTAACTTTTCTGTATGGTACGGATTGTAGCATCATTTAGATTAAAGGTTTTAGCAACATATGATACCTTTTCCCCATCTTCAGACGATCTAAAATCTGAATTTTTTGTTCTAGTGAGATGAGATGTCTTTTAAGAGGTGTTTTTTTATTTATGGGCTACAAAAGAGTAATATTTAATTTTTTAAATTTCAATAACTATACTACCTATTATTTTAATCCATTTACATAGTATATAGGTTTAGCAAATGTGTAAATAATATGTACATATTGGAAATAAAACTGATATCTCAGTCGGAGTCCCTCAAGGTAGCATTCTAGGACCAATTTTCTATTTGCTATATGTATAAAAAATAACTCTCTCAGCTCTTCTGGTTCTTTATTTTTGTGATTAGTAGCAAAAAAAATGTATAAAATACATAATTACCAATTATCCTTTAAGAGCCTACTCTTGATGCAGGACCATAGGAGAGATAAATGTTTCTCTAAGGAGAATGCGTGGCATTTCAGTCCTCCCCCTCCGTCTCTCCTACATTGTAGGCATAGTGAAAGGGTATTAGAACATTCCCTGCAAAAATTGGACATCAGCAGGTTTTTTTTGCCACCATTCGTGAATTTTAATGCTGATTGTACTGCTTTGCGTAATATGAGGCACGGTGTTTCTTTTTTCAACGGTTATCTGCTGTTCCATCTTCAGTTTTTTCCAATCTGTGCTTAACTTAGACTCTCTTTTTTGTCTATTGCATGTCATAGCAACCCCATCACAACTTCTTCTTTAAAATCGGCAATCTGAATTGTTTTATTATTTGTGGCTTGATAGAGTATCAGTCCATTCATCACTGAAGTTCCAAATAAATATTCAAAAGCTATCTTGTGCGATATCATCTTCTTGTATGCCTCAAAACTGAATAGGTATAATCACCTGATCACCTAATCAGAGAGGTCTCAGAGAAATGATTGCCTCCGGTTTATAAACCTGCTCCCCCTTGCGATTTTTTTGTAGTTATTAATCTAACATTTCTTTTAACTTTCCAATTTCCCACTACCACTTCTTTGCATTCCTTTTCAATTATGTGTTCCTTTTCCATTTCATTTTGTCGCATAAGTTAGCTTTTGGAACTTTCGCATTTTTTTTTGTGTTTCGGCGACTAAAGCGTATCCTTGATGAAGATAATCTTTTAATAAATTTAGTATTACAGTATTGCTGTGTATCTTCCTGCTGTTTTGTGTGTTACTCTTTCCAGAATAAACTTGAGTTTCATATCTGTATCCAGTTTCATCGCAAAGTTTAAAAATTTTAATAAATCTTGGCGGGAAGGTGCTGTGAAACCATTCAACGCTTTCTAAATGGCACCATAGATTCATGTGTTGGCATAGCTTCTGGAGGCTCCTTTAGGTCTTTAGGATTTTTTTTTGTTAACTTTATTCAAGCGATCCGCCGTTTCGTTATCACTAAAGTGGATAAATCGTAAAATGCACTGGCACCTACTTCTTGCCATTATACGGCGGACAAAACAATGACTATATAGGGTGTCCGAAAAAATGTGGGAAATCTGTTTGGTGCAGATAGAACATCAAGAAATAAGATGACAAGTTCCTATAATTTTTTTTTCATGCAGGCCCTTTCTAAGGGGATATGCGTCCCTCAAGGACGCCGCTGGAAATGGGTTTTTCTTGAATTTTTTGTAAGTATTTAATATAATTTAATAAAAATTTAACGTGATGGACACTAGTAAGGACCTCTTATAAATATTTAGCTTTTGTAGTTTACCAGAGGCGGGCTACTCTTTACAACTTAATGTCTAAATTTACCACCCTGTATGATAAAGACTTCAAAAAAATTAAACTGGATAACTTGAACCTAAGACTAAAAAAAGGTACTCTCTTGCTTGTTATGTGATGTGATAAGGAACACGGCTGGGTTATTGTTGTGGGTACAACAGTCCTTAATTAAAGCCCATGTTGAACCCTCTTATGAAGTTTTTCAATAAGTCCGTTAAGTTGTCTTCGGGGATACCACTGCCTTTATGTTAAGTACTTTAAAAATAACTCAAGAAAATCCGATTTCATTGGTTATCTTATTTGTTCATGTTCTATCTGCATCCAAGAGATTTCCCACATTTTCCCGGACACCCTGTATACAAAAAAATTCGACCAGAAATCGGAAATGTTAGGATGAAAATTACTTACGTATCTCACGCTTAAATCACGTATGCAGCTTAATAGCTGTTCAAATTAAGTCAAATGGCGTGATCTGTTGCGCATATGGATTCAAATCCCCATTCGTATTATTGATTTTGTATGTATGTATTAAACAAACTCTGAAATAAATTTAGTAGTAATAATATTTTAAATGCGCTTATGATACTATTTATTGCAAAAATAGTCATGTTATAGTTTCACTTTAATATGCAGTTAGGTAGAAATGCACCCCTCTGTATTTAACATGCTAACAACGCGTTTATTTTTGTTTAATTTTCATTACAATAGCATGAAATATAAATATGAATATAAAATAGTGTTTTGCTATTTTTCACCTTCAAATATAAAATTGCAATGTCCATGTTTAATCATATCATGTATAAATATTTAATTGTTTTTAGAGCACGATATTATGCTAACTGTACTTATTTCCAAATTCAGCGTTTTTCCAATCGTTAGAGCCTGAAATCCTACTGGTAAATAACTTTGTTGCAACCCAGAAATCTCAAGCCCGCTAACGGAATTGTTACAAAAAGGAGATAGAATTCGTTTGGTCGCGTGTTCGAACGTTGAAAGAAATCATAACTTATAGGTTGTGTTATTACAAGTTTATAAACCGATTTGTTTGTTTCTTAAAGTTAACACAGTCTGTCTCAGATCCAATGACACAAAGGGTTTATTATTTTCTTCTCTGACTCAATAAAGCGCAGAAAACGTTCAACAATATCGAAACGATTTCCTTTCATCGCTAATTTCATTTTGGATTGTGCGGATCCAAATCAGATGGATGATCGGCAACAATGATGCCTCCTGTTTGGTTAAGGCTTCGTGCGATGGTGCATTGTCGTCCAACAAAAAAAAACAAAGTCGCAGGCTCTCGATACTCCGGCTGAACTCGTCGAATTCTGGCTCACAATCGTTATAGAACTCCCCTCCAAATTCACTGTGAACAATTCCCTTTGAATCGAAGAAAACGGTTAGCATTGCCTTGATTATTCTTGATCCTTTGAAAAGGTATTTTTTTCTGTTTTGGCTCTTCTGGTGACTTCCATGCCGCATTCTGACGTTTTGTTTTGAGCTCGTATTGGAAACACCACGTTTCATCACTAGTTACAATAGCTGACATGCATGCTGGATTCCTTTGTGACATTTCTAACATGTCTTTAGCAATGTTGAACTCTCGAATCTTTTTAGTTGTCTGTCAGATCCCAGTTTTCTCTGCAATGAGTTTCGCAGGCACACAGCGATCGTTTCGAAGAATTTTTTTGACTTTCTTGATGTTTTCTTCATTGAGAGTGGTTTTTGGCGTTGCCGCTTGGTAATCTTCTTTACAAGGTCATCACGACCGTCACAGAATCGGTTAAACCAATGGAAAACCTGTGCACGGGCCATGCATTCATCCCCCTAAATATTATTTAGCGTTTCGTATGTTTCTGCACCACGTTTTCTTAATTTAAAATAAAATTAATTAACATTTGCTCTTTGTTCCATGCATGTTGGTTTTTCGACCGACTCAGTCTCATCGCATCTGGGACAGACTGTATAACTAATGAACTAATGAAATGGTGGGTCGAAGAAGATTGGTAGGTCTCTTTTTTTTTTGAGGGCACATTTGCTGCTGCACGATATTGCAATGAAATATTCGATTTGTTTATAAATCAACTGGGTGATGGAGAATTACAAAATGGGTATCTCCAGAACATACGATCGAAGAAACACTTCAATATCTGAGAGAATATTTTGATGACAATTTGGTTTTGCGACTTTTTAGCGTGGCTGTACATTAAAAATTCCATTTATTCAAATCGCGTAACAGAATAAAATGTTGCATTAAGTTTTTGAAGATTTAATTTTTGTCTGTTTTTAAATTAATATTACTGTGGAACAAGAGGGGAGTCTTGTCCAAATTTTTAGAAATGTCGTTGGAAACCTCACCAAAGGAACAACCCCAATTAATTATGTACGAATCACGACGACGAATAGAAATTAAAAATTAACGAAGGGAAATATCCAATACGCTACACATCATTTCCAATTCTATGTTTTATAATTCCCATCTCGTATATAAGAAGAAGGAAATATAAAACCCGAAAATATTAGAGAATTTGTTTATTTCGCATATCATATCCTTTTCCCGAGCTCCTATCTATTCAGAAAGAAAAAAGCATATATGTATATATATACACGCAGCAAAATCGTGTATATATACATACATATATGAATCGGAGAACGACTTATACATAACAAATATAATATAAGAGGAAATCGTCTCGTGGTATCGTAAGGCACACGTTTCGCTTACCAAGCGCAAGCACATACATACGTTCTGTTCTGCCTCCCTTACGTGTGGGTGTATATTGTATATCCTTTCTTCACAGTCGAATTGATAGCACATCTGGTTCTCTATCATACACGTATTGATAAGAGATTCGAGCTGTACACGTCTATTGAGCGAATATGTGTATGCTCGCACATCTTCTTGTGTGTGCATATGTCGCGTGTATAACCTACAGGAGGTATTGGCTTCGTATGTAGTTCCTCCGTTCTGAACTCCCTTTTAACATGTAGAAAGGAAGCAATAACGTCTTCCAGACCGACTAAGGACTGGAGTAGGAGTGAGAATCGTAATCGTTCTCTTCTCGTATCTCTCCTTCGGGGCCGAAAACCGAAATGCTGTGCTGACTGGTGCGATTCAGAAGATGTGTTAGTCGCTGGTGGAAGATGTCTTTAGTATATTCTTGTATGATATACCCCTCTCGACGATCTCATCCTCGTTTTATTGCGGGAGAATATAAGAATTTGTCATACATGTTTGTATCTTCATTTTTACTCTAGTTAGATTTAATTTAGAAAACTTCAAATAGGCTTTCCAGTCTTTACAAACTGGTTGCAATCTAGTATGGGCCAAGATTTGTTGAAAGCAGCAATCCTAGGTCTGTTAAAGGTATAAAGGTATCTAATATTCCGCTCAACGTTATGTTTGGTATGACTGTCGAGGATAAAATTATTTTCTTCAACGAGTCAATTATAAATTTGTTTAACTATAATGCGCCCGTAAACACTGTAAGGTTGACTAAACCTAAAAAACTATGCGTAACTGATAATATTAAATTAATGCAACGCTTGCGTGGAGAAGGGCGAAAGTCACCTTCATACCAAAAATAGGGAAGGAAGATGGGACTGACCCCAAATCCTTTAGACCTATTTGCCTGACATCTTTTCTATTGAAAGCAATGGAAAAAGTAATAGATAACTATATAAGAATGGAGGTTATGGAGAAAGCTCCACTTCACACAAGTCAGCACGCATACAGGGCAGGTAGATCGACAGAGACTGCCCTGGAAGAGCTAACAAGGATCATTCAGAAAACCCTGAATGAAAAAGAAACAGCTATCTGTGCCTTGCTAGATATCTCGGGTGCGTTTGATAATACGTCGCATGATGCGATCAGGCGAGCACTGGAGACAAGGGGGGTGAGCAAGACAGTAACCAAATAGATAAGCGAGGTGCTCTCCACAAGGACAGCCGAGGCCAACACAGTACGAAGATCAGAACTACCCGTGGAAAATATTATATTTAACCAGTTGGTAAAATATCTTGAAAGTCACTCTATTATATCTGACTGCCAGTCTGGTTTCATGAAGGGATACAGGTGTGAGACCATGGTGTTGTCTTTATTCAATTATTGTTCTGTGATTTACGGCCCGTGCTTCGATATGGTGGATGTGGGTAGGGTTCAAATAATGCAGAATTCATCTATTCGTTTTATTTTCGGAATGCGTAAGTATGATCATATTTCTCATAAACCAAAGGAGCTTCATTGGTTGAATATGCGTAACAGATTTCTACTGCATTCTTTGAACTTGCTTCATAAAATTTTAATAAACAAAAGTCCGCCATACCTCTTAAATAGAACAACTTTTCGATCGGATATCCACAAGCCAGAAGTCAGAGGAAGCCAAATCTGGTGAATAATCTGATGGATGATCAAGCAATTCGTACTTCAATTCATTGAATGTAGCCATTGTTAAAACACTTGTCTTGATGAAAAATGATTTTTTTCTTCTGCAAACCAGGTCTTTTTTCACGAATTTTTTCATCCAATTGATCCAAAAGTTTGCAGTAATATACAGAGCTGATTGTTTTATCAATTTGGAGATAATTTACCAACAATATCCCTTTCGCATCCCAAAAAACTGATGCCACAACCTTCTTTGCTGATTTTTGGACACTAACTCGTTGTGGAGCTGAAGAGCCAGGTTCACACCACTCTTTAGCCTCTTGGTTTGATTCAGGATCATGGTGATAGATCCAAGTCTCATACATAGTGATGAATCGACGTACAAAATTCTTTTTATCCTTTTTAAAATGCTCCACATGTTATTGGGGAAGTCGCATTCGAATGTGTTTTTGTTCCATTGTTAACGAATGCAGCACCAATTGTGCACACAGCTTTTTGAAACCCAAAACTTCACTTAAAATATGGCTTACACTGCCTAATGAGATGTCTAGAGCCTCTACAAGATCTCTCTCAGTCAATCGACGATCTTTCAAAATCAAATCCTGTATTTTTGCTATGATTTCTACTGTTGATGCACTTTTTGGACGTCCTTGACGTGGATCGTCTTCAAGACTTGTACGACCACGTTTAAACTCAGCAACCCAGTTATATACTGTTGCAAGTGGAGGTGAAGAGTCCTTATACTCATTTAACAATCGTCCACGAATCTGTTTTGGTTCTACACCTTCCAAAAATAAGAATTCAACCACTGCACGATACTTGATTTTTTTCCATATTCAAAAAGCACTGTGACCCGTCTACTTTGAACAGCTGTAAATATAAGACTGAGATGACAGGTCTACACAAAACTTTCCACGTGTTCATGAAAAAGTAGTACCATCTATGCCATCTATGTGTGATTCAAGAAACTTATTGAACAACCTAGTACATACTTATTTTCAAATCAATGAGTTTACTTTGTATGTACTTTTAATTAATTTGTTTGTGCCATGGACTATATTTATTATTGGATAGATGCATCTTCTTATGAAGAATTTTCCTTTTACGTTTACCATTATTGAGAAAATAATGTTAATTGTATGATTTATTGTCAAATAGTTAGTAAAATACCTTTCGTTCAAAAAACGTTTCTCAGTAGTACCCAGACAAGTTTATCAGTATTTATTTAAAAAACTGCAAATGTAATTAAAAAACTATTCAGACAAAAGCTATTTGTATCTTTCTGGTTAATATAACGCTGCATTTAAAAATATAGGTTTCCATTAAAAAAACAAAAGTTGACTTTCAAGACGATAAGCAAATGTAAAACTGACTCTGTCATTTCGTAGACTTTAAGAGGTAAAGCAACTCTTATTTGAAATATTTAATCGTAAATATACCGGGTGTGGAGTTACAGTTAAAATAAAATGGAAATAAAGACATTTTTTATTATTATTATTATTATTGCTGGAGTGTTAACTCAAGTCATCGTTATCTGTCTTAATAAAACCACTGATGTGAAGGTTTCACGGTTAGGCAGATGGCCTCCACCTGAACAGATCCGCAGAAGAACTTCCCATTGAGCCCGAAACTGAAAACAACACTCAAGATCAAATCGATGCTCCTATCGAAAGCTTTCCAAGTTAGTGACTACAGGTATGCTGAGATCAAGGCATCATTAGAGACTTCACAGACATTACCTCTTGGCCAGAAGAGCCAGCTCAGCTCAGAGAGATTAAAGGATCTTTTGGCTCAATAATTAACATCGCTTATGAACTGTACAATAAGAATTTATAACTCCTTTTATAGTTTTCCATACGATGTACACATATGAAACCCCAAAAATGGTGAAGCTGTTGCTTCTAATGAAGAAAGGCAATGCTAGAATGCATCTGCAGTGTCTGATTTACACAAAAAGAAATTGACAATTTACATACTAGAAATTTTTTACTTCGTACCTACAAGAAATAATAAAACTAATTTTACACCAATTTCACTAACACTGCAGCGTTGCACTCACATTTATTTTATTAAAGCCGGTACAACCTGTTGAACGTTCTATGTATACTATTCCAAATCAGCAAACGGTACGGCACAGATTCTAATTAACTTCTCATAATAAAAATTATTCAAGCTCAACCATTATTCTTCGGTATACATACATATCCGCACGTATACATCTGCTTGTTGTAACTATGCAAGTAAAACGTGGTGTTCACATGAAAAGAGAGTACATTTCCATTACTTCCACTACATCAGCGCCTCTACCGTCATGAATTATTAGCTTGTATACGTCTATGTGAACGTGTACGTCGGGGGCTACCCTATACTATCCTTTATATATATGTATACCTCTCTAACAATACGTTATTCGAACAATGTATCCATCCCCGATGTTCCATTATATTACTTTTTATTAATAAAAGGGGCCATTGTTTTCACAATTTTTACCTTGACAGAAGTGCCGCGACTGTTTGTCGTATTCCAACTCGTCGGATTAATCATTTTTCGGTCGTTTTTTTTTGTCGGAGGATTTTTCGAACCGGCGAATGCAGAGACCTCTTGCACGTCGCTAGCAGTGATAGAATTTTAAATCACACGGCCTCGTTCGCAGTGATTTATTTGTCCGAACTGGCAGGGCATTCTCTATTCGTTATTGATTGGACTGTATTGGATGCTAATATGTTGTCTTTACCGGTAGTATATGTCCTCTGTCGAGATGGTCAATTCGTGAACTGTAGATTCGACGCTTATAAACAGTTAGTTTATTAAACGTTGCATGTCGAGCTGTATCGTAACAAATTTATACATTTTTGAATGTTGGCGCTCTGGATGTAGGACAAAGGAATATCTAGATTTATTGCCTGATGCATGAGAGTTATGTGTAGCGTAAAATAAATTATTATAGTGACGTAATCATTATCGTTTCGTATCAAAAATTGTAATGAATTAAAAAAAAATAATTTGGTTAAAGAATTCTAGTAGGTCATTAAGAATTACGTTTGATAAAACTAAATTTTAATTTAAACTCCCAGAAATTACTCGTTTCTTAAGGAAAAATTAAGGGTAATTAAAAATATTACATACTTACTGAACACAGGGTACTGCAGGGATCTCATCTTGGACCCCTTTTCTTTCTACTTTACATTGATAATATTTATAATACTTATTTTGTTGATTATAATTACAATCTAAATGGTGTAAGACTCGATCGTGTTAGACTATGTATATTTCTCGACGCCCTTTCAAAACGTTTGGTTTCATTTATCGAATTACTAGGCCTTTCAGTAGCTCAAACTGCCTAAAAATACTGTTTAGCTCGCTTGTAATTAGTGTTCTAATGTACGCCTCGGTCATATGGAATCCTTTTTATAATATCCATATTGATAGAATTAAGTCTGTGCAAAATTAATTCTTAAAATGTTTTAGATTACAAATTTAATAAAAACAATTCGTTCTATAGCAGCAAATATACATGTTAGAATTTAATATCTTTATACAATAGAAAAACTGTTAAGGAAATTATCTTATTTGTCTTTTAACGTACCTCGACTTGCCTCCAGACAGTCAACAACTTTGTACTTAAATACATAAAGAACTAACTCTAGCTTGAACTTACCCAACAATCGCTAAAAAATGATTTAATTTACAAAATTCCTTGTAGCGATTTTTTAGGCTCATGTGTGGGATAAACGTCACAATGGTTGAAGCATAAAATTAGTCAACATAAAAGCGAAATTAGAACTGGTAAACGTTCTTGTGCGTTGGCTAATCATACATTAGAATTAAATCATACTTTTACTTTCTAAAATACTGTAATTTTAGATAAAGAACCAAAATATAGCAATAGGTTATTTCTTGGTATATTGTAATGTCTTAAAACATAATAGGAATAAAATTTAATATCTTGCTATTGCTTGTACTTTAGTTTCTTTGATTAATTAAAAATTTTTATGTAGTTTGACATTTTAAAACAAATTCTGATAACATTGATAAAATTTTGAATTACTTCAAACTAGACGTTAATCTAAATTCTTTTTGTAAGTTTTTAAACAGTTTTACATTTGTATAATTTATATATTGTTTATACTTGTAGAATTAATATAATTTCCTGAAAAAGTCAGAGAATTGTGACGAATATAAAATAAACGAAAATAAAGATTTTTATTATGAAAGGACCGAAAAACCCGTATAAAAGTTTTATTATTTAACAAAAAAACGGTCAAAAAACAACATCAATGTTACTTTTAACGAAGTTAGGTCTATATTTCAGAACATGAAGAAATCAAGTACTAGGGATGCATATGGCATAAATTCTAAAATATTGAATGCCATACAAAATATCATAATATATCATAACCCCTGCACGAACTTAATAAATGAGTGTATTTCGAAAGGAATTTATCCTAAATTACTCAAAATATCGTCTATTACACCAGATTTCAAGAAGGCATGTATAGATGATGTAAACAACTACCGTCCCATTTCAATTACATCGATCTTCTCAAAACTTTTTGGTAGAATTTTGAAAATTCAAATAACTAATTATTTTGAAAGTAATTTCTTGTATACTCCTTGCTAGTTTGGCGATCGTAACAACCTTTCTACGAGCCTTGCTATTCAAAACTAGACCACAACAGTGTTACAAAACGTCGAGCAAAAGCAAATTAAAGCGTTAGAGAAACTCGAACACTATCATTTCTCAGAATTGAGCATTAATCTATTATAGTCCTTCTTAAATGACCGAGTTTAGTAGTGTTAAATACAAAAATGAACTTTCGAATACATTGCCAGTAAAACATGGAGTACCTCAAGGCTCTGTCCTGGGGCCGTGCTTATTCTTGTTTTGTATTAATGATATTCAATACTGTGATCCACAGTCCTCTTTCGTGTTATTTGCAGATGACACCACTGCAATAAATTTTGATTCTTCTTTTGAAGAATTAACCTGCAAAACAGCATTGAGAACTGCTTTCTCGCTAACAAACTAAGTATAAATGTATCTAAATTGGAAAGTTTACTCTTAACCTTACGACAGGTTAGCGATAATAATCTCACCCAATCGGTAAAACTGTTGGGAGTGTGGTTAGACAGTAAAACAGTAACTTGGCAGTTGCATTTGATTGATAGCGATTTATTTTACTTTCTTTCATTCTTTGATGAGCTATGCTGTACTGGTATGGGGTCACTCACTTTTAGATCTCTACACATTCTAACTACATCATGTGTGTATATATTGAAATGCATACTATACCTTAAGAATTACTTAAATAAGTATAACCTAAATAGTGATCAGCAAAATTAATTATCCTACAAGCTGTAGTAGTAATATTAGACTTAATTATCTTAGGTTAAGCAGAAGCAGAGACAATGTAAATTATTATGGTGTGTTATGTTTCAATGTTCTCCTGGATGCTAATTTTCACAATCTATCTGGATATATGTGATTGTTATTGATACGATTATGTAAGGTTAAGTTTTTATTTTCAGTTTCATCTTTAATTCCCAATATTTAGCTGTGATAATTCCAATTTTGGTTGTGTTGGGTGACATTGTCGCCTCCAATGTTTCTGCTCGGATACATGTTACTGAAAGCTCGTACTCTCAAGACTGTTTTCGGCACTGCATTGTATATACTTTATATATCATTGTATTCATTAGATGTGATAACTTTTGTTGGGAATTTTCCCTGTTTGTTCTCCAGAAAAATAAATAAATGAATAATAATAACAATAGTTGTTTATTGCCCAACAGTATACACCTATTACAGGACAATAATATAAATTAAAACTGAATAAAAATATATTAATCGTATAATAAATAAATGTATTAGCTTTACTCAACACATGTTCATCAATGGTGTATGAAGAGGGAACAGATTTATTTGTGCGAGTGTAAGTGACAACTTGACATTTACGTATGTTTAATTTTAGTTTATGCTCTAAGCACCACTGTGATACACAATTTAGGTTTTGTTGAAGGTTCTAAATATCATCTTCGTCTTTTATAGCTGAGAAGAGTTTGACGTCATCAGCACAAGCTAACGCAGGGCATTTTAGATTAATAAGTAAATCATTCAAGTATAAAATAAATAGAAGTGGGCCTAAGTTAGAGCCCGGAGGTACTCCTAATGTTGATACAAATTCCCTTGAATGGTAGCCATTGTAGAAAACCTGATTAATCCTGTTACATAGGTAATTTTCCGTAAGCTTCAAGACTCCAGAAGACATTCCAAAATGACTCAATTTTTGTAACATAATGTCATCTGTCTATTGTGTCAGATGTATTGTGTAATTATGGTCAAATTGGTAACAGTGGATCTTCCAGGCTTAAACCCATGTTGAATTGTAGAAAGTTGAGCATTACATTACATTACATTACATTACATTATATTACACTACATTACATTACATTACATTATATTACATTACATTACATTACATTAATTACATTACATTACAGAAGATACGTGTATATGTACAATGTTCGAACACTTTCGCAAAATTTGATAGAATTGAAATGGGCCTCTAATTCCCTAGGACTGACGAATCACCTTTTTTATAAATGGGTATCAATCTGGCTCGTTTCCAATACTCAGGAAAGGTGTTGCATTGAATGGATAGGTTAATAAGTATTGCTAATGGCTTTGCAAAGATAAATCTACCATCTCTAATAAGGAAGCTTGGAAATTTGTCTTTCCCAGCTGTGTGCATGTTTGGAACATTAGCCATTATCTTGATGAGCTCATCTTCTGTCACTGGTAGTAATGAAAACAGTTGATGATTAGAAACTGCTGAAATATCCAAAGGAATGTTGCTTTGTGTTTGAGCATTCAAAAACAAATATGTGAACGCGTTTACCATAACTTGAGGATCCTCAATATCATGGTTATTGTAATATAACTGTCCAGGTATTGTAGTTGAGCCCTGTTTGGAGCGCATAAAAGCAAAAAGTTCACGAGGATTATGATGAATAACTTCTTCAACGTCTCCTAGATAGGTTTTGTAGGAAGAAGTAATCATATTCTTTCAGTCAGTTCGTAGTCTTCTGAATTCTTGATAGTAAATTGAATGCTTGTAGATTTCCATTTATTCCTGTAATATTTCTTATATCATAAAATATCAACCGAATTCATTTAAATTTTGAGGATAAGTTGATGAAGGATGGAACATTCACCTACCATCATTCACTCATAGATGTAGCTGCGCTAAAAACTTTGATGAAACCAGTCTCATCGTATCTGGGACAGACTGTGTAAAATACTTCGAAACCTACCTTTTCTTTGTCAAAAAGTTTTGACCTCTAACCTATATGTGCCTATCGTTTCTATAATTCTAATGCCTTAACGAAATTGTAGTAGATCTATGCGCAAATCCAAAAAGAGATGTTGGCTATGGATGTACACGCGTTATACAAATTCGACTGCGCTTGGGGTGCCAGTATTACATATAATATTACGTTGGAAATATCGATCGTATTCGAAAAATATTATTCAAGCTAAACCGTTTTTCAAGCAGCGAAAACAATGTTCGTCAGCATTTAAAAAGACTTTATCGTAACACAAAATCCATACTAAATATTTTAAATTAATTAATCACCGACTAAGCTTGATATTACAAACAAAACTTTAACGCGCGGCGCAATTTCACAAACATAATATTCCGGTCGGAATTCCCGCACAAAAGCTTCAAACTCCAATGAATTCGATCACCACTACTGAATGAGTGGGAAACCTTCCTCCTCCTCGCGGAATTTTAAAACTTTCTAGACCTCTAAAAATCTCCGCGACCCGGTGTTTTTCGATGAGGGTGGGGGAGGGCAAATCGGCCGTGTCTCGATCTATCCCCCTAAAAAATAAATTATCCTCCTCACTTTGCGAATGATAGAAGAAACGCCAATCAAAATTAATTACCTAGCAGGCTGAAATGCCGCTACCGCACACGACGACCGTAACCCCCACCACCCCACCACCCCATCCCTAACACTTTTAAAAGGGAACTTTTGCACGCCGTGAAAAAGTTTAAATTAAATTTGCTCGAGCAGCTTGGAATATGAATTTTACGTGGTGCACCCTTACGAACTCACACAGAAAAAAAAAATATATATACCCACCTATCGCGTTCCAATTAAGACACCATTTAACTGCAAAAAAATCGTATGAAATTAGGAACAAGCGAGGTGATTCAGTTTTTTTTCCTCCTGGCGCAATTGTTTTTGCAAAGGTATCTGGTGTTAATACATGTTTGCACAGAAAATACACGTGTTAAAAAAACTTATAGAACGGGCAATGTTATTTTTTTGTACTTACTAGCTTGGGCTAATATTAACATCCTATTGGACTACTGCAAACATCTATTTTGAAAAGGACGGATTTCAAAGAAAATCTCCAAAATTAGAACCAGTTTTTGCCTATCATTAGTATAGTCATAGAATAACCAGAAGGGACAATTTTGTCGGCGTCTTTGATATTTTAATGTTCTGCTTTATTGACCTTGATCTATTGTTAGTATTGCCGTTATTTTTAAAAGATGTGCATATACAGAGAGTGTTCAGAAAGTTCGTATTAAATGATATTGAAAGATACAAACAAATTTCAAGCTGATTAGTTTTAAAATAAATTTTCTTTGACAGCATACAATAAACACACATTTTACTAAATTTAAAGTTTATTGAAGTACATGAAATATTGATATCGAATGATAAAATAGACAAAAGTTAAAAAATAAATACTTATATTACAAATGTTTTAATATACTAAGCAGGAAGGGACTTTCAATTTACCATACAATCTTTCGGTTTCGTTAGATTTAAAATGGCAGAGAAGTGTAGCTTCCGATAATGAATAATTACAATCTTCAGACAGCATTTCACATTTAGTACAAGTATGCTTTTGTAAGCATTTCTCGATGAGATAACCACAAACATAAACCAAGGTATATTGTGCTGGCAGTTTTATGTTTTATAATATTTGGTATCTATAGACAATTCCTTATTTTCTGCTGTAATTAGGTACTCTTTTGTCGAAGAGTTGTTGCACGTTGTTAGGAGAACCTTCCAGTTCTGCAAGAATTGTATCAAAATCCTCAGCACAGTTTCCGCCTTCACTATGTTGAAAATACGTCATATAAAATAATTGTTTAAAGGCACACTTAAATTGTATGCATGTAGGATTTTGACTGTTACCACATTGTTGCCTGATGGAACCAAAAGAATTATCTAAACAATCCTGTTGCAATCGTCTTGTACACAATGGTTTTTGGAAATCACTCACACACATTTCTATTGTTATTATCAAATGCCTTTATATGTTTTAAAAAATGCATGCCATTAATGTAATCTAGTTGATATTTCTCTCCAGACAATGTTCTCCTAAATTTCTTAAACTCAGAGCAATTTGGTGTAGATGAGTTTAATAAATCAAAAAGCTTGTCCATTTTTCTATAAATGTAATTGTACCTACAGCTGCGAAAGATAAAGCATTTAAACTGATGTATGATTCCGTTCCAGATACAACACTTCTACTAAACAACTGTGCTGCTAACCTTGCCTTCATTTTTTCAAAATTTAATGGATTTAAATGAGCATCAGTTAGCTTTGGTGCACATCGTAATGGCATTTCTTTTTCTCCATTATAGAACGATTCTACATATCCCTTATTTGTTGTTTATTCCACTTCATTTGAAACAAATCGCAAAGTATATTTTAAAAACGTATTACGAGTGGCTTTTAGCAAATGTGATGTGTCGAACAAAATTTAATAAAATTAGATCCGGCATCTGAAACTTTCATATTAATATTAAATAATTTCCTGATTGAATATAAATAAAAAATATAATATATTAATAAATAAAATATCTTCCAAATTTTTACTTGTACACGTATTGTGCACTAAGGCATGTCCTAGAGTTTGCTTCCAATTAACAAATATATTCCTCGAGCAAATACATACAACAAAAGCAGAGTTTGCTATTTCAGAATATAAACCATTCGTTTTCTGAAATCCTACAACTTCATCTGCACTGATATTATAAAATAAATTAGTTTTTAAACTCATTTCGCCCATACATATAATACATTCTGTTGCTGGGTCAGTGAACTGATTAGTTTTTAATTCACTAGCTGAGTAAATATTATTGCAAACTGAACTGTTGTGTCATTCTTCTTAAGGTTCTTACATTAGGCAGATGTAAAATTATTGATAAATATTTATATACTTTTGGACCTAAAAAGTACACATTATGACAGAATTGCTTAAATTGTGAAGGATATCTTGCCAGTTTCACATCCTTTATGGAAGCTTGAAATTTAACTATTGTTGCTAAGCCAGAAGATAAATATTTATCATATGCTTAAGAAATGATTTAAACTTTCATGTTCACTTGGTTCTGGATATCTCTGTAAGGCTGATACTTTATGTCTGCTTTCCTTCAAAGCTCTTTGTAATCTCTCTTATCTTGGAGTGTGTTCTGAGAGACTTCTTTCACTTTGAACGGACACATCAGAAGTGGATGCTTCTACAACCTCTGGTCTGCAATGCTAAGGTGCATCTGAAACAAACTTAATGCTAGTTTGACTTATATTTCTTCTACGACTATTTCTTTTTATATTCTCTACTAATATTCATCAGATATTATGTGATGTTTACTACATGGGTAGCAAACTTGGTAGGTTAGTAGAAAAATAATAACTGAAACTTACCATTACTTAATACAATGTTTTGCAAGAGTCTTACTTTTGGTGCTGGTTGAGTATGCACTAAAATATTACATATGTAAAAATAGAAAAAAATGGTAAGTATATTACTTGATCCTACTTTCAACATCAGCATCAATATGTGTTGTCGATGACACAGATATTGCTCCTGTCGACATCACACTTATTTTCAGAAATAATGATGGATATGCATTTGGTTGCAACCTATTTTTTAAATCGTTGAGAAACATTTTATTTTCAAAATTTTTTCCACAAACATATCTATTGTTTGACAATGTGAATATATCTTTCTGAAGAAGATCTGGACGTTGGCATTTTCCTACACAATCCAAAGCACTGCAAATAGATATTTGCACAAATAAATTTACAGAAAATTAATGGTGTCAGTCAATATAATTAAAATAGGGAGTACTTCTTAGCGAATCTCATGTTTAGGAAAAGTAAAAACGACTATAACCATTCTTTTGCTCGGTATTATTCGTACAATTTCGAACACAACACCAATGTCCCCCGAATGTTCGCTTTTTCGGTTGTTTTTCCTTTGTCCTATCACTAAATGTTCAAGTTGTTTCTATTCTACACTACATATGTACAATTACCTAGCCACTAACTAATATATATATTTAATAGGAAATATTACTATAAACCTATTGGCACTATATACTATTACACTCACTAAAAATAAATAATTATTATCAACAATAAAACTCTAAAAAGTGTAAACATAAACATGCACACCTTTTAAAAATGGCTGCCTCGATTCTGCGCACACATCCTTATTTATGTTGCATAATTAGCTTCTTTGTCGCTTCTGGTTATTCTGTGGTACAGTGGTGGCAAAGACCGTAAAATGGTTTATACGCTACCTAGTCTCTCGCTAGTGATTCGTCTATGTTTTAGGACCAACACCTTGTTCGCAAATCTTTCTGCCAAGTGCAAAATCCCTCAAAAAGATATTTGATAACCACTTCGGTCATTCGAAAGAACAGTGACACAACTCAAATACAACTATGTTGAACTTTTGTTAAATCGATACATTATGAGTACTCAAAAAACTCAAGTGATCCTCAATGATTACAGTTTATGAATGCAAAAGTAAGAATTTAATCCCTAAAATCAATAACAAAGAGGTAGTAATAATTTAAAATGCGTCTCCTGAAAATCGTGGATTTTTGAGTTGTGTCACTGTTCTTTCGAATGACCGACTTGTTCTGGAATAATTAGAAATAAATTCCTTCTATATAAATTGCACGATACGCCACTGGTTACTTCTCATCATCACTACCGCACAATAATCTACCGTATTTATTACATCCAACCCTTGCGTTCTACTGAACGGGGCATGCATAATCGTTCTATATTGTGGCTGTTGTCCGGCGTAAATCAATTTCAAGTAATTGATATTAATAACAGATTAAACGTCATCCCTTGTTCACAACCCCGTTCGAAGGTCCTATTGTAAATTTATAGCCGGGCATACTAGAATATTCTTTAAAGCTTTCCTATGGGGATTTCCAGCTTTATATTCGTACTTACTGTTGTTCGTTGTTGTTGTTGTCCTCGTCCTTGTCCCTGTTGAGTAGTTGAATCTCCGGGTTTAAATACTAATTCGAAATTAGTATATTGCGGCGATGTAGGTTATTTATACAGGTAAGATTAGATATTTATGTGGTTGAACGTTGAGGGAAATAGCGTTAAAGGTGAACGCACGTTATATCATTTTTCTTAGTTATTTATAAATATGGAGGAAGGTGTATATGTAGTGGGTTACCTTCGTGCATTTACCGGAACCATTAAATTGCTGGGAATTCCACAACAATTCCCTCATATACGTCCTCGTTTTATAAATCATGTGAGATAACCGCCGGCCAAACAAAAGGATGGAAAAAAAGGTTCTATAGAAGCCATGGGAGTTTCGGTGTGAATGAACAAAGGAACTGACGTTCTCATCTATGAAGAATACCACCGACTTACGCAGAGTTAATACAGTACTGGTTAAAATATACAGGTATGGAAAACACAAACATAATGATACTATACGTATTATGTATGTACTTCTAAACTTATGCAATTAGGGTTGTTACCGACGACATGGACGGAATATATTTTTGCAATGTTGGTCTAAAAATTAACCGTAGAAAGTATGGTAGAACAATAAGACAGCAGACAAGTAAAAAGAAAAATATTTTAAACCAGAACGTTTGTATCAAAACCTGACGTGCCAGAATAAATTTGTTTTTTTTTGTTATTATTACGACTCTAAGAGAAAGTAAAACTGTACACTTAACAAATAGAAACCCCCTACTTGCGAGATTCGCATTTAATTACGAGCTAACTGTACAACATTACTTTAGCTGAACTTTGCGTTTTACACACACAGAACTGTTTGATTTCAAACGACTACAATAAAGTTTCCCCTTAACGTCGTGATCTATATAATATATACGTATACTAAACTTGTTCGCTCCGAGCAGCAGTTACTGCCGTTGAAAGCTCCGATCGAATTAGGCGCCTTTTCGAAATCCGTAAAGACAATCCCCAGCGGTAATCTGTACCTCCTGCGTTGTACGTCTAATTGCTCGGCATGCTCTAGATCTATATGATCAATCCTATTATCTCGTCCGTGTTGTAGGTGTTATACGCTACCCAGAGAGAGCTGCGGTTTGCTGTCTGCTTGCTCGCTAGACCCTTGTAGACTTATTACATGAAACTGAAACGCCCTGAATTACACTACCGCTACAATGTTAGAACGAGGGGATTAATTTTATTTACAGTAATATAATACGGACGGATTGATTAGGGGTAATAGATGAGTATGAAATAAAGCTACGTAAAAAATCGTCCAAAAATAGGGAATGTGACGGTAAAAATCATAAACTTCGTTTTAGTCCTTTGTTCTAAAAAGTTCAAAAACTATTGGCTTGTTGTTAATCTGATTTATACTCTCCAATAAGCTCCTTTGATAAAAAAGCTTCCATGCAATCGCTGACATTGAAAGTATTTTTATATCGTAGATTAAATTCGCGAATAAACGCACTTTTATTTTTAAACATCACAGAAAATTGTTTTTATAATTCATTCCCCTCTCAATATCTGGCACCTTAAACCAACATAAATATGAGTAGAAGCACTGATTGTGAGTGAATCTGCACCTTCATATGAAGTGGCAAAGTATTAGACAAATTAAAGCTAAAATTGGCAGAAGGATCTGTGAACAAGGTGTTGGTGCTGGGCTAAAAACTGTTGTTTGTAAAGAAAACATTGATATAGTCCGTGATATAAAATTTATAGCTCAGACCTATGGTTTTTCAATAGGTAGGTAGCGTAGAAACCATTTTATATAAAGAATGAGGTCTCAAAAAGGTGACCGCATGATGGGTACCGAAAATGTTGACGTCAGAGCAAAAGCGCATTCGACAGGTCACTTTAGAGACGAATTTGGCCATCATTAAGCGAGGCCCTGAACACTTCTTACCAAGATTCGTTACTGTGGATCAGAGCTGTAAAAGATACTTTTTAAAAGTATCCAGCTACTTTTAAGATACTTTAGGCAAAAAGTATCTTAAGATACAAAATACCGGAAAAGTATTTGAGTAAAAATATCTTAGATACTTTTAAGTATCTAAAGAAACTTTTAGTATATCTATTTATTTTATTTATTTATTGACATTTGGGACAAAGACGGGACGAACCCAATATATTGTCCACATTTACATGTAAGTCATAGTGAAATACAATAATTTCTATAATAAAGTAAATTTATCCAATAAATGATCAAACTTAACTGTATAATGTAGAAAAACAGAAAAAAAAAACATGTTCAATGTAAAATGATATAAATTAACCTAAATCCAATAATCATTGAATAGACAGCCATCAATAATAAGAAATGTAACAAGTTATCAATATAAACAATTATAGTTCTGCATTTAAAGCAGACAATTTTAATTTCTTTTTGAAAACTACAAGACTGTGGCGAAAGATATCGAGAGGGCAATGATTGTTGTACGCACGTGCAAATCTAGCAATGGGTGAATTTAAAGCGCTGTTTGTTCTTGAGAAAGGTGTATAAAATAGGGTGGTTGTGCGAGTCGATCGAGAAGGTACGCTAATAGAAACTCTAGACACAAGATCAGGCGAGTCAACAAGGTTATTCAACAGTTTATATAGAAATTATTCGTCTAGTGTGCAATGGCATAAGATTGTAAAAGTAAAGATTATTATCGTAAAATTCGAAAGATGGAAGGTTGCATTTTTTATTAATAAATCGTATGAATTTTCTCTGGATACCCTCAAGTCGATCAATATAACAGTTGCAAAAAGGGTTCCAGACAGAGGAACAATAGTTTAACACCGAGAACACAAATGCATAATAGCAAGTAATGATACAGTCAATGTTATTAAAGGGATAAGTAGTTCTAATGATAAATCCAAGCATTTTGTAAGCCTTATTATACGTATTTTCGATGTGTAAATCAAAAGTTAATTTATGATCGAGAGTCACACCTAGGTCACGGACAGAAGTTACGGTGGGGAGGATGTCATCAGAAAGAGAGTAGTCATAGTTAATAGTTTTTGTATTTCTCGTGAACGATATGTGAACGCATTTATTTAAATTTAAGAATAATTTATTCTTTTATAAAATGTGACTAACTTGTTGAGGTCTTGTTGCAGACGAAAACAATCGAAAGTATTACTTATGGGCATGTAAATCTTAAGATCGTCGGCGTACAATAGAAATCGAGCTGATTCGAAACAGTTTTCGATGTCATTTATATAAATTAAAAATAACAGTGGTCCCAAGTGTGAAACTTGTGGTACTCCCGATGTATTTTTAAGAAAGTCAGAGATAAATCCATTTAATTTGACGGCTTGTGACCGGTTATCTACATAACTACACAGCCATCTGTAGAGACTACCACTCACGCCGACCTCAGCAAGTCGCCGAGCCAAGACACCGTGGTCTATCTGATCAAAAGCCTTACTGAAGTCGATGTATATAGCATCAATCTGAATGCGTTCGTCCATTGTGCGCAATAGTGTATCAATGTACGGAACTAAATTAGATTCTACACCTCTCCTTCTAAAGAATCCGTGTTGTTGAGTTAGTATAGTATTCTTCAGAGAATTAAATAATGGTTCGTAAACTAACATCTCAAAGATCTTTGCTAGAGTGGATAGCAAGGAAATGGGCCTATAGTTCTGTATACAGTTTCTAGGACCAGATTTAAAGACAGGTACGACGTAGGTAGACTTCCAATACTGTGGAAAACGGCCCTCGTTTAGAGATTTATTAAATATAATTGTCAGGGGTTTACTTAAAGTACCTACACAGTTTTTCACAAAAATTGGCGGTAATTCATCTGGACGAGTTCCCTTGTTAACATTTATGTTACTAATACAATTCCCGACTTCCGCTTCAGAAAACGAGAGGTGGTTCAAAGATTGGGAGTCATTTGTAGATGTACATAGATGAATTGGAGAACTATTGATAAAGACTGAATTGAAATACAAGGACAATAATCACATAATGTTAGGTCCGTCTGCTGCTACGGTATCATTGTAGATTAATGGAGTGGGTATAACAGAGCGCTTTCGTTTATCAGATAAAAATCTCCAAAGATTCTTAGGATTATTGCAGATTTCATTCTGAGCATTTTGTATATAGTTTTTGTAATCTTGACCAATGAGGTATTTGGATCTACCACGTAGTATTTTAAAAGTGAGATAATCATAATTAGTGTGATATTTCTTCCACCGAGAATGAAACTTACGTTTTTCTTTAATAGTTTTTATAGTGACTTTGGAATACCAGGGGGGATAATGACATTTGCCCCGTTGACACGTCGGCACGCTAGTGCTAACAATATTGTTAATTAAAGAATAAAGCCCCCAGCTCAGACAACCAGTCCACACCCGAAAGCCTTCTGTTGAGAACACCGTAGTCAGCTCTATTAAAGTTATAATTCACAAATGCATTTAGTCCTAAATACGCTGATTCAGGTAATCTCATACAAAATTCCAGTGGTGGATGGTATGGATCCGGCTTACTAAAGATATTTTCGAGTATCTAAGATACTTTTAAGTAAATAAGATACTTCTATGTATGTAAGGTACTTAGATACTTTTCAAGTATTTAAGATACTTAGATAACTTTGTAGGAACTAAGATACTTAGGCACAGTGAACAGTGTCTAAGATACTTTAGTTTTAAAAACATCATTTTAATCCTCTAAATGATCATACAATTTAAGTTTAAACCAGGAAGCACTTTGCAATCGTAGATTTTGAGCTTTGAGATATAAAAGAAACAAAACACGTTAAGTTATTAAAAACTATGTATTAAAAACAAAAATTAAACATAAAATTCTCGAAACAATATAAAATAAACATAAATTAGTCTGTTAAAAAACAGCACAAAACGCATTATGCATTAAAAACAAAACATTCTAGATTTAACATTTTTAACAGTATATAAAAACAGTAATATTTTGGTAGGATAGCTAACTAGTATAATCACTAGCTTTTAATAAAACAAAATTTTCAAGCGTGTTATTAGATTAGACATGACGTTGGGGTGAATGAATAAAGGTTGCGAAAGAAAACAATGTTTCGACAGCTGCAGAAGAAGGTAATGGCGTATTAAATTTTTTAAATAATAATTCTATAATATTATACTTTTTTAGCATTTGTAAATCGGTATGGCCAGTGCCAGTGTTTTCCTTTTGCGTTTGAAGATCGGCATTAACATAAAATTCAAAGAAGTAGTTTGCAGTTTGTTACTTTTCATTTGAGTAATGTTATTGTTGTTCACATTAAATTGTTCCTCATTTTCCTTGATAATTTTTATAGCTTCTATAATTATCAAATCTTTAATTCGACTGTCATTCTCAATATTCCTCATTTCCCGAAATGCAGTAAGCCAATGTGTTTTAAATAAAGGATTAATTACTGTAGCAATTATTGCAGATTGGTTAGTCAACTTAAGAAGTTTTTCAAATCTGGAGTTTAGAGATTCTGTAAAGGCAATCAAAATAGGTTCAACATATTTAAATTTATTCGTCTTTAACTTTTCAATTTTAACAAACAAGCTTACGATTGATGGCAGAAGGTAACCGAACATATTTTGTTCGCCTTGAAGAATGTCAAGTGCCAAAGCAAAAGGTTTTAGTATTTGACATAATTCTGCTAAATAATTTAGATCAGTATCTCTGAGTCGATCTTGTTTTGCAAACTTTAATTTTTCGTATAAACAGTCCAGTTTTTCTTTAGAGTTAAGAATTTGGTTCAGAGCAGCGAACATTGAATTCCAACGCGTTACATCCGGGTAACTTAAAGTATGTCCTAATACTTTTTTTATTAATTCAGCTGATTTAGGACGACCTGCTTTTTTCCAAATATGATTACACCTAGCCATTGCTTGTTCATGTTTTGATCTAAGAGAACTAGTTGAATTAATTATTTTCATAATATCAGTAGTTGTTATTAGGGCAACTGTATGACTTGCACAACGTATGTGTTCGGATAAAGTAGGTATGAGCAAATTATTGTCACTAAAATTGTTTGGAAGGAGATAATTTTCGTTTCCAAATATGTCAAGTCTCAGTGATGTTGACGTCATCATTTGGAAGTTGATGTTGAAGCTTACCATTACCAGTATACTGTAAAAAAGCATTATTGATTCCGAATACAGAGACCACACTCGCAGTACTAGACAGTTACTAAAAGTATCTAAGATACTTCTAGTATCTTAAATACTTTTTTTATCTTTTTACTAAAGATACTTTCAGCTCTGCTGTGGATGACACCTGGGTTCACCATTATGATCCTGAATCAAAAAGGTAGAGTATGGAATGGAGGGACAAGGGTTAACCACCCCCTCGAAAGTTTGGAAATGCAAATATGTGTACGAAGTGTATATATGTTTGAAGTAATAGGTTTTAGATTTCGGGTACTTTTGATCGTTTCCAGAAATTCAGTGATTGTATAGAAACAATTTTATAGAAAGTAGACTCTGAGATCCGTTTTGAATTTGAAAAAAGATTTATCGATCCATGATGGTGGAGTCTATTTAAAAGCTGTATGTGTCTGTATTTAGCAACAGTAGTACATAGTCTACAATTCGGTAATGGAATCTGTATTTTAGATCGTAACTGTATTGACATTTCTTCCCCTTTTCTCTTTTCTTAGACGGCAGTTCCGATTTTGCGTAAAGCAACTGTTTGTGTAGGTATGTTGCATGCAGACACATTATCTTGTCCTTTATGAATAATTGTTCGCAGTGTGTTGTTTGATTCACTTGTTCAATGGCCTTCTTATGTAGAATGAAGATGTCGTTCGTATGAATTGAATACTGTAGCTCATATGTGAATGGACAAGTGCATGGTAAGATGATGTTCTTTTAGAATTGTGTCTGCCATAGTACAGAAATAGTTGTTAAGGGCACCTGCTGTTGGTGTTCTCCATAGATTGTTTGACACATCGGTTTCTTTTTTAATAACATTCCATATTCCTTTTTGTAAATTTTCTGAGCGGTATATGGAATTGAAATAGTTCTTTCTTTTTTCTTCCATTATCTTATTGAGATAATTTTTTTTGTAGTATTTTCCTTAGATCGCGTCTCCGCCAAGATGGTGTATGCTTCTTGTATTAATATTAGCGTTTCTTTAATCTGTCTCAGTTCATTTCTAAAACTAGTTTGGTGGTTATTTTTGTTCGTTTTGACTGATCTAGTTTTTAAAGGAAAAGCAGTATTTACACATAAGATTAGTTTTTTCTTTAATTATGTCATATTTTATATTGACTTCTTTTACGTTTTGTAAATTTAGTCAGCATTGTACTCGTATATAAAACACAATGAATTTTACCAAACAATATGATTTTAAGCTTTACTTTTGTCTTTTCTGTCTTAAAAAAAACGTCATTCAGAGGGAAAGCAAAGGATTCCTATATCCAAAAAATGAAATGCTTGATGATGAGTTAGTGATTGAGGAAGGGCTACCTTTGTCTTACGTGACTCAAGATAAGCGTGCCAAAAGTCAATCATGTCAATTTCTTTGCCTTCTGTTTGAAATTTGTGCGCATTACTACGAATATAGTATTAAAAGGATAAATACCTAACGATTTATAAAAAAATCGTATAAAACGCAGACTAATTCATTTGATGAATGCACACACTTATTTAAATAAGGCATTTAAAATAGAACGTAGTGGATTTTGGCAACTAAAATTAGACTTGAAATTCAGAAACCCAAGCAGATGTTAAATACGAAGTATATTTTACACCTACGCCAGCTCGCGGATTTACTTTCCATTTAAGGAAGGCGTTACCACTTCCATAATTAGCATGCTTCGTTGTTTATTAACAAGACAAAAATCGCAACGAAGAAAAACAGGAATTACGCGGTGATTAAAATGCTTTTGTGTAGGCGTAAAACAAAACAACTACATCACGACAAGCTGAGAAGATGGGATCACGTTTGTCATGTAAATATATTTTAGAGGTATTTTAGGTAATCCAGTAAAAGTATGCGTGGGACACTATTATAATTTGTAGCAATGCGTCTTTTGGCTAAAGTTTTTGACGTCCTCATCTAGAGGGCGCTGAAACGATTCATATTTTATTCGCCCTCGTACATAGGTTGCCATGGCGACATTAAGAAATGCTTCCATTTCAGTACATGTCATTTAAAAACTCATTAGTAATCTTGAAAAGCCTCGCGTTTCTCGTAAAACACAATCCTCGGTAATTCATATATTTCGTGCATTAACTGGACAGATCTCTAACAAGGTAAATAAAATTATACGTATTATTGTTGCCGTACAGCCCTTACAACCACGTGAGATATCGATTTCACCTTAATGTAGACCTTTATAGTAATAACGATAATAATAATACATAAAGCAGATACGCTCGCATCTAAGGAGAAGGTGGAGAGAATCATGAATAGTAAATTACAATTTTAGATCTTCGCATAAAACAAGACTACCCGCCATAGCTAACAGCTCCCTGGTTTATACATAAGTCAATGTTGTTAGAGGTAAAGCCGAAAGTACAAGAAGGTGTGCTGTTCATTATCATGCCGCAATATAATGCCCCGTGTAGTGGGAGCCAGATGGTTTGAATTATTGCACAAACAAATGCGAATTATACCCTTATATAATATTAACGTGTCACTACTATTATGGTAATAGTCTCCAATCGAATTTGGTATTAGCAGCGCCTGAAAAGGGGGTAATATTAATTAATTAAGTCTTAATTTTTGTTATTGCGTTACTATAATTGAAGTTGAAGAAGTATACAGACTATTGACGTCACGTAGTACTACAGAAATTTTTTTTGTGTTGGCTTGACTGCAACTTCGATATATATCATGCCTTAGATTAAATTTTTATTTAGGGTAGGCTATGGTTTCAGTATTAATTTGGGAACCCTGTGGGACAGTAATGTTTTTCGAAAGTCAAATGTTGCAATCGCGTATGAGCAGCTAGCTAGTCAAATTCATGTTCATCAATTGACACATCAATAAAGTTGAAAAAAAGCTTCATCATCATCAAGATACTATATGGGTAAGCTAATCATCCTCGAAGAGTTAGGAAAACTAAGAACGAAGGAACTCATTTAGGCAACAGTTGTGCCGAATGAGTGTTATAGGAAAATTAACCCTACCTAGATCAAATGAAAGAAGTTGCAAATAATACAGCTTTAATTTCGGCAATAGAGAAGTGTGGTGGAAATTGGAAGTGGCCTTTAAAGCTCGAGCCAATTTGATAATGTTATAAAGACAAAATTAAGGCAAGGAAAGGTTTGAACAGATTTTTCCTCAATTTTTGCTTTCTCCCTGAAAAGCAACGCAGTTATCCGACCTATTCTATCCTCCTGAGGTTCTTAGTCGCCATGACCTGGTTGCGTTGATCAAGAAAGTCCGCAATCTGGACCCCTACATTAAATTAGATTAGAAGCATCCACAGTACACCTTGCCCATCGTCTTCAAACTTAAGAGGGCCGTTGCTAATAAGTAAAGCTGTGGTAGTGCTGAGGCCTTTTCTGTTGAGCTTCAGCAGAGATTCAGCCTTGAATATGTAATAAACTTTTTTGATTATCTTAGTTTTGGGGTATCAGCCCAGTACGAGATTTTTGCTCACTTTGCCACTGTTGGAGATGAGCTCTTTGGTGAACTTTTGGTGAGACGACAAAATAACTTTGATATAATAAATCCGAACGCCGTCTGCTTGATATCAACGACAACAGGCTCAACTTTTACCTAATTGACAAATTCCTCCAACATTTGCCATATGGAAAAACCCCCATCGTCCGCAACAAACCTTCGCTGTATCTAATAAGACCAGCTACTGGCAGTTTTTTCGATCGATCAATGGGTTTCTAAGTTCCCAGACGTAAAAAAGTTATCGACAAATAAATGGAATTTTGTTTCAGGCCATTTTCTTCGTAAAGCATCTGCGTACTCCAAAACTACAGAAGTTCCAATTCCATAGTCGGCATAAGCAGTGTTGATATTTGTAGATACACCTTGATAAGGCTCAAACCAATACACATATCCAAGCCTACAAGATCCCACCCACAACTTATAGCCACATCTTATTGGCTTACCTTTTTAGAAATTGTTTGGCACCATTGCCTCATCCACAGAATGCATTTGCTCTAATCTACCGTTTTCCATAATTTTTTTATTAAGATGCTGAAAAAGTGGTCTTACTTTCGCAAATTTATCTGTTGGATTTAGATTATTTTCAATATGGAGACTGGAGATGATATAATCAAATTTATCTCTTGTAATGGATTCTGCCACTAGTTTGTTGTGTACGTCACTATCTCTATCCTAGAACATTTTTCTCTTAGGTATAGGCACGTAACCACTAAAGATAAGTACGCCTATAAAAGCTCTTATTTCGGAATCACTAACGGTTTGCATTCGTTTTTTTTTGCTGAGCATATCAGTAGTAAGGCTATGGGCGCATCAGACCAGTCAATCGACGTGGACACGCTGTATAAGCCAGGCACTATATACGACCCCCCGATGACTCATCACTCGCCCGTGGACACGCTGTATAATGCACGCACTAGAGGTGTGTCCATTGTCCGCGAGATGGCGCTGCTGACCTCCTTTAGATAACAGATGGCGCTGCTGACCTCCTTTGGATGCAAGATGGCGCTAGAGGCCCCTTTCGGCCCCCGAGGAGAAGGTCCCCTTACGGCCCCGAGGAGAGCGCCCCCTGGGGAGAAGGCCCCCTTACGGCCCCGAGGAGGGCGCCCCCTGGGGAGAAGGCCCCCTGGGGAGAAGGCCCCCTGGGGAGAAGGCCCCCTTACGCCCCCGAGGAGAGCGCCCCCTGGGGAGAAGGCCCCCTGGTAATCGACAGAGCAGGGGAATCCGAATTCTTAGAATTTATGCAACTCGAATCTGTTTGCGCGAGGTGCTCGGATGGTCCTCCCAGGCACCGAATAAAATTAGGGTGGGTCGTTGTGGGGTATGATCCGAAATTAACGTCATTTTGGCTGTAATTCGTACGGATTCGGAGTTAGGGCGCGCGACCTCGATCGACTGTTCGTTTTAATAAGTCAATCTCAGTGTGCGTGGATGTGTGTATGCGTTAAAATATATTATTTTTTCTGGGAATGCGTGAATATTAGCCGTTGGTTAATACATATCAGTTTAGCTGTGCTATCGAAAAATGAACGCGAATTCTTTGCATTAATTACTCGTTTCCTCAATATAGTAATAAAAGAGTATGGAACGTCAAGAAGATGAAACAATGTACTGTTGTGATAATTGTTAGTTTTAATGAATGTACGGTAGATACTGTAATCTTTTATTATATTTAATTCCTGCATTCATCTTACGCGCTATATGTATCTATTTGTATACATATGTATCTTCGCGTCGTCACTGCGCTTATCAGCAAATGTGCGAGAATGCTGATGTATCAGTATGCTGCTATATTTAGATTTGTACTACCTAACAATAGAGTATTACGCTAATAGTGTAATGTATAATAAAACAAATATGTCTTGACACAACACGGACTCCTCTAGTATATTTATACTAGCATGTACACTTTGTAATAATGATAAATGAAGTTATAATTTAACATCGTATAATATAAGAGAGTGCTGTTGATTGTTCATTATCTGAATTGCAAAATAAGTAATGAACTAGTATTTGATAAGTAAACCTAACAATGCATATTATTCAATATAGGAAAGATATTTGTTGTTAAGATAGACATTCCCGCCAAAATTTATAACTAGATTAATCACGTTGTAAAACACCTAAATTTGATAAAATATATGTATGTACAGTGGAGACACTCAGAAAGTCAAGCCGAGCGTAAAGTGCAAGCTAGCACATTTATTCGTTAGGATAATATTGTGTAGAGAATATATTGTCTATATGCATGAATGGTCTATTCATGATGCAAGTATATTCTTAGTGTTTAAGTTTTTATTTTGTTTCTGGCGATATAAAAATCTTCCGTGTTTAATTCGTCATGTGTCGATAAAAATCATATGTATTCCTTAAACCTATAAATGTTAAGGATACAAACAAAAGTATATGTGTTTGTAAGTTAAGGCAAGCAATACGATAAATTTTATTTAAATATAGGATTTTTAATACATAGACGTTTGAATACAGAGAGTATGTATTATTCTCGTATAAGCCAGCTGTATATGCAATGGACAATTAATCTTTTTTGATAATTTAGCAGTGAAAATAAGTTATGTATATACTGGTGTACCTATACCTTTTTCCATAAACTAAAAATATAATTGATTAGACAAGTTTTTCAGACAGTAAGCAAAAAAAAAAACTCTGTGTTGCAAATGGATTGATAAATACACTTTGATATATTTATGAATGCTCTTTCTTTTAGTGATATAAATTTAATTCAACTTTATTATAGAGTTATTAGAGAAATAGTCCACATTTAAGCTGTTCTTGTCGTTAATGATTGATTTGTGGCGAAAGATATCGTTTTATCATCTTCTATTTGTAAAGCAAGCGAATTTGTACCTAGATGAATACTTTAGCAGTGTACAGTGGAGATACTCAGAAAGTCAAGCCGAGCGTAAAGTGCAAGCTAGCACATTTATTCGTTAGGATAATATTGTGTAGAGAATATATCGTCTATATGTATGAATGGTCTATTCATGGCACAAGTATCTTCTTGGTGTTTAAGTTTTTATTTTGTTTCTGGCGATATAAAAATCTTCCGTGTTTAATTCGTCATGTGTCGATAAAAATCATATGTATTCCTTAAACCTATAAATGTTAAGGATACAAACAAAAGTATATGTGTTTGTAAGTTAAGGCAAGCAATACGATAAATTTTATTTAAATATAGGATTTTTTAATACATAGACGTTTGAATACAAAAGAGTATGTATTATTGTCGTATAAGCCAGCTGTATACGCGATGGACAATTAATCTTTTTTGATAATTTAGCAGTGAAAATAAGTTATGTATATACTGGTGTACCTATACCTTTTTACGTAAACTAAAAATATAATTGATTAGACATTTTTTTTTCAGACAATAAGCAAAAAAACTCTGTGTTGGAAATGGATTGATAAATACACTTTGATATATTTATGAATTTCTTTTGTGGTGCAAGTTGAATTAAATTTATATTTATATATATAAGATTATTATTTGATTGTAATAATAATAATTTATTTCTCGTAATATACATAGACTGCAAATATGTCACACGTTAAATGTTATATTGCAGTAGAGGACCATCAGCTTGTTTGAGAAAAAATGTATATTGCTGGAATTTCTTTCAAACCATTCTTCATTCATCCATTGTTTGTCTTTCCTTCAATTTTCAGATAAATGTTAAAGCATTTTTCGAAAAATAAAAAGTTTGATGACCTTTCAAAAACACATTGAGAGTTACTCGCGCTACAGAGGGTTCGCACGTAATTATCGCCTCTATTTCGCAGAGTAAAAAATTCATAACTTTGAAACCATTGCAGATAATCAATTGAATTTTGAATTATCAAATCATACATACTCTTTCTTTTAGTGATATAAATTTAATTCAACTTTATTACAGAGTTATTAGCGAAATACTCCACATTTAAGCTGTTCTTGTCGTTAATGATTGATTTGTGGCGAAATATATCGTTTTTTCATCTTCTATTTGTAAAGCAAGCGAATTTTTTACTTAGATGAATACTTTCGCAGGTAACTGTATATTTCAATACATATTGATTCTGTTGCATATTTACAGACACAATAACTAGTTCTTTTACGAAATGTTATTGGACAAATAAATGTCCTTTTTTGAATGTTAATCTCTATGCCTATTTTTGCATCGATGTTAGATACATATTATGTATTTAGAATCAAATAACTTTTTCTTAACGCATTTTTCCGTATTTGGATAAACTCGATGTTCTCATAACGACTTTCATGACGAATATTGCTAGTAAATTTACATTTAGTTATCGCATCAGGCTTGAATTAATGTGAAAACTTGTTCTTGGTCGATAACAACCAAACAATGAAAATCCTTTTCATGCGATGTAACATCAATCCCTTGATTATTAGTTGCAGACAGTAAATTCACTTACTCCTTTTTGCTTAAGTAAACATACACATTCTATTGTGAATATTTACAAAATATTTAAAGCCCACACGTCGGCTAAACTGAATTACTCACGCTAGACACAGCGATAATTTCCAGACAATCTATTTGAACTTTACAAAATAAGGCATAAATGAATGGCATTCAGTTCCATCTGATTATAACACAGAAGCATTCTTCGGCCGATATTGCTATCCTATTCTATCTTATACAAAACTGATATCGGCGAGTTTCTCATCTGCATTTCCACCAAAGTGCTACTAAAATTCCCTTTAAATTCGTGTAGGTCGTTGCTTTTTTGAGTGTCGAACCTGTACATGCATGGCAATCATAAAAATCATTCATTCAGTAACAGCAACAATAAAATGTGTGGATCACTACAATGCACCGTCCGCATAGAAGGCTATCATGTGACAGCAAACATCAGAATATTGTATTCCTGTGTCAAAAATGCTTTGAACTAGAAACCAAATATGATGAGTTCAGCGACTTTCTAATGGAGAGCATTTCTTTAAGAAGACATTCCAGGCCAAGTTGTGTAGAGTTTATGGTGCCATATTGTGCAAATTGTAATTGGTGCATATATAAATCTATACCAATAAGTAAATGTAGGATTTCTAATAAGAAAAGAAAATTAAAGTTGTATAATTAAACATTTTCGTATCTTTTTCGATGAATATGCACACATGTGTATAAAAGAATAAGTTAATTTTATATGAAGACGGCAGTGCATAGCGGAAAGAATTAATCAAACAAAAGATAAGAGAGCGTTGTTTATTAATTATTGCCTTAATTGCAAAATGAGAAATGAACTAGTAGGCGTTAGGGAACCTGACGTTACATGTGATTTCCAGCAATGTCAGGTCAGAGACAGATAGTCGACGTAAACAGACAATGTCTGTGTTGTCGAATACAATATGCATATAAAGAAGTAACTAGATGCTGACAGTGGAAAATTGTGAAATATAAATACGCATCGAAGACAGCAATGAATATTCAGTTTCGAATATACAGTAGGTATACGGGCTGTTAAAATGATTTCTTCGACGACGCTATCTAATTCAAGCGATCGCGATGGGGAACTAGAGGAGCCGACGCCAACTGCTACGAGTGATCGTGGTAGAGAATCAGATCGTCCAACACCATCCACTTCGACTCAGCCTGAGAGAGAATCGGACGAATCGACATCACCCACGTCGAGAGTAGATCTCCTATCTACTTCCCCAACAACTGAGAACGCTACAGAGGCAGCTCTGGGGAGACCACCGCCAACGAATGGTATTTTAGAAAATCTTGAGCAACTGCGGGAAATTCTCCGGGGCAGTAGCAGGGCGGTTATGGAAGAATTGGGTGCTGTACCTAGTGCGATGGCTGCGCTCACAAATGTGGAAGAGCAAAACCAGGCGCTGATGGCAACAAAAAGATATATAGACTCATCCAAAGCCTATCTGAACAATGTACGACAGAAATATCAACTGCTATGGGTTCGAGAGAGAGCGTACAAAATGAAGACCATCTTTCAACGGAACCAGATCGAGAGTCTAAAGTCAGCATACCGCGAAAAAGTCGAGGAGCTACGCCAAAAAGATTTAACGAATCCGATTCTCGCTCCAAGCGTAGAGGCTTTAACATACGAGTTGAACTGTATACTCTGCCTGGAGGAGAGACGTTGTATATTATTTAAGAATTGTAAACACTTAAGTATATGCGATACGTGCCATATACGATTATTGGACCTGGACGACTTCCGATGTCCCATGTGTAGGATGGAGGGTGGCACGATAAAAGTATTTTATAATTAGGTTAGAAATTAAATTTTATTAAATATTGTCAAAGTTAATTTTTAAATAAACATGCTAATAAGATTTTACAATTTTTACAAGGTATTTCAAAATTGAATCATCAATACACAAATAAAACAAAAAATAGTAGTTATCACATTTTTAAACATATATTGTGCGATTGTGCATAATTCTAATTTGGCAGTTCCAATCTTTCGAACTCCATCGTATAACGTATGTTAGTTCTTCGTTTATACATATAGTACTGTAAGAGTAATCTGGAAAAAAAACTTTTTTGATAACAGATGCAACACTTCGTTTTTATACATACCTACCTACTTTGTAAGACCAAGTAGTACACATACATTGTTAATAAAAGGTGCAGCATATACTAATGGGTTCATGTGTGAACTTTATCAGCAACAATAAGAGATAAGCATACACATTGTAGTAGACGAGATTAATTGTTACGAGCACCGAGATTCAGCAATATTCATGACTGCGTGCATGAAGATTATCAAAAATAAGAGATATCTTCTTACTATATAACCTTCTTTGGTTTCGAAAAATGGCACTACCTTTCTCTATTTACAATGGGTAAGTTTATTACGACTTTTCTAATCTGTGACTTGCATTAATTGTGGTTATTATGTTTATAGATACTGCAGAAGAAGTATGCATAATAGCAAACCTTGTGCGGCCACACCTCTCGCCGTATATGAGGGTAAAATAGTTGTCTGCATCTTTTTTTTATATAGATATTTATTTAAATTTGATTTTAGCATATGGAAACAACATTTTTTATAGACCCGAAAGGGTCTATCGTTGGACCGCCTCTGGACGGGGCTAGCCTCTTAATATCAGCTGGAGGATATGAGATTTGGACCCTCGTAGAGGACGATGGGCTACTAATTATAGCATTACGTTTATAATTTTTGTAAAAAAATTTGCCCATTGTTTAATAATAATAAATATTTTCTTTCTAAATACATGTGTTTTATTCCTGTTACTTAAGTAGCTTTAACAAGAAATCATTATATAATTATTATTGCTCTCAAATAAAAATATTTTAAATCTATATATCTGTGTGTTTTATTTCTGTTACTTACGTAGCTTTACTAAGAAAAAATTAGATAATTATCATACGTCTAAAATAAAATACTTTCCATCTACATATATACGTATGTGTTTTAACAACCGTTAAACGTTTATCAACTAAAATTAATGTATCAATAAAATAACATTTTACTCTTATTTTGTTTCATTTGCTGATTCAATCCCGGTATAATTGCACTGTTAAACATCTTTTAAAAAGATTTATCAAGTGTCGAGTCGGCTAATAGTCTACCTTCCAGCGGTCATTGACGCGCGAGATAGGAGATAAGGACCACCGACTGCTACCTAACGTTCAAGGTTCCCGCAAATTTAAACTAGGTGAAATTGTACGTATAAGTAAATACAAGCCTATTTTGAGAAAGGTTATTTACCCAATTGAACCAGTGAATTATTTAAAATTAATAAAGCAAATATTACATGTAGGACAAACCAATCCTAGGAAGCTTTTATCAGGCAGTTTTGAAACGCAAGGGAAACAAAATATATGTGAAATGGCTTGGTTTCCCAACTACAGAAAATAGGTGGATGTCAAAAAGGACGTTTTGTAAATTAAACTCTTATTGTACTAGTTATTATATAAATAACAACAACGTATTACTATTTTTTGTTTTATTTGTGTATTGATGATTCAATTTTGAAATACCTTGTAAAAATTGTAAAATCTTATTAGCATGTTTATTTAAAAATTAACTTTGACAATATTTAATAAAATTTAATTTCTAACCTAATTATAAAATACTTTTATCGTGCCACCCTCCATCCTACACATGGGACATCGGAAGTCGTCCAGGTCCAATAATCGTATATGGCACGTATCGCATATACTTAAGTGTTTACAATTCTTAAATAATATACAACGTCTCTCCTCCAGGCAGAGTATACAGTTCAACTCGTATGTTAAAGCCTCTACGCTTGGAGCGAGAATCGGATTCGTTAAATCTTTTTGGCGTAGCTCCTCGACTTTTTCGCGGTATGCTGACTTTAGACTCTCGATCTGGTTCCGTTGAAAGATGGTCTTCATTTTGTACGCTCTCTCTCGAACCCATAGCAGTTGATATTTCTGTCGTACATTGTTCAGATAGGCTTTGGATGAGTCTATATATCTTTTTGTTGCCATCAGCGCCTGGTTTTGCTCTTCCACATTTGTGAGCGCAGCCATCGCACTAGGTACAGCACCCAATTCTTCCATAACCGCCCTGCTACTGCCCCGGAGAATTTCCCGCAGTTGCTCAAGATTATAGGGATAGCAATATCGGCCGAAGAATGCTTCTGTGTTATAATCAGATGGAACTGAATGCCATTCATTTATGCCTTATTTTGTAAAGTTCAAATAGATTGTCTGGAAATTATCGCTGTGTCTAGCGTGAGTAATTCAGTTTAGCCGACGTGTGGGCTTTAAATATTTTGTAAATATTCACAATAGAATGTGTATGTTTACTTAAGCAAAAAGGAGTAAGTGAATTTACTGTCTGCAACTAATAATTAAGGGATTGATGTTACATCGCATGAAAAGGATTTTCATTGTTTGGTTGTTATCGACCAAGAACAAGTTTTCACATTAATTCAAGCCTGATGCGATAACTAAATGTAAATTTACTAGCAATATTCGTCATGAAAGTCGTTATGAGAACATCGAGTTTATCCAAATACGGAAAAATGCGTTAAGAAAAAGTTATTTGATTCTAAATACATAATATGTATCTAACATCGATGCAAAAAAAGGCATAGAGATTAAAATTCAAAAAAGAACATTTATTTGTCCAATAACATTTCGTAAAAGAACTAGTTATTATGTCTGTAAATATGCAACAGAATCAATATGTATTGAAATATACAGTTACCTGCGAAAGTATTCTCCTAAGTAAAAAATTCGCTTGCTTTACAAATAGAAGATGAAAAACGACATCTTTCGCCACAAATCAATCATTAACGACAAGAACAGCTTAAATGTGGAGTATTTCTCTAATAACTCTGTAATAAAGTGGAATTAAATTTATATCACTAAAAGAAAGAGTATGTATGATTTGATAATTCAAAATTTCAATTGATTATCTGCAATGGTTTCAAAGTTATGAATTTTTTACTCTGCGAAATAGAGGCGATAATTACGTGCGAACCCTCTGTAGCGCGAGTAACTGTCAATGTGTTTTTTGAAAGCTCATCAAAATTTTTATTTTTCGAAAAATGCTTTAAAATTTATCTGAAAATTGAAGGAAAGACAAACAATGGATGAATGAAGAATGGTTTGAAAGAAATTCCAGCAATATACATTTTTCTCAAACAAGCTGATGGTCCTCTACTGCAATATAACATTTAACGTGTGACATATTTGCAGTCTATGTATATTACGAGAAATAAATTATTATTATTACAATCAAATAATAATCTTATATAAATCTATATATATATATATATATATATATATAAATATAAATTTAATTCAACTTGCACCACAAAAGAAATTCATAAATATATCAAAGTGTATTTATCAATCCATTTGCAACACAGAGTTTTTTTGCTTATTGGCTGAAAAGAATGTCTAATCAATTATATTTTTAGTTTACGTAAAAAGGTGTAGGTACACAAGTATATACATAACTTATTTTCACTGCTAAATTATCAAAAAAGATTAATTGTCCATTGCGTATACAGCTGGCTTATACGACAATAATACATACTCTTTGTATTCAAACGTCTATGTATTAAAAATCCTATATTTAAATAAAATTTATCGTATTGCTTGCCTTAACTTACAAACATATATACTTTTGTTTGTATCCTTAACATTTATAGGTTTAAGGAATACATATGATTTTTATCGACACATGACGAATTAAACACAGAAGATTTTTATATCGCCAGAAACAAAATAAAAACTTAAACACCAAGAAGATACTTGTGCCATGAATAGACCATTCATACATATAGACGATATATTCTCTACACAATATTATCCTAACGAATAAATGTGCTAGCTTGCACTTTACGCTCGGCTTGACTTTCTGAGTATCTCCACTGTACACTGCGAAAGTATTCATCTAGGTACAAATTCGCTTGCTTTACAAATAGAAGATGAAAAAACGATATCTTTCGCCACAAATCAATCATTAACGACAAGAACAGCTTAAATGTGGACTATTTCTCTAATAACTCTGTAATAAAGTTGAATTAAATTTATATCACTAAAAGAAAGAGCATTCATAAATATATCAAAGTGTATTTATCAATCCATTTGCAACACAGAGTTTTTTTTTTTGCTTACTGTCTGAAAAAATTGTCTAATCAATTATATTTTTAGTTTACGGAAAAAGGTATAGGTACACCAGTATATACATAACTTATTTTCACTGCTAAATTATCAAAAAAGATTAATTGTCCATTGCATATACAGCTGGCTTATACGAGAATAATACATACTCTCTGTATTCAAACGTCTATGTATTAAAAATCCTATATTTAAATAAAATTTAAATAAAATTTATCGTATTGCTTGCCTTAACTTACAAACACATATACTTTTGTTTGTATCCTTAACATTTATAGGTTTAAGGAATACATATGATTTTTATCGACACATGACGAATTAAACACGGAAGATTTTTATATCGCCAGAAACAAAATAAAAACTTAAACACTAAGAATATACTTGCATCATGAATAGACCATTCATGCATATAGACAATATATTCTCTACACAATATTATCCTAACGAATAAATGTGCTAGCTTGCACTTTACGCTCGGCTTGACTTTCTGAGTGTCTCCACTGTACATACATATATTTATCAAATTTAGGTGTTTTACAACGTGATTAATCTAGTTATAAATTTTGGCGGGAATGTCTATCTTAACAACAAATATCTTTCCTATATTGAATAATATGCATTGTTAGGTTTACTTATCAAATACTAGTTCATTACTTATTTTGCAATTCAGATAATGAACAATCAACAGCACTCTCTTATATTATACGATGTTAAATTATAACTTCATTTATCATTATTACAAAGTGTACATGCTAGTATAAATATACTAGAGGAGGCCGTGTTGTGTCAAGACATATTTGTTTTATTATACATTACACTATTAGCGTAATACTCTATTGTTAGGTAGTACAAATCTAAATATAGCAGCATACTGATACATCAGCATTCTCGCACATTTGCTGATAAGCGCAGTGACGACGCGAAGATACATATGTATAATAAGTAGATACATATAGCGCGTAAGATGAATGCAGGAATTAAATATAATAAAAGATTACAGTATCTACCGTACATTCATTAAAACTAACAATTATCGTAACAGTACATTGTTTCATCTTCTTGACGTTCCAGATTAATACTCTTTTATTACTATATTGAGGAAACGAGTAATTAATGCAAAGAATTCGCGTTCATTTTCGATAGCACAGCTAAACTGATATGTATTAACCAACGGCTAATATTCACGCATTCCCAGAAAAAATAATATATTTTAACGCATACACACATCCACGCACACTGAGATTGACTTATTAAAACGAACAGTTGATCGAGGTCGCGCGCCCTAACTCCGAATCCGTACGAATTACAGCCAAAATGACGTTAATTTCGGATCATACCCCACAACGACCCACCCTAATTTTATTCGGTGCCTGGGAGGACCATCCAAGCACCTCGCGCAAACAGATTCGAGTTGCATAAATTCTAAGAATTCGGATTCCCCCTGCTCTGTCGATTACGTCATCAGCGGGCCTTCTCCTCGGGGGCGTAAGGGGGCCTTCCCTTCGGGGGGGCCTTCTCCCCAGGGGGCGCTCTCCTCGGGGCCGTAAGGGGGCCTTCTCCCCAGGGGGCGCTCTCCTCGGGCCGTAAGGGGGCCTCTAGCGCCATCTAGTAACTAAAGGAGGCCACCAGCACCATCTTGCATTCAAAGGAGGTCAGCAGCGCCATCTCGCGGACAATGGACACACCTCTAGTGCGTGCATTATACAGCGTGTCCACGGGCGAGTGATGAGTCATCGGGGGGTCGTATATAGTGCCTGGCTTATACAGCGTGTCCACGTCGATTGACTGGTCTGATGCGCCCATAGCCTTACTACTCATATCTATTAGTTTCACTGAAAAATAGATTTGTTCTTCCTCACAAATTTTTTTTATTTTTCTCTCTACATGTTTCGGCTGTTTGCCATCATCAGGAGACAATCTATAAAAATGTATTTTCTAGATTGTCTCCTGAAGATGGCATATAGCCGAAACATATAGAGTTAAAAATAAAAAAAATTGTGAGGAAGAACAAATCTATTTTTCGGTTTAATCATCAATACTTACTAACGTTTAATCATAAATCTATTAGTTTCATTTACGGTTCTTCTATCTAATTCTAATACTATCATTAAAAAAATTATAAAAGTAGGTACTGTGGTTGGCTTTTGGGATCTGCACCGAATGCAATTTCAGTTTCCACAACAATGCCTTGATTTGGAGCTACATACATCTTTGCTTTACCCACTGATAAACTTTTCTCCTGTTTATATGTTTTTCTTCACCTCGGTAGTCTTAGACTTGACAAAGTGCGATGAAAGTAGATCATCATGTAATTCTGCTGTTCAAAAACATTTCTCGAAATCATCACGGACAAGTTAGAACTTGTATATTCTGTACTATTTTGAGTACAATAGGGGTATCCGGGTTAATAATGTATCCAAGGTGACAAAATATTCTCAAATATTTCCAAGACACACACTGACCTATTTTTGGTTATTATATATGCAGGTATTGTGGGTCCGATTTCTGTCCAAAGTAAAAATTTTTCTAGATTGCATTTATAAAATATTGGCGTGAGTAAAACATACATTGTGAACAACTCACATATAATTGCTAGTAATCCTAGCATTGCAATCAGCGCGAAATTTGCTTCTATAAAAATTTTCCATTAAACAGACTTGAAAATCACAGCACGTTGATTAAAACGGTTCTTCCTTGAAAATTAGAAAATCATCGCTAATCCATCTCGGTTATTACAAAATTTTCCTTCATTTTTTAATCCCCAATTAACGCCATCCCATCCTCTCCTTCTCCCATTTTATTCCCGGACGAACGGAAAGGAAGGACTCACACCACCTTCTGAAAAGAGTAATTAACTTCGGTCGTTTTAATGCTAGGGAATATTTGAAATGCAGCCGAGTCAATCATTGATTTTCGATTACTTATTTATTACCAGCATTCCGGGAGCCTCATACAGCAAACGACGTGGCGCGGCCGAATCGATAAGGGAGCTGGAACAAAAAAAAAGAAGAAGGAAGAAGGACAGACCACCATCGCCCATCCAGATACTGAAAATTTAATAACAAGAGCTGAAAAAAAAGGAAAATGGAAATGGATGTATTTGACGGAGATATCGGGGATGAATATCGACAGAATCCACGAACTTAACTGAGGGTTAAAAAATGCCATACAAGTCTTTAGGTCTCGATGGACCCAACGCTGAGGACTTTTTAATATTTATAAGCGCTTATATTTAAGAAGCCGCGCTATTAAGGTGACTTCAATTCGGGGCAAAAATATGGGATAAAATTGTTCTTTATGCATGTAGTTCTTAGTAAACTTGAAGATTGCATGGAAATAGTAATATACATATATGTATATATATACCGGGTGTCCCAATAGTGCGGTGTCGGGCGATATCTCAATACCAGTTTGAGATACAAAAAAATTTTGAAATAGAAGATGTTTAATTTATAAAGGGGCATAACCTAAAAATGCTTTCGTTTATACAAGGTGTCTCAGTAAGGCAGTACTGAATCGAAGTTTATTTTTTCAAATGGAACACCCTATATTTGATTACATTTTTAGAATCTACTATAAAATCAACATACTTTTCATATACCATTGTCTATACTTAATCCTAATAGTTTTTGAAATATTTGATATTTTCTCTAATAGATGTCATATCCAGATACTATTTTTCTAAGTCATATCTTACTTATGTTTGACCCCAGAAACAAAATTTTTGGTATGCGAAAAGTCTATACTTGCAATAATTTTTAGAAATCGCTAAAACTATTTTATTTAATATAGAGTGTTCAAAAAAGGGAAAGCAACATAACAAATTTCAGATTAAAAAATCTCCATTTCCTTAAATGGAATACCTAGTGTTTTTTCATGCTATTTTACTCCTAAAGGAAAGCGCTATATTTTTCCTTAAGCATGTCATATACCTATCTGCAATAAATTTCGAGATATTTTCGTTTTTAAATTCGCTTTATAAAAGACTGCATTTCAAGACAGCAATATTTTAAAACTAAGATTGCCATGGAAAACATCATCATAACTCTAAACTGTCCAATAGCTTACTGCAGTATTTGCTCCGATTAAAATGTGTGTTTTTCTATGTTTTAAGGATGAATGTTGCTGTAAAAGAACTTACCAGTACGAAGACACTATTCTAATTTGAATTGTTTGCGCATAATATTTTATCTTATTCAGTGAAATACCTATATTATTAAGTTATATGTATACTGCTGTAAAACTAATAAAACGAAAAGGAAAAAAAAGAACAAACTTGTATTTAAAGCAAGAAATAATAAGAAAATTAAACAAAAATATTACTGGGCAATTTCCATATAAACTGGAGATAGCGAACTGTATAAAGACTGCAGCCTACTTCCAAGATACAAATTACTCCCCAATACAAAACAATACTATACAAAACATAATACAAAACAATTCAATACAAGACTATACCCCAATGACACTCCCTAGACGAGGTGTTCAATATGTACACCATTTTGTTCTTAGCAGACAGTAATTCTGTGAATAAAATTGTGATGCACCCTTTGAAGCATATTTTCATCACTCGCTTCAAAAGCTCGTTGTATTCTAAACATCTTCCACTGTTGGTGGGGGCAGTTTTGTATACCTGCGTTTTGACATAACCCCATAAAAAAAGTCTGGTTTCGTCAGATCCGGAGATCTTGCGGGCCATATCACTGGTCCTCCTCTACCGATCCATTTATTCTCAAAATGTGTGTTCAGATAATGCCTCACACATCTGCTAAAATGTGGAGGAGCTCCATCTAATTGTAACCACATTTTTCTGGTAATTTCTAATGGTAAGCTGTCAACCATATCCTCAAATTGATTTCGTGTTATCGAAAAAGTATGATCCTATAAAAAAACGTCCAAGAACTCCACCCCATACATTATGAGACCACCTATGCTGATTATCCAGTGGAATTATCATTTTAGGATTTTCATTATTATAGTAGTGAAAATTGTGGCGATTAACAAACCCATTTTTATGAAATGTGGCTTCGTCTGTGAATACAACGTTATTGAAGAAATTTGGCTCCTGATAATTCTTGTCTAATGTCCAATTACAGAAGTTGCGTCTGCTTATAAAATCTCGTTGGCTTAGTTCTTGTACCGGTTGTACATGGTATGGGTGAAATTTGTGTTTCCGAATAATTCTGTTCGCTGATGTTTTCGGTATTCCAATTCCAGTACCTACTAGGTGTTCATTTTCTTCAGTGGCCACCCGTTTTTGTCTTTGCAATTTCTTTTCATAGTGCACGCTTTCAGATCTCTCAAAATGTTCTTTTAACCTGGCAAATGCATAAGTATTAGGATGCCGCTCAGCATTTGGAAACCTTTGCGCGTAAATGCGACTTGCAAGGAAACAATTCTGATCGCTTGATCCCAATGCGTAAACCATATTTATAAGTTCTATTTGTGAAAAATTCATCATACGTTAGAATACATAAACACGTAATTGACTTAAGTATATAGAAAATACTGCTTTAAACAATCTGACAGTTTAGAGTTATGATGAGTGTTATTTGTTTTCCATGGCCATCTTAGTTTTAACATATTGCTGTCTTGAAATGCAGTCTTTTATAAAGCGAATTTAAAAACGAAAATATCTCGAAATCTATTGCAGATAGGTATAAAACACTAGGTATTCCATTTAAGGAAATGGAGATTTTTTAATCTGGAATTTGTTATGTTGCTTTCCCGTTTTTGAACACTCTGTATTAAATAAAATAGTTTTAGCAATTTGTAAAAATTATTGCAAGTATAGACTACTCGCATACCAAACATTTTGTTTCTGGGGTCAAACATAAGTAAGATATTACTTAGAAAAATAGTATCTGCATATGACATCTATTAGAGAAAATATCAAATATTTCAAAAACTGTTAGGATTAGGTAGAGATTATGGTATATAAAAAGTATGTTGATTTTATAGTAGATTCTAAAAATGTAATAAAATATAGGGTGTTCTATTTGAAAAAATAAACTTCGATTCGGTACTGCTTTTCTGAGACACTCTGTATAAACGAAAGCATTTTTAGGTTATGCCATTTAAAAATTTAACCACCTTCTATTTCAAAAATTTTTTTGTATCTCAAACTGGTATTGAGATATCGCCCGACACCGCACTAGTGGGACAACCTGTATAATGTAAATCATAAATCATTTATTTCATAATTTAATAATGTAGATGTAATATAGTAAGTGGCGTATTTAGATTCATTTCATGAACGTTTTCTGAAGCAAGAGGGAATCCACTTAACTAAGAAATCAAGTGCGAAGTTCCACAACTAACTTCATTACCACATCCCCCTCTAGTTCTAGTACATCTAAAACGCTCACACGTACAGCTTTTCCCTGGAAACGCATTAACAATTGTAATTATTCTAATAATTTCTAGCTTATAACCTCAGCCTGCGTAGGCTACATAAATTAATAATAAATGTCGGCTCGTTTGACGCCCTCTGTGGAAACTACGTCTACTGTCTAACCCCCGTTTTCTGAAATAACGTGGACGTCTTAGAAATACAAACATAAACAAGATATCCTCGACAACTATAACAGTTCGTCGGTTATAGGGCGCATAAATTGCTATACATAACTAACTACCTGACTGTTCCGTTGCTGCGGAATAAATTTGTTTAAATTACCATTAATTAAACCGTGATCGATTTTCCGATCCGTTGCTTTGCTGTTTTTGATAGTTTCCCATCATTATATCGGTTTTACGTTTGTTTAGGTTGCTTTTTACTACAATTTGGAAAATTATTATATTAAATAGTTTACCAGCATTATTGAAAACGCATTGTTTGGTGTTTACTTTATTTTTTGAAGATTATTCGTGTTATGCCTCAACTGCTTGAACTTGAGTGCCCTGTGATTTTAATTAGCGTTTGGTCACTTTAAACTTTATTTGTTTAAACAAACACGAAACACTTGCACATTCTGTAGAATACAACACAGAGGAACACTGACATATATTTACCACACATGAAAAGACGAAGAAAGTTACAAAAACACTACAAAACAATGTACTTACAGAACTGTAGGCCTAATAAAATTTAAAAATATTACTGTACATTGGTGGTTTGGCTTCTTAAACACTAAAAAAAAATCTGTTATTTTTTTCTGAATTTTCTTTTCTAATGATTTTTTATGTGTAAAGTCATGCCATTTTTGAATAAACATTACATCGACGGCAGTTGCTTCTTTTTGCTGTTCGATGTAGGTAGCTGCCAGTTGCAAAGCTGCTTTGCCTTCAGCGCGGCTCATTTTATTTTCTTCATCTCCCTTTTCAGTCTCAGCAGCATCTGCGTCGTTATCCTTCTCATTTTCCTGGCGAATGACACACTCGGCGATTTCGTCGTCGTTCAAAACTTCGTTGTCTAGCTCCTTTTCAAAGTTGATCCACTCCAAAACATTTTCTTCAACAATGGGACCACAGTTCGGTAGTTGCTGAAGATCGTGCAATAGAGCTGCATTGTCATCAGGTACCTTAACAAGAATGCTATTCGCCTCATCTGCTGTTGTGTTTTCTTGGTCAATCTTACCTTTTATATTTGGGGAAAGTTTTTTTCCAGGACTTTATAAACGTCGACGGTGGTATTTCGTAGTATACCTTGGCCAACATGCACACAACATCCTTCATATTAACTGACTTCAGTACTTTTAAGAGGTCTAAGCTGTCATCAGCCTCCAGTTTGGAAAGAACTTCAGAAAGTAGTTTACGGCGATACTTTCTCTTGAAACACTCAATGACCCCTTGGTCCATCGGCTGTTGAAGACTGGTTACATTGGGTGGCAGGAACAGCAGTTTAATTTATTTTTCATCGTCACAGTGAATATCTTCCTGGTGAGTAGGCGCATTGTCAAGAAGTACAAGTGCTTTGATGGGCAGTTTTGATTTTGTCAAATGTATTTTCACTTTGGGAACAAATTCGCAGACGAACTATTCCCTGAACAAATATGTGTCCATCCACCCTGATTTCTGCTACCGATAATACACTGGGAGAATTTCCATATTTATGTTTTTAAACGCTCTAGGTTTTGCTGCTTTGCCAATGAGAAATAGGGGTACCTTGTGAGTCCCTGAGGCATTAGAACACAAGGTGACCGTTATCCTCTCTTTGCCGACTTTAAACCCTGCAGCAGACGTTTCTTTCATCGATGATTTTTAAAAATCTTGCAGAAAAATTGGTGGCCGCTGTTGGGTCTGCTGACAGCTTCTCACCGCAAACTCTAATAAAATGGACTCTGTGTCTCTTTTTCTATCGGGAGAGCTATCCCTCACTAGCCGCTATAAAATCAGAAAAGAAAAGTTACTTTGAATATAGAATTAAGCGAATAGAATCTAGTAAAAACTTGTGGAGGTTCTTTAGAAGTATGGGTTTATGTAAAGAAAATCATCTGATTTGTTTTCTAGTACTCGGTTGAATAAAAAATATTTCAGTTTATTCCAGTAGATGTAGACAATGTGTATAAAGTAATTTTCTTTATTAAAAGCCTAGAGAGTGATCTGGATGGTCTTAACATCACAGTTTATCCGGTTGTGTATCCCTCACATAGTTCCTCTCATCGTTAATATCATCAACTCGTGCTTGGAAACTGGTTATTTTCAGACTTGCTAGAAATAGTAGTTAGTTATACCACTTCCAAAGAAAAACAATCCGGTGGGATGGCGGTGATCACCGACCGATAAGCGTACTTCCCGTGCTCTCCAAAATAGCTGACATGATTATAGAGACTCAACTTAAAACATATGTAGGTACTCGAAAATAACATCTTGCCAGTTGTACTAGATTGTCTAGATTTCGAAAAGGTTCCTTGCTGTGCTACAGCATTGCTTCATATCATAGATGATATATGGTAAGAGAATATGATAAACGTAACCTGAAGTTATTAAGCTTGCTTAATTTCACTAAAGCTTTCGACTCAATTAAATGACACAATTAATGTATACTTATTTGGTGAGAAGGAGTCAGTGTGTTGTGATCGGAGGTCGTCGCTCTGCCTTTGCCTTAACTAATTTGGGCGTCCCACAGGGATCCATCTTTAGTCCTCTATTATTCTCTCTTTACACATTTGCGTTAACTAGATCTTTGAGGTATTGTAAGTGTCATCAATGCGCTGATGATACGCAATTATATTATTTATTTTCGGCACCGGTGATCGATGAGGCAACCAATCGCTTGAATGCCGATATTCGACATCTAAAAAATTTGTTAAAAAATATGTCACTGTTTTTAAATCCTTCAGAAAGCGAACTTATTCTATTCGGACCAAAGAACATGCGAAACGATGAAAATTTCCCTGATAAAATCAATATCTTTGTAGACGCAAATTTTAATAGTTTAAATTAATCAACGATTATTCTGATACATATTTCAAGTGGTCGTTAAAGGAAATATAATTTTTTATCAATAGTAAATTCCTAATAAAAAACAAAAATTGCTGATGCCTCAATTTTGGCCGTTCACTGTACAAATTTCAGACCTAATACCAAGACTAACTAAATGGGAATTATTTCCAATACAGTAATTTCAGATTCCCCCAGTTGAGCGATGTGAGTCTCACTTCGACAATGAATTCCTCGCTAGAATATATATCTCAAACATATCGTATCCTAAGTAAACCATCGCGGACTGAATCCTGCCTTGTCGAAACGGGGCCACCACCCGTAGGGCATATTAATTTTTGAACCAAGATTTACGTTACGAACAATATTCCTCTAATAAAAACTTTAACTTAGGATTCGACCCGAACGAAACACATCGGATGGCTGCGACCAATCCTCTCCCGGATTTTATATTGATATAAAATGTACATTAAAGATTCAAAACGAAGACCCGAAAAGAGCCCGAGATATTAAAAAGTATAATTTCGTTATATTAAAAGTTTTATTTGTTCGCCAGCATATGGACAACAGGAAGAAGGAACTTGGTGGCTGGGCGCATCGGGTTCCTCCATCTTATATTTTGATCTCGCTCCCGCATGTTCTGCAGATCGCACCTTGCTTTCTCCCACTAACCCGAACTCGCTCAACTAGAGACGCACGGCAAAATGGTTTTATATATATATATAGATATACATATATATATAAAGTCGCTGGTTGTATCCCTCTTTCTCTCTCGCGCAACTTTGGGAGAAATTGCTAGGAAAATGCGAAAGAGCACCAACCGGTTCACATTAAAATCAAACCGGAAGGAAAACTAATATTTCAGACACACTAGTAACTTTTTTATTATTGCCAACTTTGACGAAAAGATCTTAAAAAGAATCATATATTATGCAGTGGTATTATGCGATATAGATATATAATGTGGGGAGATACGAAAATTTATTTTTAAATTCCGGTGTGTTTTTCCGGAAATTTCGGATAGAGAAAAATGTTCCAACTGCGACGCGATTTAGAAGTGATATTTTGCAAATATCGAAAGATCGTCTCGGGTAACAAATTACAAATTATGATATTAGTGGTGACTCGTTGTGTATATTCTCCTAACTAAAAAAGTACAAAAAAACACAGTTGGTACGACATTGATCGATTTTACGTTACCGATTGAGATAATCCAGCTGTCCAAAATTGAAGGAAAATGTTCCTAAACTGATTTTATCAATTAGATGATTCTTAGATGATAGAAGGCAATTTGTTAGTGACAAAAATATGTCGTATGATGCATAGTAACATAGACATGGCGTACCGCAGGGATCAGTTCTTGGTCCTCGTTTGTTTATGATCCATATTAATGACCTTGAATACTACACGTATATGAATTTTATTGTTAGATCTTAGAACTATTAGATAAATTAAAAGATTTTGAGATAACCGGGAATATGAAAAATTAAAAGTCTATTTAGGTACATCAGTACCTACCGAAGAATTGAAAACATATACATAAGTTCAGTCAAGTACAAGTTGTAATAAATATTATAGACAAACTAGTGGTTTGCCTATGGGAAGTCCGTTAAGTCCTTTACTAGCCAAATTATATACGACAGATTTTGAAGAAAAGCATATAAATATTGATAGTAACAATCCACTATTAAAATACATTTTCTTTTGGGGTAGATATGTGGATGACATTTTATGTATTTGGCCAGGCATTTCTAGACAATTAGATCAATTTTTACTTTATTTAAATTTAGTACACAATAAAATACAATTTAGTATAGAAAAAGAGGTTGAAAAAACTCTAAGCTTTTTAGATATAAAAATAATGAGAGCGGATGAAAGGCTCGAATTTGGCATATATAGAAAAACAACTACCACAGACACTATTCAAACCAATCATGGAATATAAAAATGTCCGTTTTTCACAGTTTAATACATAGATTACTTCACTTCCTGCTAAAAACAGATAACTACAAAAAAGAAGTGAATATCATTAAGACAATTACAAAAATAACGGTTTTACAGTGAACCAACACAACAACAAAATAATCGATATCACTCTATCAATTATATACCATGTGTTAGCAACAAAGGTACTAGAGAATTACATAAGCTAGGTTTGAATCTTATTCAAGTAAGTAAAGTTAATTTAGGAAAAATGTTAGTCAATAATAAGCAAAAAACAAAGTTATGTGATAAATCAGGTGTTTACGAGGTGGGTTGCAGTGATTGTGACTCTATCTATGTATATTGGTCAATCGGGCAGATCAATTCAGGAGCGTATTAAAGAGCATAAAAAGGTATTTTAAATAATAACAAAAATACCGGTTTTGCCGAACATTGTATAGATAATGTACATATGTATATTCGATACAAGCAATTACAAATTATGACACAACACCTACAAAGGTAGGAAATGAGACGTGCTAGAAATTGTAGAAATCAAGAAAGCCAAAGCAGCCAATGACAACGTCAACGATACTGTTACTAAGTCATTAACATAATCATATATATATGCTTTGATATCTTTAATGTTTACTTTAGTCTTAGTTCATCACTGGGGCGGTGTTTATCGACATACAGACCTTTTGAATCTCTTGTATAAAATGATGGTTTCGCGGATCAACCGCTCCTTTATCAAGTTGGTCTCCTCATATGCACCTCTCGGGTAGATCCTTCCTCCGGAAGGATACTGGCGAGCTGTGGCGATGTTTTCCAATTCGACCTGGGGTGCCTCAGAGCTCCATGTTAGGACTGGAGCCTTTGCTGATTTTCGTCTCTGATATGCCATCTGAACCAGGCTGTAATCTGATAGTATATGCGGACAACACAACTATCTCTGGACTCTATCTAGAGGTGGGCTGCTTCCAGGCGGTTGAGGATCAATCGTGAAAAGTGTCTTGCCATGAGATTTATCTACAGACACAGACAACCACCTGAGGTAATCTCGATGGATGGGTTGGTTCTTCCATGGAGTTCCACAACCAGGTATTTGGGACTCATTTTGGACCAGAAACTGACTTGGAAACCACATACCCAGGCACTTGAAGGAGAGATTCTTCACCGCCAGAAATATGCAGAGTCAACTTCTGGTCAGGGAAAGCAAGTTCAACTCGCCAAACAAAATTTTGTTATATAAGACCACACTTAGGCCGATATTATCTTATGGCACCCTGTCTGGACGAAGATATTGCAAAATATACCCTTGTGCATGATATGTAATGCTCCGGATTACATGAGTAACGCCCAGATACGCAGAGACTTGGAAACTCCTTGTGTTCTATTCTAAACAGAGCGATGCAGACAACTAATCTTCTGTTGCAGATGGTTGTTGAACCGCAGGATCGTCCACCGCCCAGGGTTAGGAGACGCCATTCACTGGAGGTTGTTCAACATCTTATTGCCCATCTCTAGACTTTTTCCACATCGAGTTTCTTGCATTCAATCTACATGACGAGCATGTAGTCCCTGTCATAAATCCTCCCTACACCTGACTTCAGCAAAATTCCCTTTCTGGGTCTGTCTATTAAGCACTGATGATCAATCAATCAATCTCAAACATCACAGGCATGAAAGGCCTAATATTAGGAATATAAAAAGGTCTAAGGACGATAAATCCGACCTTTACAATAGTGGTCGAAGCTCGAAGTACTACTAATCTCGACACCTATCAACAAAATATAGCTACGAGTATCATGAGGCCATCATATCATGGACATTATTAAAGGAGTTCAATGACAGAATTAAAAATTGACAAATTTGCAGTAATTTCTGAAGTATTTCAAAGAATTATAAAGCATGCTGCTATCCCGATGCACATATATAAGTGTTTAAATGGCATTCAAAAGAAACCCCGGGCTTCACTAAGTGCATTTCTCCTTATGTCCTATTTTAGAACCAATATTTTTATATTTCCGATTGCATTTTAATTAATTTTTAATTAACATATTCATATACACATGAGGAATATATTATACATACGTATTCCTTTTGAAGTTACCTCTTTGAATGTATGTAAAAGTTGAATATATTCGAAAACCGAAGGCTAACCTAATAGTTCGCGAACAAAACGCGGAAACGGAATTTAATAACTTTTAACTTTAATTTCGCGTTGAATTTTCATACCAGCGATCAAAGCTTCCATAACAAGTTATATAGAGTTTACCGAGAAGAGTATAGACTAGCCCGTGCATGCAGTGCTTGTTTGCGAACACTGAATAAACTTCATGCAACTGTAATTAAGTTGAAACTAAGTGTTGTTGCTCGAGCGTCAAACGGCGTACGTGTCCCTTTATTTTTATGTTTTGACACACACGTAACGAAAACAGAGCCGAGTATTTTGCCTAGTGAGCGGTCGTCATTCCTAACCGGGTTATAATTGGAAACGCAAACTTCCCTAAACTAACACAACGACTGAAATTTTATTAATCGCAAGGCATGCATGCGGTTTTCAGGTTTACCCCAGCTAATAGTATAGCTATATATGTACCTAGCTGGCGAACTATTAACAAGGAAAAGTATTATAATGGTAGAAAAGTATTTATAATGTTGCTGCATCAAGAAAGTTGTTTTATGTGAAACCATTAATAGGATACATTAATAAACTTCATAGGTGGAACAAATTGCCATCGTTATATTGCAGGAATGCCCATTTTCAATTTAGTTCTACCAAGTTACTTCTCTCACTACATTAATATGACGATATCATAATAACATACTATTCAACTTTAATAAATACATAGAATACCTCGTCGTTGTAGAATTCAACCCAATATCGAAACAGCACTTACTGTTAGCAACACAAAGCAACTGTTTGTCGTCATGTAATAAACCTTGACAGAGTAATAAGCCCAGCTCAAACTTTAATTGTGTTTTCAAAGTCCACTTAGAGTGTAGAAAGTCCGCATCAACCGAAACCAGACAGAGAGAAATAAGCATAATATATAAATGTGAGCTGTTAGGGTCAGTTTCATCAGAAACAATTTGAAATTTCATTAATAACAGTGAATAATTTTAATGTTTCCCCCTTTACGTTGGTTACACGATACAATTTTGCTTTAATAAATAATTATTGTCACCTCGCTCTTAATAAAACTGATACACCCCGACGTAAATGTACGACCCAGACAATTTGATAAGCTCCGGAGTGAAATCTAGGCCACGTCTCGAAACAAATCCGCCGTAAAAACCGACATCTCATAGAAGCCGAAAGATCTACAAGGTTATATCACGCGTTTCTAACTCGCGCCCATTGTCGAAGACGTTCAATCTTCACGGTCCTAACGTCTTTTTTTTTATTTCTCGCTTTTATCGCGGCGCAAAGGAAACATCGATAAGTGACTTGTTTGTTTATTGCGAACAAAGGCATCCGCATTTTTTGAAGTACGCTCCTCTAGAGGCACGAAATGTTATTAAGATGCGATAAAGGAAATGAGAAAAAATATCATTAGAAAAATGTGAGGTTATTCACTCGCTCTTATATTTCTGAGTGTCCTTGAAATATTGTTAAGTTATTTCGAGGGATTTGTAAAATTTGATCCGTTGTTTCATCTTGGTATTATTAGTAGCTTCTGAATTCCAAACGTATAAAGTAATCATCGTGTCAGTTCCCATTAGTTACTAACAAGAAAAGTTTTTCAGGTGTCAAATTCAGGTCTTAATGAAACTAGATAAATGAGTTCAAGAAATTAACGAAACAGGTATCATGTTATAGTTTTAGTGTTTAGTTAGCAGTTTTGCAACCTATTCAGGACTATGTAATTTTTTTGTCGATGGAAATACTTTACGGGCATCATGTGCTTAGGTGCATAGTGTGGGACTCGCAGTCTGTGTGCAAAACTGGTTTACCTACTAAAACCACCCTGTTTTCTCCTGATGTCTTCATGAAACCAGCTGTTGGATATCTCCATCATGGAGGCACCGAGTACGTATTCCTCAGTTTCTCACCGTTCTAGTTCTAGTTCCGTTTCGTTTTGTTCCATTCTTATTTTAAGTTGTTTGGCTCTCATTATCTTTCTTATCATTTCTTTTATACCTAGCTGTCCATTTTTCCTTAGATTATATCATTTTAGGAATCATGTTTCTCACGTTAATACTAACCTGTATATTCCCTTGAGCTTCCTCTCTCTCTTTTCTCCACCGGTCACACAGGAAAACAAGCAATGCCCTGTCAAAGCCTGGGTCAGGTAGAAATCCAGATTTCTGTGCTCACATTTGGTCCAAGCATGCAAGTAGTAGCATTAGTATTGCTGGTTCATCTCTACAGTAAAGCCTTTCGTTTCTTTCAACCTCTGGCCATTGCAAATGCGCTTCCTTTCATGGGCTAGCAAGTCCACAGGTGGAGTTGTTGTGATGACATGCAAGACCAGGTTTGAAACCATTCTGAATGTTGATGCTAAGGATAGAACTTTGCTGTTTTCAGTAGGTACTTTATACACAGTAGTTTGCGACAAATTATCATGAGTAGCTGTTTCAGTAGTTGTGTTTTGCGCATTATCTTGCATTGTCCACAAAATTTTAAACTAATTTTTTTTTTCGTTTATTGAGGGTTGAATACCTTGAACATGCCTAAATTTCTCGGACTTAGCGTCGAGTCTGCTTACCATACTTTGGCTGATAGGCGGCCGATCATGATGAGTTGCAATAAGCAACTGCACCGTTTTTGTTTGAGTGTACGTACAACTGCTAATATAAATAACCTGAACCACACAATGTATAATTGTGTATGTGTATGTATAATTTCATTGCAGACAACACAACTTTACGTATATACAAATACAAGATTGTTTGACTCGGTTGTTTATTATTCAGGTATCGATTCTAATACGAAATACCGACCTCAGAAGGTCCAGAATTCTTCCCTTTGCTACATCTAAATGAAAACTTGCAGCTGCTCAAAGATGAAGCTTAAACACAAACTCCAAGCGTTATGTTCGTTTCCTAGAATCTTGACTGCAATATTACTAAAGTATTCAGTAAATTCTCAGAATAATTGCTGTTCTCCAACGTATTGGTCAATGTATCTATAGGTACAGGTAATAGTTCCATCATAAAAATATCCACCTCTGATATATTTCGCTACTACCGCACTTCAAACACACACAGGGTCGCATGTTATACGTCGCCGTGTTTCAAACTAAATAAATTACCTAGGTATACGTGAATCCCGCTTCGACGTCGAAACTATTAGATTCCCGATCCGAACTAGGGGGAAAACTTTAAAACTATCCGGCGCATAAGTTGCGAGCTTATTTTAAAAGCCTTTAAATCGAAACGACATTGATTGCATCGAAAGTAGTCTTGCTCGAAACAAAGGAGCACTTTTTACGGTACCTCAACAATAGTACTAGTTGTACGAAGTCTTCAGAAGTGCTACAGATAATTTGGTTTCGTACGAGAGTGAACAGCTAATGAAATAGTTGAAACGAAGACGACTTTTAATTTAGTTTTAACCGAAGTATAGACAGTTGAAACAATTCTTCTTCTTAAGATTTTAATTGAAATTGGAAGCGAACGGAGGAAGGAATAACTATTTTTAAACTGCACAACTACATATTAGATTGCGTATAACCTTGAGGATTACACATATATGTACGTATGTATGTATGTGCTCACACACACACATATTGTTCTTGTTTCTTATGTAGTAATTAGATACCCTGCCTTTTTCACCTTTACATTTTATACGGATACAAGCTCGACGCTATGTCATTACCTAGACGTTTCAAGACTACTTGAGAACCCCTTCAATTTACGCTCCACTGGCCAGAATATAATTCTTTTTTGTTAAACTTCCTGTGAGTAACCCATGGGAAACAATTCGTAAAAGAACGTGAATGTTATAAAAGAAAATACGTCGTAACATGTCGTGCAAGGTGGATATTACATTTACATAATTGTATCAACGGTTGTGTTAGGTAGTACCCGTCATTTTTATTGTTCTATATCAGTATTTCGACAAGTTTGATGATCCTCTCTTAAATAAATTTATGGGAAAGTTATGGTTTCGACGTTCTGTACTTATGTCACAGCTAACTTTAATTTTCCTGGGAACTTCCGTTTAAAACCTAATCTATAAATATTAGATTGTATTCTATCAATATTGTTTTGTGATAACGTTAATAAAAGTTGTGTTTTATTGCATTATACAAGCTATCTCACGCTGACCGGTATGGTATAAATACATACATACGAAGGCAGTTCATATATCATTTTCCCCTCTTATTCCTCTCCTTTTTTCTTTGATGCTGTTGCATGAAACTTTCGAGCGGGTGGTAGGACTTGTTCGTCCATTCCACACTCTGCCCTTTTGATTCAGGATAATAATGCCAAATTCAGGTTTTATCCACATTAACGAATCTTGCTAGCAACTGTTCAGCATCTCGCTTAATGGTGGCAAAATTCGTCTGTGAGGTGACTTGTCGAATGCAGTTTTGCTCTGGTGTCAATATTTTGACCTAATTCTTTATGTAAAATGCCCTCTACGCCACCTATTGAAAAGCCACAAATCTGAGCCATGAATTTTATAGTAATTCGTCTATCTTTCAGGATCATGTTATGTACCAGATCAGATTTTTATTTGGAAATAACAGTTTGCAGCACCAAATACCTTATTCACAGGTCTCTCTGCTTAGTTTAAAAACCCTTACCCATCAACTTCTTCACTATGGAAATCAACGCCATCTATGTCAAGGAGTTTAATTTTCTTCAAGATTATAATTCCATAACTGATTGTTTGTTATTTTAGCTATACTAGCAACACGCCAACCTCCCTTTCCATAATATCAAAACATCACCAAGTGAAAGTGTAGTTTGCGAATAATAAAATTCCATCACTTCTCTGTTAGTAGAAATAGGTTTTCTGTAGACTTGCGTAGAAGATACGCGTAAATGCCTGCATTCATGAAAATGCTAACATATCACCACAATACGGAATCGATTTGCTGCAAGAAACATTGCGTTCGGACCAAAGGAAGAAGAGTTAACATTTCTGATAGAATTGACTGTTTCTGTTTCCTGAAGATAAAAATATTTTCTCGGCATAATTATTTGTTTATTTGTATAATATTGCCCGAAAATATATTGCGGTTGGCAAAACTTATGATTAAGACCATAACGCCTTCATCAGCTGAACTCTTTTGATGCTTCTAAAGCGACTGATAGCTCTTCATTTGTTAGTTTGTTCGAATTTCTGAACAGAATTCTAGTTTTTTTTGCCCTAGAAGAATCTGCCTCATTACTTCTCATGATAAAAAAGCAACCTCAAAATTTGGTTGGCTTACTTCAAGCTCACCAACACACGCACACCTCGTAGCTAACACTTTAGGTGCAAATCAACTAGTGTCACCGGTACGTGTTTGTTCAGCTGTTTTCTTAATTTTCTAATATTTCAGCCCAGAACTGTTAGTTACAGACATCGATCTTTGATTGTATCTAAGTTAGTTGATTAGTTAATTTCTTGTGAGTATAAAATTGTAATCCTTTCGTGTCAAGTCAAGGCATGTGCATAAGTTACAACTTTTTCCTTTGGGGACATTGAATGAGTTGACAAAGATTGATGTCTCTTCTTCTAGTGATCTGTATACGACAAGATTCATTTTCTTTTTGATTTTGTATGTTTGGCGAAATATTGGCTAAGTGTTTTCTTCTTGCGTTCAACCACTCCTATTGCCGCTACTAATAAAACAAATTAGCACCTGCCTATTACAGCAGGAAAGTTGTCAAAGAAACTTGATATTGCGGAGTTTCTTAACATTCTTCATTGCTTACACAAATTTATATAAGGTTTCATTTTTTTTCTTTGTTAGTAATGAATCTTATTCAAACTAATTCAGGATGTTCATTTTTACTATAGTATACTTAAGTTATTTCTACAATATTATTATGAATAATATTTGGAATAAATATAAAATATATATAGTCTGTATCTCGATAAATCAGAAGTAGATTGCTGATAACCTTGACCTTTGCATTAATTGATAAGCTAAGATTAAAATAAGTGCAGCTACGTTTGATGATTACATTATAATTTTAATTCAGAGCGGAAATATTTAGTTGATAATACCTCGGTTAGCCTAGGTCGTGTACGTACACCTTGAGAAAGTTTTTTTTCAATTTAATCAAAATATACTTATATTATTACGTCCACTGTTCACGTATAAATCAACAAATTTTCAAATGTAGTTATAGAAACTTTGCTACCCCCTTTGATCTTCTTATGGGTTAAATTAAACAAAACAGATGTTGAAACACATGTTTCATTAATTATGAAAATTAAGATTCAAGTTAAGCCAACCCTTTTTTAGGATTGCATTTTAAAAACTCAACATTATCCAAACTTCAAATTTTTTGGTTATCCAAATTCAGAAAGAACTGGAGAGTTCAGTTTTTATTGCCTCCTCCAAGTTGGATCAAATTCGAGGTTCACATTGCAATTTTGGACACAATTTTTTTATTTCGTTTATTTAAATTCAAAAATAGTCATTACATTTTACGGACGTTTTTGTTGAAATAAATATAAAAAAAAAACTAATATCAGTCTTAAATAGAGCACAGCACATAGTATTCTATATTCTATTACCTACTAAACCACCAACATTAAGGCAGTTCCAATATGAATACTTTTTTGGCATTCTGCGACGATTAATTAATTCAAAAGAGATATACGTCAGATTGAGATTGACCCTTTGAAACTCTAATGGACGTCAACCTCTCTAATCGGTTGATAGACCCTCATGAGAATATGTGGTGTCAGCGGAACTATGCCATTAGAGTACCCACTCAGACAGAATCTGAGTGTCAAACAAAGAGAGATAATCTGACGGACATAAGAGCTGTAGAGGTACAACTCGCACTGACGTATGTCTCGTTACATAAAAGCAAAATTTGACTTACAACTAGGATTCATATTAGGTTGTTCTTACCGTTACACTGCAGCCATCGTCTTTTTTGCGCTCCAAATTCTTCCATATATCTGCAGCTTCCAATCGCTTTTCTCTATCCAACACGAAGATACAAGCAAACCATCTTTCGATAGCCTCGCCTTCGATCGCTGATTTTACGAGGAACAATTCTCAAAATTTCGGAAAAAGACAAATTCAATTCAGTCAGTACAATACGTCCGTCGTTCTGCATCTTATCTCTTTCGCTATCAACGTGCGACTGACCGCTATTGAACGTAATGCGCAAGTATATATGTATAATAATTTCCAGATATTTCTCGGGGTCACTTTAGTCAGTAATTTTTTTTCCCAAAGTTGTACTGTAAACCGTTTCTGAGTATGGCCGAGCGACATTCTTAGTTGATCACCCGGTACATAACTTGTCACAATATATTTGACAGTAACAAAGTTATTTGTACAAACCACGTGCGTGAAGACTATTTTCAGCATTCGCGCTAATAAAGTACTCGCTGCGCTAGCTTGCTCGTGCTTTAACCTTCTGAAATCTCGAACATTTTTTTACTTCGATTTTTTTTTATAATGATTAAACCAGAATATCTACGACAGAAGGGGCAACTAGAAAATTCGTTCGGATTAAAACTCAAATACATGTTACATTATCTTCGCATCCAATTTGCACTTCATTGTAACATTAACACACCCTCAGCTGCGAAATGAACAGCTTCCTAGCACACCCTTCCGTCTATCCACCTTCCACGTATTAAAGGCAACATATGGCATGACAGGTGGTTACGGGTTAACTTACAATATATGCGCCGGTACACTTGATTCGCTTGGTAGCTCCCCTGTTTTATATACATGCATACGAATTGTATTCTTATCTACACCTTTTATAGTAGTTCTTGCGATGGTACGTAACAGTCGCGACCGGGAATTTCGTAAAATAACGCGCGAAATATATTTGTATTAATATTAAAATTGTATTGTTCCGACAAATGTGACTGACATATGAATGTCAATCGGGATCAGTCAGTTTTGGTTGTCAATTTTCAATCGTTACGTTTATTAGTGCGTGTTTGTATTTATGTGTGTCTGTTGTATGTGTTAAAATAGTGATTAATCTATTTATATGTAATATTGTGCTTGTGAAGTGTTCTCTTTTGCGTTTAAGATGTGTAATCTAAGAAATAGTATGGATAAGTTTATTGTGATTGGATGTCTACTAGGATTAGGTTATATCCGGATGGTTGAACGTAAGTTTAAATATTTTTTATGTTCTCTGTTTACTATCCGAACTTGGTCTTAAACGTTGATGCACTGGAATGAATTATTTGTTTGTGATTAAAAGCTTCCACAAAGTGGATGTTTTCGGAAAGAAGCCATGACATTTTGGCGCCAAATTCGAAAATGTCCTAAACGTGTGCCTAAACGTTTGTTGTGTCTTTTTAATCCTTCCTTTCGATAGATTTTTATACAAAATTTCAATTATACGAATGTGATTGGAAGGATAATTCTGTTTTTTGTAAATTGTCGCAATAAAATCCGATCAAATCAATATACCGGGTGGTCAATTAAAAATGGCGGTCGGCCATATATGAGGAACAATTTATAGTAGAGCTTCTGGAAAAAAAATATCGCTGACTAAAGTGACTTCGAGAAATATCTGGAAATTATTTAAGGAAGTGCAGGATGATGGGCGGCGAGGGGAGAGGGAGGGCTGTGTTGAGAAGGAACGCGTATAACTCCGGTTCTGTTGAGCCGAATTTTGTAAACCTTGCCTCGTTGGAAACAGAATTACTCCTCCAATCAGATGCTTACAAATTCGGACCAATCTAATAAGTGGCATGCATGCTAGAGGGCGCTGCTTAAATTTTTTCGAGAATTTTGTTTTTTCTCGAAAATATTAAATCGAAACATACATTTGTGACTGCAGAGTAGAAAAGTAGGTTAAATTACCAACAAATCAGCGAAAACCGGGTGTCGCTATCTTTTACCTATCTGAAGATATCTTGAAAAACGTATGAATGGTAAGAATTTCTTCAATAAATTTAAAATATTCTGCTTTTCCTGAACGAAATTTAGCAAATTTGGTGTTATTAGAAAGCATTTTTCTTGGTCTACATTTAGCAAACTATTTAATATTACATCACCGCTAGAGGGCGTTAAAGAAATTTAAATACGTAAATTTTGTGATTTTTGAAAAAAGCAGTAGAAAATGATAAGTTAATATTTATGTAATTTGAAACTAAAAATCTATAAAAAAGGATCTCAGAAACTTTACGGGGCCATCAAACACAGTTATAAATAGAAGAGTTTCAAAATTCGTCTCATTTTTGACAAACTTTGACTGGTGTTGAAAATTGTTTTTTCATGTCTCTAGATCACAACAGATCAAGAATCATCGTTTGACCATCCACCAGTTAATTTGTATCCGAAATTGAAGATTGATAAAACTGAATTTTAAAATTTCACTGCACTTTCCATGAACCTTGATAGATGGTTAAATGGTGAAAAGGGTAGAATTTTTTGTTTTATTTTTCTAGCGCACAAAAAATCGAAAATCATCGTTTGACCACCTATTGGTTAATTTTTATCCAACCTGAAAGTTACAGAAAACAAAATCTTCAAGGTTCAATCCCGTCTTCAAGAACTTGGACAGGTGGTCAAAATGGAAAATCATCGTTTAAGAACCCGCCTGTTAAATTTTATTCGATCTTGATGTTACAAATAGGAGCGTTTTCAAATATGTCGCATTTTTTTTTTTACAAATTTTGACAGATGTTCAAACGCTGAAAACGATATAAAATTGTTGTTTTATGTCTCTAGATCACAATAGATCAAAAATTATTGTTTAAACCATTGGGTTAATTTTTATCCTACATTGAAGTTACAGAGAACAAAATTTTCAAAATTCATTGTAATTTTTATGATCTTTAACGGTTTGTTCAAAAACTGAAAATGGTACAATATATCAATCCACGTCTTTTGACCAAAAAAAATCGAAAATCATCATTAAACCCTCTCCTCTCCCCGGTAAAATCTTATCCGACCTTGAAGTTACAAATAGGAGAGTTTCAGAATTCGTCGCAGTTTTTGCAGACTTGGATAGGAGGTTAAATGCTGAAAATTGTACAACTTGATATTTCATATCTGTTATTGTATTAATTAATTCTTATCCGGCCTTGAAGTAATATAAAACAGAAGAAGTTCGTTGCACTTTTCACAAACTTTGACAGGTGATCAAACACTAAAAAATAGTATAATTTGGTATTTTATGTCTCTACACCATAAAAAGTCGAAAATCATCCATTGGTTACCCACTGGTTTTTAGCCTTACATCTAACAAAAATTATTCTTTTTCGGGATTTTTTTCCCGTCTTCCTTGTAGATTACTTATCAGTTTGTAGTGCCTATTTTACGACATCTGATAGGTACCTACAAAACTGTTGTATCAAAAAATTTTTGTTGACTATTAAATTGCCAAAAGAATATTATTTTGACACTTGTAACTACCAAAATATTTCTGACAGTTGACAAAGTTTAAAAGCAGTTATTTTTTTTTACAATTTAAACAGTAGTAAAAAGTAGTTAAATAACTGACAGGTATTGCTAATTGGCAGCTAAAATTTAGCAACTACAATGCTTTATCTTGCAGATAACTTCTATTTAACACTGAATAAACGTATCATTGTAATTATCTTGTAAGTTAATTTATTTATCCTCGCATTGATAAAGAGCTGACTAGTGTATCTTGTAAAATCTACCTGATCAGCTAAAATTGGTTGCCGACTATAGAAATAATTCTGACAGCAGTCAGATTGTAAAAACTGTTAGGTATATTTTCACATTGTAATTAATCCGAAAGTCCCTTTCAGATCTCACAAATTTGACTGTTGTAACCACCCATTGAAATATTGATACAAATAAAAAGTCAATGTCAAAACAGTTGTTATCGTGATGTCGTCAATGATAATGGAAAGTTTAGATCATAGTAATTATAGTAGTAATAGCTGATTAAATTCCGAAGCTTTCATTAATGGCAACTCAGCACATTTTAATTATTTTGTATATATAGATAATCTTTGCTCATTTCAAACGTAATATTTGCACTCCTTTTCAAAAGAATACATTTTCGATATAAACTACATTTTCGATATAAACCTATGTGTACATAGGTGGAGATACTTCGGTATCGTATTAAACACCATTCGAAAACGCCAGCTACAAAACATTAAACACACAGTCTCTCGCTTTTAATGTTTATTTCATGTTAATTTCAACCTATTTCGCCGCAACTACAGAAACTACACACAGAGGTAGAATAGTACCTTTTCCCGCATAAACTCAACGCTGCCTCATAGCTCCACAACGAGTTAACCTAATTCTCTAAATGGGTAATACGAACAATTTACATTAAATAATTATGGAGCAGATACAAAGTCAGCGTTTGGAAACGATCTCCCTACGGTTTCCCGTAGAAAGTAAAACGAGTAAGGGAATACACGTACCGTAAGACGGGGATCGCGCTTTAAACTTACTTTTTAACCCGCTTTTATTGTAAATTACGTCGTAGAAGAAGAATGAGGCAAACGTTAGTTACAAGAGCGTACGAAAATAAGTCAAAACAACGCTGGAATAGCGTAGGTAATTAATGTTCGGTTTTATTTACAGCTGCAACGGAAGAAGTCAAAGCGCTCGTCGGCTCTGAAGTTTCGCTGCCGTGCCACGTCGACACGAATTCTTGCGGCGAACTTCACAGTGTCAAATTTTACAGGGAAACGTCGAGGATATTCGTGTACAGTCAAGCCGGTAGAATTTCGAGAGGAGAAGGAGATGCGAAAACGAGGTAAGTGAGATATGCTACTATACCGTGAGGGTATTTGATAGTCTAGAGAGCTACTAGGGTGTCGATCAATTCACGGAAATACAAGGTGTTAAGTCAGATATTTTAAGTACGTTTGATGTTTTATAGTGAAGATTTAAGAGAAAAATCCGTGCTTAGTTTTTTTAGCTTTAAAATATATTTATTTATTTCTTTATTTTGACTTATATACTTAATCTTTTTGCTATATTAATATATGTATCTATTTTGTGACCTTTATGTGCTTAGCTTTCAATTCCTGAACTATTTCCACTTATAGGTCAATAAAACAACAATTAATTAAATACCAATTTATTCCAGAGCATATAATATTATGTTTTCGTTAATAAGACTTCTTCAGTGGAAGAAATTGACATTTAATATGTGTCAAGATACTAATAATATAAATGGCCATTGCCTATCAAGAAAAATATCTAAAAAACAAAGAATTCATTTATATATCGAATTTGAATTACATTCTCAAATAATAATGAAGGAATATTGGTTTAGTACAACCAACGGTACAACTATAAAAATTAAAATGATTTGAATTATTCGTATATCAATCTATTTTTTGTCAAGCTCTAACAATCCTGTTCAAGGACTAGGGAAAACATGGCAAAAAAACCTAGTCAAGAGCTTAAAATTAATAAAATTCAGGTCTGAATTAAATTATTATAAATAATACTTAAATTATCCATATCATTTCTAAAATTTATCCTGTTTTCATCTTTTTTAATGTACATACGAGGGAGCGTTTTTATATTCGCGGAATGAGCGGGTTGTAGGGGGGTGATTAGGCGCATTGGGGCCGTGGCCTGTGCAGCGACTCATAATTAGTATAAATACGAAGTTTCATTGTTATTAGACAGTTAGTTTTTGAGCTATCGTCAACCAAGTAACATAATCAGGAGTGAGAAGTGAAATATGGAAAAAATCGAATATCGTGCCGTTATAAAGTTCCTTACCAGGCAAGGAAAATCAGTCGCGACCATAATGAATGAGATATCATGGGTTTACGGCGACTCTTGTCGAGGAAAAACCATGGTGTACAAGTGGCATAGTTTATTTAAACAAGGAAGGGAATCCCTTGAAGACGACCCGAGGACGGGCAGGAGCATTGAGGGGACCACGCCAGCACTTATCCAAAAAGTTGAAAAAATTGTACTCGAAGATGCTCAACTAAAGAAGAAACAACTCGCAGAAATGGTTGGAGTATCCGATACAACAATTTTTAAAATCCTACACGATCATCTCGGCATGTCTAAGGTCAGCGCAAGATGGATGCCGAGAATGCTCACGCCGCCGCAAAAACAACAGCGCGTAGAGTGTTCGCGTGCATTTTTGGACCTCTGTAATGAAGACAAGGATGGTGTATTGAGTCGAATTGTTACTGGAGACGAAACTCGGGTTCATCATTATGAACCTGAGTCCAAACAAGACTCCATGCAGCGGCATAAAAAGGGCACAGCACCTCCCAAGAAATTTAAAGTGTCACAATCAGCTGGGAAACTCATGGCAACGGTATTTTGGGACTCGGAAGGAATATTGTTGATTGATTATAAAGATGAAGGTGTTTCTATAACCGGAGAATATTACGCTTCAATATTAGAGTGACTAAAAGAAGCCATTAAAGAGAAAAGACGGGGAAAATTGACGAAAGGTGTGCCGCTTTTGCACGACAATGCGCCTGTCCATAAGAGCCGCGTTGCGTTAGCTGCCCTGCATAAGGTGGGCTTCGAAATTGTGAATCACCCACCCTACCGCCCAGACCTGGCCCCGAGTGATTATTACCTGTTTCCGAAAATGAAAAAAGAGCTGCGGGGTAAAAAATTTACTGCCGATGATGAAGTCAAGGAGGCAGTTTCGGCGTATTTTGCAGATAAAGAGAAATCATGTTCTTATGAGGGTATAAATAAATTAATTGAAAGGCGTGAAAAATGTATCCGTCTTGCAGGTGAATATATTGAAAAAGAAAAATAATTTGGTTTTTTTATTTCCACTCCTTATCCCCCATTCCGCGAATATAAAAACGCTCCCTCGTATGTATATCTATCATTTCGTAAATTAATCTTTTTTATAATTATTTTCCTTTTTTAAAGTTTTAGTGTTTTAAAAACAAAATTATGTCGTCTAATTTTAGAGTGCTTAGATAAAGCAGTTTCAGCGGTGACGTTATGTATAACAGTGTATTGGTGGTTATAAATTCGTTTCTTTAAATATTTTTTGGTTTGTCCGATATGAGTGTGTTAGATGCAAAACTCTTTATTTGCAAAAATTACAAGAACCGAGGTTTGCATGTAAAATGTCTAATATCTCCCATTACTACATGTTTATGCAACTCGTAAAATGCAAAATTAACTATTTGTTCAGAAAATATTATGTGAAATCTTGACCAAGAAACAGAACTCTGTATTTGAAGACCGTTGTCACTAGCATAACTCTGTATTTACTTTGAACCAATCAGAATCCTTGATCGCGTCACCTGACAGGGTATCTGTCGTTAGGGGGATATGGTTGTTTGTTTCTTGTAACTTGTTCATTCTTGTATACTAGTTGGATTGTTAACTTTGATTCTGGAGTGTAATTGTAAGGTATCTAAATAATAATACAAATTTCTTCTTGTAAAAATTACCCCTTCTAGAACTGGAAAAGGAAGGAAACGCATAGTGCAAAAGGAAAATTGGAAAAGGATTAAAATGCAAAGGTTAAGATGAGAATTCTTTCGTTGTAGTTATTTTTTTAATCGAATTTTCGCGACGTGGGTCCTGCGTGAAAATTCGCCATACGTTTAGTTTGAGGTTCACCAGCAAAATTGTCTTTTTTCTAGGCACCAACCTAAAGACCTGAATGTCCCACATGTCATCATGTAAAGAAGGTACCTATATCAATGTAGATATTTAAAAATGCAAGACATTCATCTGTTCCACAAAAACTTATATTCAACTACTGATAAAGTTAAGCAAGATATTTTCATTCAGAAATTTTATGACGGGCAGAAGCCTAAGAGGGCAACTACAAACTTACATGACATATCTTTAAAATATTTTGTACCTACCTGCATTGGGAACTGGTGGCAAGTTGAGAGTGTGCAAAAAAGCTTTTCTAAACATAACTCGCTTAAGTCGTGAAAGAATCGAAATAAGGAAGTTTGTCCTCAATGGAGAAATGCCAAAAGAAAAAAGGGAGGAGATAGAATTGGAGATAAGTTTGAAGAGGTAAAGGTATCTATTAAAACGTTTATGGAAAGCCTTGAAGGTGTAGAAAGTCATTACTGTAGAGGGCAAACGTCGATCTGTTTTTTTCTAAACTGGATAAGATGTACTGTCAGCAGAACCCACAGTTTTTAGTGAAGATGTATAAGTTTTCGGCACTCCTTCAAGTGATGCTTGTTCAACGTGTCTTAGATCAAAGGAAACTCTGAAGAAACAAATTTCCGAAGATGAAAGATTAAAGATAATAATTGAACAGATTGTTCACACCCTAAGAGCGAAAGCATTTTACTCTTTGTTACAAAATGAAGTCAATCATGTACAAATCTTTTCTTTTGACAGCCAGAAGAACCTGTGCTTACCAAAGCTGCCAGATCAGTCGGCTTACTTTTCGCAGCAAATAAACTTCTACAATTTCACCTAGTAGCTGGGAGCTCCAAAATCTCACTCTCGCCTACCAACGTAAAGTCGTATGTATGGTTGGAATATGAGCACCCAAAAAAATCAAATGCTATTCTATCTGCTGTACATGAAACACTTGTTAAGTTCAACTTTGACAAGCAAACATAGAAAATTCAAATTTTTGCGAATGGCTGCGGTGGTCAGAACAAAAATAGTACGATAATGTCAATGATAATGTAATGGTCAGCTCCTGGATACATCGAAACAATGGAAATTACGTTTTCTATTGTAGGCCACTCATTTTTGCCATCAGATAGAATTTTTGGATTGAAAGAAACATAAAGAAGAAGGATGTTATAATAAACAGAAAGCAGTATGAAGATATAATTGCAAGGCATTTCAAAGTTTTGAGACTTGGTGAAGACTGGCGGATTTGTGATTGGAAAACGTAGAGTGATCTTGTTTTAAAAAGACCTAACGAATGGCAGTTTAAATGCAATGAGTCAAAGAGGTTCATATTCTCCAAGCAAAATGATTCTATCATATTAAGGGGCGAAATATTCTACAGGTCAGACCTGGGCAGCAGTAAATCGATAATGAAGAAAGGAAAAAAGATTTGTTTACTGAAGCCAGAGTCGCAAGTGGTTGGCACGACTATGAGAGGAGACAAATTCTCCGTAGACACTTTGCTTAGAAAGCATTTTGGGCTAGATTGGAGAGACGATCCAGATCTCCATTTCTACAAGATAATAGATAGAAGTATAGATCCATACACCAATGATGACAATATTATAGAAACTGGCTGCACAACGCATAGATATGTTACAATCTTTGCAATCTAATTTATCAACGACATTTCTTTGATTACCTTGTTTAATGGGTGTTTTTAAATTTGTGAATAAGTGTCTATTGTTGGTATGTATGAAAGTTATGTGAATGTCTGTTTTTTTTAATTCGTGTTTTATTGTGTGGCTTAAATTGTTTATGTATGGTATCGTGTGGTATATGTTATGATTTGATTTTGTATCTATGTTATATATTTTATTTATTCTTTTTGTGATTAATTTATTATAAAGCTCTTTAGGATAACTATTTTTTTCTAGTATTGTTCTAACTTTGCTTTAATTTTCTTTTCTAAAATTAGGGTGTCCTAATTTAATAGATCCTTCATTATTATTTGCGATTGTAATTAAAATTCGATTAATCAATGATTTCTTTGTTTTTTAGACATTTTTGTTGATAGGCATGGCCATTTATATTAGTAGTATTTGGGCACATATTAAATGTCAATTTCTTCCACTGAAGAAGTCTGATTAACGAAAACATAATATTATATGTTCTGGAATAAATTGGTATTTAATTTGTTGTTGTTTTATTGACCTACAAGTGGAAATATTTCAGGAATTGAAAGACTTAATCTTTTTCCAAAATGTCTTCCCGTTTTGATCCATCAAGAAGTCATCTGACAACAGAACGAAGACGGGATCAAACTATCCTTGTTTATGTTACAGAAACTCGTATGCATGCAACTCGTCCTCTCGTCTATCATTTCTATTCATAACGCCGCATTACTGAAGTAAATTCATTAATTTCCAACTTACTATTATCCGCGAAACCTAAACATAATTATATATCTCCATCAATATTCATACGACGCGCGACACATTAGCATCCAAGCCGTTATAAGTACCCCTTCCTCACTTGGTCGGGGGTGCAGGAGAATAATCGATACAAATTAAGCTGCCGCTGCCTCAAAACCATCCCTCTTAGGCGTCTTGTTCAAACCAATCAAAGATTTTACGAACTCATATACCCGTAAATAAGCCGTCCCCGTTTCATACACAGGAGATGTTCCACCCTTATCTGGCAAACGGGTCGCGGTAACGTTCCGTAAGGACGTGAAATCTTTACTTTGTACTGTGCCGTATTATCGGTAGTGGAAATCTTGGCATCCTTTTGATAACGTCTGGCGGATTTCGAAACATATAATTACTATAAATTCCGTCTTAACAATAATATACGTCGTAAGCAGATTTCGAGGGTTGATTCGTAGCGGAATAGACTGAACGAAACCAATGACGAAACAGATAAATGTGGAGATGTGTTTTGTTGTATTTCAGGAGCTGATTTCAAATCGGATGTATAATCATAATGTTGTAAGGTTGATCTTGTTTGAAAATAATAATGCTGTGTTATGATCTGTAAGTAATCATATTTTAATTTTTTTTTTATATGTGGTGGGTGCTTAGTTGCAGTGACTTCGTAAGTTGTATCACTTGCCTGGCTATCACTGCAACTCTTGCGGTGTAGTTTAGTGTGTGTAAGTTGTGTTTAAATGGCTTTGTGACAGCATCATATCGCCTTTTATGATGCCGCGCTGTTAATCACTTTGCTCCCAACAGCGAATGGCAAGTCGATCCGGGATTAAACTCTCTGAAAAAATGTCACCGTCCCTCCAGAGAATTGAACCCCGGCACCTATCGTCCTCTCACAACAATAGTCAGCCGCGTAACCACTGCGGCCATCGACCCGTTAATATATATATATAATATCAGATATATTTTCGTTTGTAGGTGAAAAGAAACAGTGATTAATTAAGGGACACTGTGTTTCTGCAAGTTGGTTAGTAATTTTGAGGACTGTAGTGCACAATATTTAAAATGTTTTGACGAAAAAGTATAATTCAGTATAAAGTGATCAAAAATCCACAAAAGTTAGACAAGAACGATTTAATTTGAAGCAACAACAATTAAATGTAATAGTTAAACACATCATGTTTCTTAAATAAGTTTAGTATTAAAATGGATGCAAAAATTGATGCGTCATCGAGATAATCGAATTTAAAATCTTTTCTTGAGAAATTGCTTTATATTACTCTTCTAGCAGAGTACGTGGTAGAACAGGACGATGACGAATGGCTCTTTGAAGTTGATCCCAAAGATGTTCAATTGGATTCAGGTTCAGGCTGCACGTCAATCTAATCGACGTATTTTGGAACTCCCATTAGTGAGACTCTTTCTAATATTGTGCAGTTTGGAAATATTTTATTTTGCTGTCTATACATCCATTCACCACCATCGAACCTCTAATCATCAGTAAACAGAACGTTACTCCATTGCTGTAAGTAAGGTCCGCTTAACCTTCGGTTGACCAGGTGAAATATGCAGCATAAAAGACCAGGCGGGGTCACTTACTGACCCCATAAAGTTTTAGTAAATAAATCAACATAATATTAGATATTATAAACAAATATTTATTATTATAAGTCTTAATACATCACAAAAGACCTGCCCATTGCTATATAAACATATTTTTAAAAAAGAGAATAATTCAAATTCGACATATAGCTACTATAAATTGCAAATTCCAAAAACTGTTATTGTTTTCATTGCATGAATTATATATTTTCGATTTCATTAGTGTAATGTGATTCTTGCAAATAAACTTACATCATTTATCACATTTATTCATGGTTTTCCTATCTAAATTTCTGGGATATATGACACAACGACCTCGTGTTGTAACATTCTCCATGTTTTCATCCGGTTTATTCAATTCTTCTTTATTTTTAGTGACGTCAGTACCCAAAAGCATTGTCATGGCATTTTTTATGTACTTAGGTAAACGCTTTTGAGGCCGTTGAGCGATTGGAGGTTTTACTAATGGCATTCCCAAATCTTCGAGATATAAGTAATCGCCTTTTGAACGTTTTAGCTTTCTCGTACTCTTGGTATTTTACTAGTAAAGAGAATAAATGCATTGATAGTTGACAAATCTACCATGTGGAAGAACAAAAGTCATGGCTAGCGTTTTATAAGAACATGTATATAAGTATATACGTGACCCCAGTTGAATTTTACTTTTTTCTGAAATCAGTACATTGACTTCAACAATAAATAAATGTACTATACTTTGAATAATGTCAAAAAACTCAAAAAACATAAAGTTTGAATATTAAAAATAGAAAACTGCAATAATATACGCAATGGGCTCACAAAATGACCCCACCTGGTTATCCGAAGGTTATATTCTCGTGCAAATCTAAATTCGTGGTTGAGGTTGTCCCAATGTTCGAGCACGCAATTTTGACACATTTGTAATGACATTTACGTCCAAAACGCGTGCTGAAGCATCGACACAACCTCAAGCACTAACTACCGTGCTTTCAAAAACTTTCCTGATTAGAGTAGGCTGTTTTTTTATTTTTTTTTTCTAAGATTGACAACACTGCAGTTTTTACTATACACAAATTTTGACAACTGTCAGTGACAAATTTAAATTAAGAAAATTTCCATTTGATTGTTTATTCTTTTATTAAAATGTTAGAGTTACAACACAAAAAGTTTATAATTGAAAGTTATTTTAGAACTGGTCGAAACTTAGATAATGCAGAATGGGTTTATTCCATTAATCAGTGTTTGCAGGATTTCCGACAACGGTTTCCTAATCTGTCAGTTGGAACATGCCACACCATTTTAAAAAAGGATTTAAAACTGTATCCATATAAGATTCAAGCAGTGCATGAACTTACCCAGGTAGATTTTGGTACAAGACCGCAGTATTGTCAGTGGTTCTTGGATAACGTAGATAATGACAACGTTCTCGACAAATGCTTTTTTACCGATGAGGCTTGGTTCCATCTTTCTGGTTATTTAAATAAACAAAATATGAGAATGTGGTCTGCAGAACATCCTCATGAATTCGTAGAAACTCCACTACATCCACAAAAAATAGGTGTCTGGCTAGCGGTTTCAAGGAGACGGATTATCGGACCTATATTTTTTAATGAAACCGTAACTACTGAAGTATACCAAAACCAATTATTACAGCCTTTTATTAATGAACTGCATGATGACGAGCTGACAGAAGGATTTTTTCAACAAGACAATGCACCGGCACACAGATCTCGATACACAATTGCTTTCTTGGCACAATTTTTCGATGACAGAGTTATTAATTTTCCAGCAAGATCACCCGAACTGACAATTTTAGATTATTTTATCTTTCCATATTTGAAGAATACCATTTTCAAGACCAGACATCATACAATCGCAGAACTTCGCAATGCTATTACCGATTGCTGTGCTGATATAACCCCACAACACCTTGTAAATGGTTTTGAGAGTATGAAGCGTAGAGTTCGTCTCTGTCTTCAAAATAATGGACAACACTTTCAGCATCATCTTTAGTAGAATTATAACTTTTGAATTTAACTTATATAATAAACATTTTCCCTAAAGTAAAGTAAATTTTATACATCGCGGTGACATACGAACCAACGAACTGTCAAAGTGACGCACTGTAGCACTGTTACCAATCATAGAAAAAAATCATGGCCATCTCTAATCAGGAAAGTTTTTGAAAGCATGGTACATTACAAATATACATACAATGGGGAACAAGACACATGTTGCAAAATCAAAATGTAATTATACCATCGTGTATTATACACAATAGCTTATATCCACATTATGTCGTTCCACTAAACTGTTCGATTAAAATTTCTCACAATTTCAAATGGAAAAATAAACGCGCCAGTTTTACGTCACTAGTCTAAAATCATGGGAATATTTGGTTATTAACAGTTATCTATCGAGTGACGATAAATGTTTGATGTAAATATTTTGTTTGGCAACTCTGAAAAATTTTTAGGTTAGAATTACTTCCTGTCAAATTTTTGGCACATTTGCATTTAAAAATCAGCCATACCAACATAAAGTTTTGAAGTACTTTCTGTCGCAAGATTGACGACACTGCGATAGTTTTAAAATTGTACTTCAAATTGTGACAGGTGTCAGTGACAAAGCTGACAACATATCTATTTATATTTTAATATCGCTTCTTTTAATAAAAAAAAAAGATCGATTTCTTCGCTTTGTAAACGACATTTCAAATAAGAAATTAGTTTACATTAATTAATGTCGACATCATTCTTCACGAATAGTACTAGTCTGAACATTGAACAGGTAGATGGTGATGATTTCATAGCTTTATTTTTTTCAAAAAATAAGTCAAAAAGTAAGTAATAATAATAATAAAATAAATCAATTTTCTTCGTTCTGTACCACGCTATAAAAATTTCGTATTATTTGTCATTTTTTTCTTGATTCCTTGGGCAGTAAATTACATTTACAATTAATAATTATAACATCTTTTGTTGTGCTTACAATTTTGTGGGGTGTACATGAAAATTCGCATTTCTTAGCTTCCCCAAGTGTCTGTTTTAATGTTTGTACTTCAATATTTGACCGCGTTTTTATAGTGGTGCTGAAAAACGAAACTTTAAACCTTTATATTATTATGTAAAATTTGAAAAATTGTCTTGTTTCCCATTACTACAAGTTTACAATTTTTTTCAGTTTTAAAAGTTCATCGCACTTTTTCAGAAACTTTATAAAGTAATTATATAGAGCATTTTAATGAAAACGATTCACCTTAAATAAGTCGAAAACGTTAAAAAATACGAAAAAGACGTCGATCTTTGTTTGAAGGGGGAAACTTTTTCACCAATAAGGTAAAATGGTGTCTTGCACCCTCTAGGCCCCCGAACATGGAACATTAAGATTTTAAATGACACTACGTCATATTATTACATTTTTCGATTTTACATATGTAGTAAGTTTTAAGGCTATTTTCTGTTATGTAACAGAGTTTCCACATATTATTACACTTTTCAAGGACTTTCAAGGACACAAAAAGCGAACTACATCGTTTGCATCAGTTAACTAAATTTCCAAAGTTTATTGCATTTTTCAAGGAATTTCAGAGGTGGTGAAATGCTGAAAATGTTACAACTTGTTGTCTCAAGCTTCTTCAAGTCTTAGTTCTTCTTCTAGTTCTCAAGTTTTCTAAGTTTAACCATAAGAGCTGGGTATTACTGAAGCTTTCGACCAATTATACCCTAGACATGTTTGATCAGATTGTGATCTGGCGAACGAGCAAGGCACGTAAACTTCCCTCAGTGGCAGAGCACTCCTCGTTCTCCAGATCTGAATCTGATCCAACGTGTTTGGTATATGATCTGTCGGAAGCTCTAGTAGTATCCGGATTAATATGGAAGTTGGCGTCGACTGGGCACAGGAATAAGATCAAATTATTCAGTATACTAGACAATGGTAGCTAACGTAGTAACTTGTGCTACAGGCTGCTTATTAAGTAATTCTTCTGTAACCTTGTATCGTTAGGCTCCATAAGGGCGCCCACTCAATTCCTTCTCTCTGTGAATGTCTAGAATATTGCAATCGCTATTCTTGAAATAATTTTCTAAACATACCAACTTTATTCTAAAACTATTTATTTCCCCCGTAACAAGTACGTAATAAAAATATATAGAAAAGCGATAACATTCAGTAATATTTAAGATTACCGTATGCTATCAGGTGAGGTTATGTTTGCAAAGTATGTACGAAAAGATATTCCGTAGGTTGGGCGCCAAATTCACTCCGTCGAAGATCTAAATTTCTATGAACGGACATTTCAGGAAGATGTTTTTCGTAGTTTTATCTCCGCGCAAATTGCTCATATCGCTATTATACGTCTTTCCTTTCGGCGGTATACGCTACAGCAGCTCCCTCTGTATAACCCGACGGTTCCTTTGGCTCATTCCAGTATTAGGGTCACGTTTCTGTTATTACGACTGTAGTCGCGGCAAAGAACGATAGTTCTCACGATGAGCAAACACGCTCTGAATGAAAATCCACCTACGTATTCGGCATTTTTTCCCGTTTTTCCCTCTTTTTTTCGTTTTTCTTTTTTTTTCTTTCTTATTCTTTCCTCTCAATACACCACGTCGAGTTTCGAGTTGCTTTTCTCTTTCGGGTCGTTTTTCTTTCTTTCTTCTTTTTGGCCCCGTTTTTCTCGATCGCTTGATTATTTATCTTTTCTTTTCAATATTTTACGTTGGCGCTGAACCGTAAACGTTCCTACTAGATGGCGTTTAGTTTTTCACTGAAATAAATTCCCCGCTAGTTCCTAGGGAATTGTACGCGATGGAGAGTGTAAGCTCATTTCAAGATAAGATAATAAAACCAATTCCGGTTCTCGTTAGAAAGAAATTGACGGTTCGGTTTAATTATTTCTCACGAAACAAAGAAGTTTATTGAAACTATTTGTTACTACCAGTTTTTTTCTTAGACAAAAGATTATGTACATATGTACATATATCTAATTTGTCCAGTAAAAGATTTTATTTTTGAAGGTGAAAAATTGCTTATTTCTTACCAAATAAGATAAGTTTATCGGCAATCTGAAGTGGTCATAAGGGAATGATGCATTCAGTCTAGCAAGAAAGCCAAGAAACACAATTTCGATAATGTTGGTCTTAACACCAGATTGCAAATAGCAAAGTCCTGAACAAAATGTAAGGTGAGCATAAGGAAACGATGTTTTCAGTCTGGTGAAGTAGTTCAGACTGAAGGGGAATTCTTACTTCCAGTGGAGCAGTTAAAAGGAAACCTACACTGTATACAAGTTCTCATTAGTTCTCGCTGATCCACACATAAAGATACACACGACCATGACTTGTATACCTCAACAAACTACTAAAAACAAATTTATTACTCAGCAAACGAGACCACGAAATAAAACAGAATGTGGACATCAGCGCTTCAACATTGCTCCACCGTTGGTGGAATCACTGTTAAAAACAGTGAGGGTCGTTAAAATTTTAAATAGGAAAACAGTAAAGCCGTGATCGCCTACTGGGCTAACACGAATGAAGGCAATAGCAATCTTCTGAATCTAAAGTATGACGGAGGTGATGAATGAATATATTGATCACCATTCCATACAAAAGAAATCTAAAGACCCAAGATTTAGAGAAAGTATGGTAAAGAGTGTTGTAGTCAAGACCAAGTGATGAACAAGCAGGCCATTACAACATCATGATATTCTTTTGCCGAAATCAATTCCCTCTTTATCTAGAAGTGTAGGCAGCTTTGGTTTCCAAAGTTACCGCTATTCAAATTTCAACTCACCCCAAATTTCTCCTTGAGACAAAGATGGTCGTAAGTCATTTGTAATGTTTTGGTTTAGCCAGATTTTCAATGAGTACCGGGTGGCCAACTAAGCATGTCGCTGAGCCATATCTCAGGAACAGCATTGGGAAAAAATATTGCCGACTAAAGTGTTTTCATATTTTCTTGTCTTCATATGTTCTTGTCAAAAATCATAAAATTTACGTATTTAAATTTCTTTATCGCCCTCTAGCGATGACGGATAAGATAAAATTAAACAGCTTCAATCACTAAACATAGGACAATGAAAATTCTTTCTAATAAGATCAAATTTGCTAAATTTCGTTCACGAGAAACAGAATAATTTAAATGTATAGAAGACATTATTACCATCTACACGTTTCTGAAGATATCTTCGGATTGGTAAAAGATAGCGATAGCCGGTTTTCGCTGATTTGTTTTTAATTCAGCCTACTTTGTTAATTTGTTATCAAAATTGTATGTTTCCATTTAATATTTTCGAGAAAAAACAAAATTCCTGAAAAAATTTAAACAGCGCCCTCTAGCATGCACGTCACTTATTAGATTGGCTCTAATTTGTAAGCGTTAGATTGGAGGAGTAATGCTGTTTTCAACGAGACTAAGGTTGCAAAATTCGATTCAACAGAACCGGAATTATAAGCGTTCCTTCAATACAAAGTTTCCCCTCCCCTTGTTCGACAAAATACAAAAATGTCCGATGTAAGATATGCAAAATTTCCAGTAGATTACGATTTTCATATTTATGATAGGCCCTAATTTGGTAAATTTTGCGAAAAATAAGAATTACAATTTTTGGTAATCAGTTACGCCCTCTAACGGTTATCCTACGCTTTTCCAAATAATTTCCAGATGTTTCTCGGGGTCACTTTAATCAATAATATCTTTTCCCAAAGCTGTACTATAAACCGTTCCTGAGAAATATTGTATCCCATACGAAATGGTGTGTGATGTATACAGGGTGTTTCTGAATTGATACGAAAGATTTCAAAGGGTGATTCTTTAGCAAAAATTAAGGGGGTCTTTCCTATAACTTTTTGTTCAATACCCTTTTCCTTCCAAGTTACAACCCTTTAAAATCAGGTAAAAAAATTTGTTTTTATTTAATATATCCACTTTGGAAACATTTAGGAGAATGAAATTTGGCAGATAACTGATGTTAATAATATGGCAGTTTTTGAGTGTTTTTGTTACCCTAAAATGTAATCACAAGGGGCTGAAAAAAAAACAACCCCTATTATATTTTGCAACAGAACTTTTTAATGCGCCTATATTTTCCTATTTAAAAAATTGATTTAAAAGACAAATTCAATCTGCAACTTTTTTATGTCTTGACTTTTTATCATAATACTGCTCAGACTTTTCCCATAAATTCACAAAGAGGTTATTATTTATTTTATAAAAATCAAGTAAGCTGCTGTCAAATGAAGTCATATGACAAATAGTTTTATTGTCCTGATTTTCTCTGTTATTCTTTAATCTCTGAAGAACTGAATTTATGGGAGAAGAGTCTGAGCAGTATTTTATTTTTTTGTGATCAAACTAACAATTTTATGATAAAAAAAAAATCAATTTTTTATATAGGAAAATATAGGCGCATTAAAAATATATATATATATATAATATCGAAGTACTCTCTTGGCGGCTTTCTAATGTTGTCATTTGTAACAGTTGTTGAATTAACCTAAATAACTGAACTTCATTTGCTACTCTTCCGATGTCTGAATTGTCTCCAGTGACGATTACGATCTCTAATATTTCCTTCATTCGCTTTGGAGGTACCATATTTATATTTCCTCTTCTAAGGTTCCGTTTAGGTAAGCCGTCGTCACGTCAAATTATCTGATGGACCAATCTGAAACCAATAATCGTGTGGAGCTTTAACGAGTCACAGGAGCAAATGTTTGATTGAAATACGAGCTTGTTTGTCAATAGCCCATTGCACGAGTTTCCATGTATTGTTTCTAAGAACCGACTTCATTTCTCCTTCCACCGCTTTGTACCATTCATTCATACGAGGACCTGATTTAAATAAACTTCTGTTATGAATGCGCGATCGTCTGTTAAACTCGTTTCATCCAAGTTCACCTCGAATTCTTTGCGGGGTCTTCCCGTGGATCCAGCTCTTATTAGTTTAGGTACCTCCCTACTTTTCTGGTAATCTGTCCAGGTCTTGGCTGGACTTCGTTTCCATCTTATCTTTAAAGACTTCTATTTTATGTAACATTTTCCTGCCTCCGTAGACGAATTATTTAAAGAATTTATATTAATTTTAAAGTCAACTCCAACAAAATTCTACATCCAATCAAGAACACCCACCACTACAATCTTATATTGTATATTAAGCTCTATACATTCCCCACTTTAATCTTAACCAAACATTCCATTTAATCAGCCAGTTTCATAATAATTATAATTCAATTAGTTCGAGGAGTACTTCCCTTTATACCGTTAAGCGGCTCCTCCTCAAGAGACAAACAGAAACAGTCTAAATGACAGTTCCATACTTATTACAACACATAAACTTTCCAATTACGTAGCGTAACGGCAATAACCTTACCGCTTCTCGATATCTTTCTTCAACGTTACCTCTCCCCCTGCTTCCTAACTACCAATCGCAATTTATACTAAAGCGTAGTTATTCGGGTCGGATCGCTTTAAAAGGGTCGCCCCTTGTATAATTAATTTTGTTTGTTCCAAACTAAGATAATATAATTTTTAGTTCGTCACATATACATATATATATAGGGATCCGAGGAAACGGCTGAATTTGAAGCATAAGAAGGGGACTCACAGTATAAAGGTTTTACTAAATTAATTTCGCAATAATTAGCATATAATGATGTGATTTAGAAACCGCTGAGTTAGAATTGATTATTTTAAGCCGTGAGCTGAGGAGCGTACCCAGACGAAGTACCTCCGAAAATTCTAGGTAGATGGCGCCCCCCTCCCTCCGTCGGAAATTGGGCGGATAGGGACGGGCAGACGTAAGGTTTCGGTTAAGGGCGAAAGGAAGGGTCAAAGTTTGTTACCGGCGTAAGGATGTGGAGCACCCTCGGTATAATTAAGGATAATTGACGGAAGGCTTATGTAAATTGCGTGTTGAAAACTGTGATCCACTCTGATTATCCTGATGACGGCGCTGGGTGCTTCCTGGAACGGGTGCCTCCTTGTGTGTCTACTACTCAACGGGCTCTAGGCTCTCGACTAGGCTCCTAGTGAGTTGGCGCGCTTATCCGACCTATCCTTGAATGTCGTCTCGTTCACCGCACGACCTCGTGCCGGTCGTATACACGAGAAACCGCATAATTACGCTTCAAATAACTACAAACATATATTAAGAGAATATTAAAAGAGAAGGGACCCAGTCGTAATTAAAGAGATGGTTGGCACGTCATCAAGTCGAGAGGAAACTACCTTAGGGCTTGTATGTATGTGTGTATGTAGGGTGAAAGTGGCGGTATCCTTAGATCAAAATCAAGTTTCCCAACATACCTACATTGTAGAAGAAAATCGTAACTCTATATATACAGTGGGTACTTGGCACACAAATCTTCAAAATGATCGGGAGGATCAAACTGTCAGAAGAAAAAATGTGGGTTAAATTGATCAAAAGCAACCTTTGTAAAAAACTGATAATTTCCTTGTACGAGGGTAGCTCAGATATTTATGTCCCTGATATAAATGGCGGTGATTTTCTTTGTTTGCAAAGAAAACATTGATCTGGTCCACGACATGGTCTTGAAAGATAGATTAATCACTGTGGAATTCATAGGGCAGACTTGTGGCATTGCAATATATAACATAGAAACCAGCTTACATAGAGAATTAGGTCTCATCTCTCGATCGTTTCCCAAAATGTTGACGCCAGAGCAAAAGAGCATTCGACAGGTCACTTCAGAGACGAGTTTGGCCATCATTTCTGTAGAAATGGGATCTTCTCATTATGGTTTTGGTTGTGTCTATAGGTCTCCTAGTTCTAATCTGACGTCCTTCTTAAATGAGTTAGAAGTTCAATTGATAGAATGCAGACTTAACTTCGATGCACTGTTATGTGCTGGTGATATGAACATTGATATGCTTGGTGACTCTGATGCTGCACGCTGTTTGGCCCAAACTTTAACATCTCTTGCGCCACTCTTTTGGACATCCTAGCAGCGTCGAAAGGTATTGGCATTGGGCCTGCTGAGGTCAGAAATTGTTGTACACCGTAAGCCATCCGTTATTACTGTTAGGGATTTCTCTGCATTTGATCAACATCTGTTTGATGAACATCTTCCCTTACATCTTATGTTCATGCCCATCATCGATAAGATCGGTTTCCTAAATTCGAATTTAATTAATCTTTTCAATGTTCATGCACCTATCAAAACTTTCTTTCTAAACCTAAACAATATTGGATTACGGAGAATATTAAACTTATGCAGAAGCTTCGCGATAAAGCTAAAGCGAAACATAGATCAACTGGTGCACTTGGCCACTGGAACTATTACAAAAGCCTCCGTAATTATACTACTCTAGCTATTAGGAATGAAAAGAAGGCTTACTTTCAATACTTATGCGATCAGAAGCGCTGTGGAAACCTGTGGATTGAATTGAGGAAATGTGGAGTTCGTCGTTCTGGTAGCAATTCGTGTTTTCTTAATCCTCTGGATTCTTCTTCTAGTGTTAATGAATATTTCATTATCACGATTCCTGGGGTCGATGCGACTGATTTGAACCAAATGTATTATAATTCCCGTATGGAGGATGTTACCTCTTGCTTTAATTTCACTGCAGTCGTTTCCAGTGTGGTTGCTCGACATCTAAATCAAATTTATAGTTTATCCTCTGGTTGGGATGGCATTAACATCAAAATGGTTCGTTTAGGCCTGCCCTATATACTTCCCTATTTGACACATTTGTACAGCTGCTGCATGCTTGAGGGCATTTTTCCTGATGTGTGGAAGACAGCGATTGTTTTACCATTGCCCAAGTGTGCAAATGCCTCTACCTATGCGGATCTCCGTCCTATAAGTTTTTTGCCAACTATGAGTAAAGTGTTGGAGAGAATGACGAGTGAACAGATCATACTACATTTGGATCACTTTGGTGTACTCCCTGATAACCAGTCAGGGTTTCATAGTGGGTTTAGTTGCACTAATACTATGTTGAATGTTACTAATAACATACTTCGAGCTCGTGATGAGAATCAATTTACTATACTTATTCTTTTGGATTTCAGCAAGATTTTTGACACTCTTAACCACAATTTACTTTTATCAATTTTACGCTATGTTGGGTTTGATGATCTGTCGATTGCTTTGTTGACTTCCTATTTACGTGGTAGGCGTCAGTGTGTGCGTTTGGGTCAAGTATGTTCGGAGTTTCTGGAGACTAATAGAGGTGTGCCACACGGGTCAATTCTAGGTCCTCTTCTTTTTACTATTTATACCTGCCTCTTACCTACTTCGGTTAGGAGCTCTAATCTGGTAATGTATGCTGATGGCACTCAAATCTATAAATCCTTTTATGCGCATGAATTAGATGTTGCGTTGTCTGCTATTCAAAGTGACCTGAAACAACATGCATTAGTTCTGAACCCTGTTAAAACCGTAGGTATCCTGTTTGGTAGTGGGCACGTACGCAAGACTGTGCAGCATAATATTGTCCTGATCCTGGATGGTGTTCCAATCCCTTTTGTGAATGAAGTAAACAAATTAGGTTTCTTACAATGAGTTTTGAAAATGAGTTGAGTACTGCTTATCGCAACCTTAAACTTATCTTTCCATTTAGCTCGGTTTTCAATAGAAAATTAAAAACTATTCTGTGCTGATAAAATAGCAAGAGGTGCAAGCGAACCAGCAAGTATGTACCAGTTGTCAATAGTTTCTCAGTTTTGCACAAAATTTGATATTGTGTCTATTATTTCTATCACATATCAAATACCAACTAAAATTGAAAGAGAGGACTAGCAGGTAATTAACAGTACATGCCAGTTTACGTCATAATTAAATGTCGAGACATTATTGTTACAAAACGAAACGTCACTTGTCCTAATTTCCTTTCAGTCGCTCATGTAATAACGTCGAAACGAAATACCCCCATCAGCAATAAAGGGTATTATTTAGTCGAAGAAAAACATCAGCGCATTTACAATAACACCTTCATCCCTCTCCGAATCCCACACCGAACCCTCCTTTTATGCTATTTTCGCAGCGTGTCGGACAAGCAATTTCGAAATGTACAACACACCGCCAGCTATTGTTTAGGCTAAGTGGCAATAACACTTAAAAATTTACAACGTCCTATTTCATAACATAAGTAGGAATTCGGGGCCGATATATACGACGTACCTAAGCTTTATTGCGAACTGTTCGCTCGCGAAGAAAATCCTCCTGCCAGTGTAGGCGGCAGCCTCTCCCACCTCCTTGCGTTTTCGCTGCTGTATCGGATAAAGGAAGAGGAAAAGGTAAGAGGTAAAAGGTAAAATCGGGGCGGATGAATAAAAATTGCAGTAACGATGCGAACCAATTTTACGTACAGAAAACAAAAATTGAATTTTTACGGGAATATAAGAATCTTGTAAAGGTGGGTTGTGAGTTAACCTTCTACACAAAATGTTTTAGGTGGTTGCGTGCGTACCAAATAACCTATAATTAATTATTTTGCTTCCAAATCTTATTCTGAATCCAAATTCTTAATTTTAATCTCCTTAAGTACTTTAATTATGCATGCCTTCGGTGCCCGGAAAGTTGTTTAGTACTTGAATTCGTCGGTAATGCACTGTATCGAGTTATTTACTTTAATTGAACGAATTTACTTGATGATTTAATTGGATTTTAATCTGTATTTTAAAGGAATATATATTTGGGTAGCTTTTTACCGAAACTTCGTCGATTCATCGGGCAAGATAATTACGCCGAATTCGCCGATATCTCGGGGTAATTCCCCCCAACTTTCAACGGCCAAAATCAATACGAATCGCACCATGTTAAACTAGATAGATGTGGATAAACACATTTCATATTCATATACATATATCAAACATTCTCGCCTGTATTGATCATAAAATACACATCACAACATCCAGAACGTCCTATTCATGCGCGCCCAATATATTGCATTTTATTGTAGTCACTGTCAATAAATGTGTTGACAAAATTGTCCCAATATTCCGATGCATATGCATCTATAGTCGTGAGTAGGTTGTTCGAGCGTTCGTATTTTCACAGCGGAAACTAGATTGTAAATCACGGGTACGTTGTTATTCCCTAAGAAGAGGGAGTTGGGAATTCGGGGGAAGGTGTTGGGTTAATGCTGATCTCTATGGTTATATATGTATGTTATACATACGAGAGGAAAATGCATTTTCGCGCTGTTAATTGTGTGCATTGTTTACTGTTAAATGTTAAAAGCAATCTAGTTATTTTGTATTTTACTATTTACTCTGCTCTACTTAGTAGTAAAGTGACTCATTTTGCCATTTTCGTTTTGCACTATCCTCCTGCATTAATATTCGATATTTTTTTTTCTCCAACTTGATCACAGCCATGTTAAGATTTATCATTTTACATGACCTCTTCTTGTAAATTTGGCAACAGGTGTTCATATTATTTCGTATTAATTGTCCTATTTTTTCATATTGACTCTGACAAGTATTTTCTACACTTCTATCTGAATATTGGTATGCTGTGCTTCCGGTTAGGATCGGTCTGGATCCAAGCCAGCTGTCTCTACAACGATGGGGTTGGTGGATGTAGAGATCCTCTCCAGGGCTTTCGTCGCCAGCTGGAGGGCATATTGATGTATGTATGGAAGAGACGTCCAGATCTCGGTGAAGATCGACGTTCCGGACGAACCAGAAGACGCCGTAATCGCGCTCAATGTCCTGCTTTGTTGGGCTTCGCGAGACAGTGCACCGTATCTGAGGATTGGTCTCAGTTGGAATCCCTCGGCTTTTCCATCTTTAAAACTGTAAAAACCACTTGGTATAGTAGCTGGTTAAGTATCACAAAGACAATATTGAGCAGAAACTGCTGAAAAAGATATTATTTTATAGGCAGAAACATTGAAATCGAGACAAAGGCATCGACAGTCGCACAGATAAGAGCAGCTGATCATAGGTGGGGTAGTATTTAGAGATTTATAGTTCAGGGTTCGAATCTTGTCGGTGATGCTCGTACCAACGTCTTGCCAGTTGAGCTATCATTTGCAACTGGGACATAATTAACAGTGCGATCCTACTTACGACTAGGTATTTTGGTAACAAAATCATAGAAACTAATTTACATAGCAAGTGCTGCAGTGACCAGTCTTCATAACCAGAACAAAACAAAAAAAACTATCGAAATATTGTCAAGTTTCTTTCTTCAAGTTCCTTATAGTCTTTAATCTCCTGTCCTTGATTCCAAGTTGTAGTTTCTGTTATCACCTTCTTGAGCAGTGTTCTTTTTATTGTTGACTCAACATTCTTTTGGAGCATTAATGAAGCAATAATTTGGGTTGTTAGTATCGGATGTACCTTGCAAAGTAATGTTACTTTGTCACAAGAATGTGATAACTTGTAGAAATCTCTTTTTTGGAAACAAAGGTGGCAATTCATCAATCTGGATTCAGACCAGGTTACAGTTGTGCGACGTCCCTTCTTGATGTGACTGACGATATATTCAGATCGGGAGATGCAGGTGAAAATAGTATTTTAATATTATTAGATTTTAGTAAGGCATTATCTTGGGTTGTCAGAAGATGGTATCTCTTTCTTTAGATGTTACTGACCAGGCCGCATACAATCAATTATTATAGAAGATAATGTATCAGTTTCATAAGCTATTGTTACAGGCGTTCCTCAAGGGTCAATTTTGGGGCCGGTTTTATATAGTATATATACCCGCAATTTTGAGATTTATTTACAGCATTTCAAACTCCACATGTATGCAGACGATACGCAGTTGTTGGACTCGTTCAGCCCGCAAAATTTCAAAATTACTAACAATAAACTTAATAACGATTTATTAGCGTCTCCTGCAGCACGTCGAACTAATTCTTTGCATATTAATCCCAAGAAATCTGTAGCACTTTTATTTCCTAAAATACTACTGGCGTCGGATTTCGATAACATATATTTGGTGATGCTCGAATGCGGTTCATTGAGCAAGCTAGGAATCTTGTACTGATAATCGATAACAATCTAAGATTTGTAGGGCATATATCAAGATGTGTTCGAAGTGCTTATTTCGCGTTAAAGGATATTTATGCCAACAAAAACATTTTTTCTCGTGAGTGATAGCCTCGTTCTCTCGCATTTTAATTTTTGTGATATTGTACGGTCCCTACCTGAATGTAGCAACGCAATACAGAGTCTAGCTTGTGCAGAACTCGTGTCTCAGACTTATCCACGGCATAAGAAAGTACAATAGAATATCACACATTTTGAAACAAACGAAATGGTTAAATATGGTAAACAAAAGATATCTGCATATGGTATGGTTTTACCACAAAGTTATTATTGAGAAATGTCCACCATATTTTTATGATAAAATAGTTTTCTGTACCGACATGCATCACCTTAATGGGCGATATAAAGGTCTGTTAACACCTCCACTACATAAGACAGTTGTGTGTTTATATAATAGTCTGAAGCAAGGCAGAATTTCTGGCTTCCATCCCCACTACTTTGATTGCTGTTTCATCTCTGACGTGAAGTGGTGAATCCACGTTTTATCCATGGTAATACACCGACGCATAAAATCGATTGGATTCTTTTTAAAACGATCCAAACATTGCTGAGAACTTCGTTGTGTTGTTAGAGTAATTTTATATGCTGGTGCTACAAAATATCCTTCTTGATAAGCTAAATGTTAACTTAAACAAAGAACCTACAAAAATATATCACTGTTCGATATTTATAAAGGACAAACCTCAATACAATTTGACAGAAACGTTTTACACGAATGGACCTGAATACACCAAAAACCATAAATAATAAAACCCGTAAACCGATAAAATTCCAACCGTTCTTCACGAACACTCTATTCGAGATCGATTTGTCGCGGTGGTAAAATTTTTTCTTCAATTTACCGGGTGGTACAAATTTTGACGCCGAATAACAACTATGTTCATGCATCTGGTGTGTACACCTTGCGCAGCATTCGACCTATACTGTTATCGATTACGACCTAAGTCCATTAACTTCTGCGTGCTTTTACCGCAGCATTTTTTCGTCTCTGTTCCCTCTCTTGTTTTTTCGGCTCTCATCGTCGTAACTCCGACCAAATAAATATTTATGTTGTCCGCGAGAGCAATCCGGCAATATCCAATAAATCGATTAGCGAAAATAAATTACGAACACGACGCGAGCTCGAACAAATGTGATTCGCCTACTTGGTTACTTTTTGCGGTTTCCGGATCGCACACATGCACGTACATACATGAATCTGCTCCCCCCTAAATGTGGCAAATCGTTTAGCGTACAAGGCAGTTTTGGGGTAAACGTTTGACTGTTGCAAATATATGAAACTGGTACCAGGAAATGTTTCGATTTTTGCGTCCGTTTAAACTTCTAATTTGAGTTAGTAAAAAGTACGATTATGTAACTGTTGTTTCAAAATGTTTGGATTGGTTAACAGGTAGACGTTTCAGAGCTTCTGAAGTTGGTCACCACAAAAGATGAAACTTCAGTGATAACACAAAACAACAAATTTTAATTTTTTTTTAATTTTTTTTATGAATTATATACAAACTTATTTTGTTTTATATTCCTAATAATTATTATAAAAACAAATATCGTCTATCACGTCTAGTATTATAAAAAAATGAAATTCATATTGATCATACAATACTAACACTAACTAAGTATCTGCTATTCTGGGACGCATTTAGAAAGTCTTTCTTTTCACTGTTCTTTTATATTGGAATGAAGAACATTTCGAAATTAAAGTGCAACAGTAGTCAACCAACATCTCGCTATGCCAGTTGTCCTGATAGCGTTTTTAAATAGTGGAAATATCCTGATGAAATCCTTCCCCACGCTCGTCACTAACATCGCCAAGATTCGGGGGAAAGAAGTTCAGGTGCGAATGCAAGAAATGTATTCTAAGACTCATATTACAGCCTAATGCATGGTAACTTCTAACAAGTTCACTAACAATTTCCTCGTAATCTTCAGATTTTTTATTTGCTAAGAAATTCTTTATTACACTTTTAAATGCATCCCAAGCAGTCCGTTCTAAATCGCTCAAGAGTACGTCAAATTCTCGATTCTGTTGTAACAGATTAATCTGGGGTCCTATAAATATCCCCTCTTTAAGTTTTGACTCAGTTATATTAGGAAATTTTTGTTTAAGGTATCGAAATCCTGGTCCCTGTTTGTCCAATTCTTCATCAGACCTAATTTTATGTGTAATGGCGGTAAAGTGTTTTATGAGGCTCCACCAACGAATTCTGGACTACGTTCCTTTCTCCAGGAGTATATTGTATTCTGATTGGCCATTGCTTAACAATATAGTGCAAATGTCTCGCTCGACTATCCGATTCACAAAGGAAACGGCAATACTTAGTGAATCCAAGTTGTAGACCAAGTAGAATTGCAATTACTTTAAGATCAGCACTGATGTACCATTTATAGGTTTTGTAATTGATTTTATCAAGGAGACTTGTCATATTACCATATGTTTCCTTCATGTGCACGGCATGACCAACAGGAATGGAGGGGTAGATGTTTCCTGTATGTAGAAGGACAGCTTTCAAACTCAATTTAGAAGCATCTATAAAAAGACGACATTCTTCCTTTTGGTGTTTGTAACCTAATTCTGGCATTAAACCGTCAACATTTTTGCAAAATTAACGACTTTCTTTAGTTGAGAAACACTGTGACGTTCTTCTGGCAACTTCCATCCTTGCAGTCTTGATCCTAAACTTTCTGCCTGAGTTTTTGATAAATTGAGATCTCGAACTAGGTCATTAAATTCCAATTGATTTATTAAATGAGGCGTGTCCTCTTGAGAGGGCAAATATTCTTCATCTGTGTCCGACAACTCTGAAATGTATTCAACTATCTCGGTTTCAACATGTTCTTGCTTCGAAACATCCATAGGACTTGGTACTGGCAAAGCTTCCGAATGAGAAACTGGACGAGTGGCAGAAGGTAAATTGGGATAGGAAATTTTATCCTTATTTTTACTGGAAAACCCGAAGGTCTTCGTACAGCAAAAGTAGCAGTCTGGCGAATGATCCTTTTGTTCTCGCCAAATCATAGGCCTACAAATGGCATAGCTATGCTCTTACCTTTTATCCAGTTCCTCAAAGTAACAGGACATCGTACACAGACATTGTGAGGGGTCCACCACTTGTCTTGATTTATAAATTTTAATTTAAAATAAAGGTTATACGATTTTTCTATTAACGGTGTAATATTTCGTCTATGCTGTTGAACGGTGAATTCTCCACATACTTAACCAAACCTGTTAGGATTGTTTACACACCTACGGGACATTGCGAATTCAAAAAACGTTTAACTAATGTTACTACCATACATACAGTGTTACTACCATACATACAGTACTAGTCAGTATGGCGGTGAAGTGCGGTTGTTGTGAAAGAAAAATCGAAAGATATGAGGATTATATCCTTTGTCAAAATAATTGTGCCTCGAACTATCACATTAAGTGTATGAACATTTCTGTGCAGGAGTTTACAAAACTGAGAGAGACTGGCGCAATTGAAAATTGGAGTTGCGATAAGTGCCTAACCTCAAAACAAACCTGCAACGTGAATGTGGATAACGCCGCTTTTCATTCTACTTCGGGCGACATCTCTGCACAAGCCCACGATCTGAATGTTTGCATTAGCATGAAAATTAATGAGGCAATGCAAAAACTCACTGAAATGATTATTAATCCCTTAAAATTGGAAATAACGAATCTAACTCTTCAAAATAAAGTTCTATCGGATGAGATAAAAAATTTTAAAAATGTTATAAATCGACAAACAACATTCAATGTGACAGAAAGAGAACAAAGATATGGAGATATCTCCAGCATCAAAAAGTCAAACAAAAAAACAAAAACATTGAATATTCAGTCACCAACAGATGTGCCCGTGCAAAGGACATTCACCTATAAAGATGCTTTAGAAAAACCAGCAGAAGAAAACATCGACAATCGTAAAGAGTGTGATAACACTAAATCACTACTGAACAATGATAAAGAAAGAATAACAGTTAATAAGGTTATTCCTAATATAGAAACGGATGAATGGAACCGAGTTCCGGTTAAAAGGAACAAAAGAAAACAAAGTATTATACGGGGTGCAGCAACTGAGGAAACAATTATTAAAGGAGCTGCTTCTTACCAACACTTTCATATATATAAATTGGATCCACATACCAACGAATCAAATATCACTGAGTTTCTGAAGAACAAGTCATTTACTGATTTTAAGTGCGAAAAAATGAACTCGAAATACCCTGATATATATTCTTCTTTCAAAATCTCCGTGCCTTCTGAACAGGCTGATAAACTGAAGGACCCTCTCACTTGGCCGAAAAACGTTTGTATAAATCGTTTTTTAATGAATCTTCCCTTGAAGCAAGCGCCACCAAGATAAATGATATTGACAATAAGATATTCACTCGAAGCAAACAATCGATTACGTTAATGCATCAAAATGTCAGATCTTTAAGCAACAGCAACTTTGAATTGGAAGTGATTGCCAACGATATGATTACTTGTGACTTTGTATGTGTGTCAGAGCATTGGCAATCTTCGGAACAGCTACAGCTTCTTTCCATTGCAGGATACGCCTTGACTGCAAGTTACTGTCGTGACCCCGGGGAGCATGGTGGAGTTGCCATATATAGCAGAGTGAACTTTAATGGTGAACCGGTGCCGGAGCTGAACCGTCTATCAGTAAAGTTTAGTTTTGAATGTGCCGCTGCGAGATTTCGCTACTATAATAAACAATTGGTGATTATATGCATTTATAGATCTCCTGACTCGTGTATAGAAATATTCTTTGAAAAATTACAATTGTTACTAGATATGTTAGTCGATAGATTATTAGATTATATAGTGTGTGGCGATTTCAACATTAATACTCTTGTAAACAATAATAACACCAGGGAATTTCTTTCAATACTGCATAGTTATGGTGCTATTGCAACCATTACCTCACCAACAAGAATTACTCATACTTCCGCATCTTGCATAGATAATATAGTTATTAACAGTATTTATGATTTTGAAACAAAAGTGGTAACTACCGGGATTTCAGACCATACCGCTCAGGTAATTCATTTAAAGCTCAATTGTGATCAACGCTTAATCAGCACAACATTACGGCGATGTTTTAATGCAGCTGCTATTAGTGAATTCTGTTCAGTTATGAAATACGAACGGTTTGAAAATGTGTTTTACAATCATTCTGTCGATGAAAAATTTAATTGTTTTATCTCGACCTTTTCTTTGTACTTCAATGCTTGTTTTCCTCTAAAACGGGTTACAACCATTCCAAAAAAACCACATTTGACTTCACCTGAAATCCTTGCCTTTAAGAATAGGATAGCGGCGTTAGAGGTGATATCTACATACTTGCCGGAGCGTAAAGCTGATTTAAACTTGCTTAAAGAACAATATAAACATTTACTCATACAAACTAAACTTGATTATAATGATCGTAAAATGGCCTGTTCAAGTAACAAATCGAGAACAATGTGGCAAATAGTAAATGCTGAATTAGGAAAGTTCAATAAGCACGTACATAATACAGAAGACCCAAAATCCTTAGCCAATGAATTTAATTTATTTTTTACCACACTTACCGACGTAGATCTTAACGCTCGTAATAATTGTCTTCTTAGCGAAATAAAAATAAATCCCTTCACTTTTCACTTCAGCCCCGTTACTGTTTCAGATTTAAAGGAAGCTATGTGCAAATTAAAAAACAAATCCTCGGTTGGTATTGATGAAATTCCTCTAGGTATTATTGAAAAATGCTTTGACATAGTCTCCGAACCATTATGCAATATTATCAACTCGTCACTAAGCAACGGTAGGTTCCCGTCAGTTTTGAAAAATGCTGTAGTAGTACCTGTACATAAAAAGGGAGAGCACAATAAATTAGAAAATTATAGGCCTATCAGCCAATTAAGCGCATTTTCAAAGATTGTGGAAACTATAGTTTCCGAACAGGTTCTCTCTTTCTTTGCTAAACACGATCTGTTTAACAAGTGCCAGCATGGTTTCACTATTGGAAAAAACACCAACACAGCTCTTTTTGAATACATAAATTGGATAATATCTAATTTAGAAAACGACAATCTTGTATGCGGTTTGTTCATTGATTTGACTAAGGCCTTTGATAGCGTATCTCATCATCTTTTACTTGACAAACTTGAACGTTATGGTATAAGAGGGTTGGCGCATGAATGGTTCGCATCGTACTTGACTAACAGATGTCAAAGAGTAAAAATTAATTCAACTAGTGGTATTGTCTATTCAGATAGTGCCACGATAAATATCGGCGTTCCACAAGGTAGTATCTTAGGTCCCCTGCTGTTCCTAATCTTCATAAACGACATTTTCACCAACACGTCATCAAATGATCAAAAATTGGTCAATTATGCTGACGACACGAATTTACTTTTTGCTGGAGTTGATTTCCCTTCTCTGGTTGAATCTGGCTCGACTTTGTTACATTCCACAGCCGAATGGATCTCTAATAATCATCTACTCATAAATAAAAATAAAACCAGCTGCATGCTTTTTAAAACAAACAATAGTAATGCTACTCCTAGTCACATTGTATTGAACTGCAAAACATATAACTTAACATAACATAACTTAACATATTGTCGATTCCTAGGAATAGTTATTGATGACGTTCTTAAATGGAATCATCACATTGATTATGTCTGTGGGAGATTACATAGTGCATGCTTTGCACTGAAGGTTCTAGGTAAAGTTACAAACTTTAGTACTGTAAGATCAGCATATTATTCGTATTGTGTTTCGACAATTCGTTATGGCATTCTTCTGTGGGGTGGTTCTTCTAACACTAGCCATGTGTTTGTAATGCAAAAAAGAGCAGTGCGCATACTATTGAACTTGAATAACCGCACCTCTTTGCGATCTCTATTTAATATCAATGGTCTGCTTACCTTATATGGCATATATATACATGAATGCTTATTATTCATTTTTAAAAATAAAGAACTATTTAATAACCACGAAAAGACTCATTCATATAGTACTCGATATAAATCAGATTACAATATACCTAAGCATAGGCTTACAAATTTTACAAAAAACGCATTGTATAACATTATAATTTTCTACAATAAATTACCAGACGTTATCAAATCTGAATCTCGTCTCAGTAGATTTAAGTATTTATCTTACAATTATATTTGTAACATTGAACCATATTCCATATCCGAATACCTCAATTACTAACTGAATACTTAAGCTTTGTTTTGTAATTTCTGACGCTATTTTTTCGTACCTATGTAATTTGTATTATGTATTGGTAAAAATATAGATTGCTATTATTATTATTATTATTATTATTATCATAGACAATTTGAGTCGAATAACGTGTCTGTAGGGTCGTAATCTATTAATTCCTTGATTTGATTGGTTCTAGAGAAAAAAAGGGAATGGTTTAACAACTATGACATGCAAATGAAGCCCAAACAATCCTGTTCAGACATCCCGTTAGCATGAGGAGGTTTCTGTTAACTTACTCATAAAAAAATATCCTTAGACGTACAGTACATTTAATACGTATATGTATAAAAAAAACATTTCTCAGAAACCTGACGTGATAGCCAATTTTTGAAAATTACAGAATTACAATGAAAAAGTCCATAACGTAGACGTAACAAAGTGTGAGAAAAAAAAACCCTGTTGACCAATGATAATTGCCGCAGTTTGAAAGTCAAAGTTAACTAATTTTTTTTTTAACTAGACTTTGTGGTGGACAACAACAAGACAGAAATGATGCAGAATTGTCCACAAAATACACAATGCAAGAATAAAATTTCTGCTATTCATAAAACAAAGCTAGTCCGTAGTGGAAACTCCTCGAAACGTGGTAGCGTTGCAGCCTCTGGAGAGAGCCGCTCTATATCCGTAGACGGCGCTCTAACTAATGAATCGCAAGAACGTCGTGAACGTGACGTCCTCGCACGCGACGCCATAGCTGCGGATTGTCACGTACCGTATATAACTAATTAACTAACGGCTACCGTATAATTTCACGTGAAGTTCGCCCGTCGCCGCGGACTTATGAAATATGACTTCGGAAAACTGAAAGTGGCGGCAAGCGGCGGCGGCAAATTCAACAAAAGTCGTGCGGGGAACCGTATTTCTAGTTAGGTAGAATGTTTTTGCCGGATATAAAGTTTGTATTTGAGTTCGTGCTCTAACCGAATTAGTTGCAATTTTAAGCTATGTATACAGTATCTAATGTGTGTTTATGGAATTATTAATCAAAATTAAAAGATTCCTAAAACAGGAATTAATTAAAATCAATTTATTCCAGAATATAAATTACTTTCAAATAATATACGTAGGTACGTCATTGTATATGGGGAATCAGAACGAATTCAAAACGACTGTAATAATTGCATCCTCATGTGAAAGGGTAAAGTGTCCAAAGTGGACGAGGGAAACTTTTGGAAATGGTCCAAGATCGCCGTATTTTCCGCTCTAATAGTCGCTAAAGCCCCTAGGTGCAATTCTAGAGTACGAAATATTACCGAAAGTTGATTCCGTTTCACTCGTATACCTTCTCTTCTCTTCTTTTTCGTATTGTTGTTTTTGTTTTATTTCTGGACGTGTTGGCAGGCGACAGGGATAAACTTCAGTTTATTAAGATGTGTGTTAATGTTTATGTTTTTTGGGCAAATTTCTGAAACATTTTTTTTTAGAATTATGACATTAATGCAACCTTATAGGGGATAAAATTGATCTTTTCCGCAACATATGGATTAAAATACTATCTCTATTGTTTTAACTGAAAATTATAACCTATCTTTGCATCAAAGAATAGAGAGGAGGAAAACATAGCTCCGTTTAAAGGTAACACATTTCTATTGGTGTATGCATCTACTTTGAGGTATAAAAGTATGAGCAATGAATTTGTTCAAAATGCACCAAATTGTATAAGTAGTGAATTTTGTAAATCAGAAGAACAACATTACAAAACCAATCAAGCAAGCTACTTGTATATCTTGAAATAGTGAAGTAAAATAGACCTTAACTTGCTGAAAGACTTAAACTCAAACAACCCTTCCGATGTTGTATAATCGAGACACATAATAAAGGCAAAAACTGTTTGACGTGACGTCTTTTTCTTCACAAAGCAATCTAATGTGAGATTTGTAGCTAAAGGGTTTTCTATGTATCTTTATTTGATGACTTGTAAGGGTCGGCTTCAGTTCTTAAAAAGTCTTCGGTGCATCTGCAAATCCTACACACAAACTACTTCGTATTGAACTGTAATAATGTGTTATCCCAATTTTATAATTATTTCAGTTAACTCCTTATAGAGTAAAGAATAAACAAATAAAAATAAATTGAAATTAATATTAGTCATCATATTGCGACTCATTAACCTAGTTTGGTTTAAAAGAACACGGAATTTTACTTCAAAAGGCATCCTTTCTCCGGTATATTGCCTCAATTTTCATTAACGTCGGAGCCGTTCTATCATGTGAATTAATGCTTGAAGTATATCAAGATTACTTCCCGGAATAGGCGGGGTGGTTGGCTTTCATATATATAGAGAGCGTATAGTATAGTAAAGTATATAGAGATAGTGTTTTCCGACGAACTACAACAAGTTTATTACAGCTCGTCGAAAATTGATTTAGGTAGTTAAGGGCATAAAGTGAGCGCCGCTGAACGGAAATTAGCTTTTATTTAAATTATTTTGCATGTGATGCAGAAAATTTATGTCATTATTGTTATTATTATTATTATTATTACTATCAGCTTTAGTGCGTCGGGGAATGTGTTAAATAAGCTTTTTTGGCGTTCTCCGGAGATAAAAAACGACACAATAACGAGTTGTTGTATTTATTTGTTTCGGTAAATCGTTGTTGAAATTAATTAATTAAGGTTTTGATAGGTCGGTTAGAATCAGGCTCGATTTAACTGCGCGAAACGTTTAATTAAACCAATTCGATTCGAATTGATAAATAATTAATTAATTTTTCGTATCTAATTCGCGTATGCGATAATAATATTGAATTGATATTTAAATTAATATCTGCTGTAAACTTTAATATCGTAATGGGACTGCAAATTGTTAATTAATGTTAATATAATGACCGGAATAATATATTTATTTGTAAAAGGTTTAAGACTGAATGCAGAACTGATTTTTATGCTAAATAATTTTAAGACAGTTTCTATTTAAGGAGATACATATATATTTTTATTCATCAGTTAATGTAACACAAAATTTAAAAAAGCTAAGAACATATTTTACAATAAAATTATTACACCATAAAGACGAAAACATATTAATTTTAAAAGAACAGTAATACTTTTTACATATACAACAGTAATATTTTGTTTTTCTGTTTTTCTTGTGATCACAAAAATGACATCTTCATCTTTGTCCATCAATTCTCTCCACTGTTTCAGTGTTACATTGCAATCCACAAATTCCTTGAAGTCGTTTTTATTGTTCTGGGAGTAGCTGCCCATGTTGCGCGTACCTTTGAAGAAAATCTCGACGAGTTATATTTGACGTAGGATTATTCAAGCTATATACAACAAAAAAAATTATGGCTGCCATATATTCATCGCGCACATCTGGTTGACAACATCTACACCCCCTTTCGTTTGATTATACAGGGTGTTAGTAAATAAGTGCGACAAACGGTGACTCTGCATGCAGAAATAATGACAGTTTGCTATATAAACGTCCGTCCGCAAATGGTTAGTTTCAGAGTTATTCTTCAAAACTGACGATTTATTTATTGCTCTGAAACCGGTCGAGATAGGCAAATGAAATTTGGTGGGTTTTAAGAGATGGTTATTGCGCATTTCTTGACATTCAACCAAGAATTTTATATTCATCATTGGCGTGCATACGGGTAATGATTAAAGAAAAAAATAATATGCCACTGAGATATTTCAAATTAAAAATCATTTTTGAATTTGCCATTTAGTTTGTGATAAAAAACCTCTCTTGCCTTTTTTTCGTGTGAGGCACCGTTTTTATGCAAAAAAATAAAACATCTTAACGTGTATTTTTCATTTCTTTAATACATTATCTAGTAGGCTACTGAACTACTGAACTCTTTAATACAATAACATTAAACTAGAACAATAACAGAAAATAACACTAAAAAAATGTTAAGTAAGCGCAAAGCTACAACAAATGTTGAAAATGACCTCCGTCAGACATGACACAACTTTCAACTCTTCGCCTCATTGATTGTTGTATTCGCGCAAAAATTCCTGGTGTATTTCTTATTGTTTCACAGCCGGCTATAATTCGATTCCTAAGGTCATCAACATTTTCGACGGGAGTGGAATAAGAATGACTTAAGAAATCCCCAAATGCAAAAATCTAAAGGATTTAACTCCGGTGATCGCGCAGGCCAATGTTTCGTACCTGCCCTACCTATCCATCGATTTGGATACACTGTATCTAAGTGATTACGTACATTAACGCTAAAATGAACTGGTGCGCCATCATGCATGAACCATAAGTGTTGTCTCAGCTGTAGAGAAATATCTTCAAGAAGACCAGGTAACTCTTGCTGTAGGAAATTAAGGTAAGATTCGCCTGTTAGTCGTAGTGGGAGGAAGTATGGACCAATTAAATGAGTATCAATTACCCCAAGCCATACATTGATTGAAAAGTGATGCTGAAAATGAGCTTCAAAAATTCTATGTGGATTTTCCTCAGCCCATAAGTGATTATTATGGAAATTTCGTATACACTGTCGTCCAAAATTAGCCTCGTCAGTAAACAAAACGCCATTAAAAAAATTAGGAATTTGAGCGATTTGATGAAGGATCCATTGGCAAAAAAATAGACGGGGAAAAAGTCTCTAGGTAGTAGAGCTTGCACATGTTGAATATGAAACGGATACAATCGCTGTTCTTTAAGAATTTTGAATACAGTGAAGTGGCTTACATTCAATATGTTGGCGATTTTTCGAGTACTTATTTCAGGTGACTCCGCTATTAACTCAAGAACTTCTTCTTCTAGTTGCACAGTTCGTACTTCTCGAGGGCGTTCGCAGTCAGCCGTTTGTTTCTTAAATGTACCATTTTCGCGCAAGCGTTGTTGGCAAATATTGTGTGATGCGTGATACGTCCTGGATACAACTCAGCATACAATCGTCCAGCTTGCCGACCATAGACAAAATGCATATCTGTTAATTCTGCATTTGAACAATTTTCCATTATTTTCAATAAAAGAAAAATTAATTACTTATTAACAATAATTTTATAGCTAACTAAAAGCTTAATAATGATGAGGTGCTATTTTGACACTTCGTTAAAATATTTGTAGGTATTTAACAATGCATTGATATTGAATGTCGACAGTAGCCTACTAGATAATGTATTAAAGAAATGAAAAATACACCTTAAGATGTTTTATTTTTTTGCATAAAAACGGCGCCTCACACGAAAAAAATGCAAGAGAGGTTTTTTATCACAAATTGAATGGCAAATTCAAAAATGATTTTTAATTTGAAATATCTCAGTGGGGTACCATTTTTATCTTAAAAAAATCATTACCCGTATGCACGCCAATGATGAATATAAAATTCTTGGTTGGATGTCAAGAAATGCGCAATAACCATCTCCTAAAACCCACCAAATTTCTTTTGCCTATCTCGACCGGTTTCAGAGCAATAAATAAATCGTCAGTTCTTAAGAAAAACTTTAACACCCTATAACTCTGAAACTAAGCATTTGCGGACGGACGTTAATATAGCAAACTGTCATTATTTTTGCATGTAGAATTACCCCCTGAAGTTTGTCGCACTTATTTACTAACACCCTGTATAAGTCGATCATTTCAGGTTTATTGTTTCTTAGATTTATTTTATCGTCGAAATGCATTGTTGACAGCACGAGTACATTTTTTTTTCTTTTTAGGTACAAAGGACAGTATGGTACGATCCCTTTGATAAGCAAAAAATGCTAGAAGCGATGGGGGCGATTTAAATCTTGTACCAATTCCTTGGTTAATTCTTTTTTATTTTTGCGAATTGTCCCAAGAAGTGTAAGATTAATGGACGTTAGGCTATCTGCAAGCGGCATACTTGTGAATCAATGGTCTGTTGTAATATTAGGATTTGACCAAACGAAATGTTCACTCAAACGTTCGACAATACATTTCGCACTATTATGTATCTATGTATTTATACGGACCATCAGGTTGAAGCCCAACGTATACCTCCATAGGACTAATATAATAAGTTTTAGCATCACAAGCAGCATACATTTTTAACCCATATTTGTTGGGTTTCGAGGGTATGTTCTGTCTAAAACCAATTTTTCGTCAACTGTTACATATTCGGAAGGACTGTTCAAGGACTGCTGTTTTACAATGTTCTATAAACAAATCAAACAAATCTCGTATACTTATCTAAAGTCTGTCGGTCATTCCTTGATCTAATAGCATCAAATCTGTTACACGAAAGTAAAACATTTAAGGCGATTGATACCCATTGTCAATTGAAATGCTTTAATACCTGTCATCCACCTACCATAAATCCAGTGTATTGAGGTGATTAGCACGACGAACACCAGTTAAGTATATTAAACCAAGTAAAGCTCTTATTTCAGTTACATTTGTGGTCTTGGCATCCGTTTCTCGCGAATAGCCCTGCGATACAGTTTCTATTTTTATGTTAGTACATGTGACAATAGTATCTAACATTCTATCATCAAAGAAATAGTTCTAGATATCGTAGGGCGAGTTTAAGTGTTCAAAGTTTACAATATTTTGTTTTCGTGTGCGGACATTTCTTGATGGGCCATGTTTCATCCATTTCGTAAAACCATCTCTCCCTATATGTATGTATATGTACCGGGTGATTCAGTAAGGATGGCGATCGGCTGTATCTCGGAAACTATTTGTCCTAGGTTCTGCGGGAAAAATTTTGATAGCAAAGGTGGCCAAGAGAAATTTCTGGAAATTATTTTCAAGTTCCATATTTTACTGCTAGGATAACTTCTATGTTCAAATCTAAAATTCCTATTATCTCAGAAAATCGCAGAATAAGCTATAATTTTGATATCATCAATTGAAAGCCCATTTAATACCAGATAATTTTCTTTTGTGACATTTTTTGGTATCTGTCATAATAAGAGAAGGGGAAGACCATCTATTTGTCAATGTTTAAAGTTTAATATTTTCGTTACTATTTAACCTACCCGAATAATCTTGGACTCGGTTGAAAGGGAATTGTGTGGAATTTGAAAAGCGTTTATACCATATATCAATTAGTTTCAAACTGATAAACTAGAGGTCGCTTTCTGGAGCGGTAACTTATTTTTACGATTTTCTTAAAAAAATTAAATGGAAAGATACTATTGCGTTAATGGGTTCCTAAGCGGATTTAAATTACACAGATTTTACTGAAAACCGCATCTCGATATCTCTATTTTTTCCCAAGTTATCGCAAAAAAGGAAACTAGCAAGTATAAAGATACAAACGAGTCAGGCAATAATAACTTAAAAAATAAGTTGGCTTTGAAAAACATTGCATATCTCTAATGACAGTATTATAACGTCAAATTATTCATTTTTTCTTCTGTTGAGGTTGGGTTTGACCATTCAAAATGCTTATTACGAATGTTGAGGCCGTCGATATGATAGCAGTTTACTTTGAGTGTTTGCAGAATGCAGTAAGCCTATGAAGGATGAATTTGTTTGATATTATCCAGTACAAAATCGTATACCAACTTAATTTTGCTCGTAATGGAATTTTTTAACATTAAAATTAATATATCTATTTTGTGACCTTTATGTATTTATCTTTCAATTCCTGAAATATTTCCACTTGTAGGTCAATAATATAGGCCTTGCCGATTGTTTGTCTCAAAAATGCGTGCAAACGTAGAGAAGTGATTGATTTGTTTTTGAAAATGACAGCTATTACCAACTAAATGCTATTTATCATAATTTCTAATTAATTTAATTAAAAAATGGCTTTTATGGAGTTTTTAAGAGTAAAATAAAACGTCTTATTCCATAAGAAAAAACCCACTGTGATTATGGTATGCTCTTTGAATAACTTTGTGTAATGTAAAATATTAAATTATTTCTCATATTAAACAATTTTACAACTTGGGGAAGTTATATTCATATTTGAATTTTTTAATAATAGCGTTAAATTCTCCTCATTTAAACTCCTTGAAACTGTATTTCTGTTTACATTAAATCGAGTTCCAGTATGGCACAAAAACGACTGTAAACTTTTTTTGCTAATACGTCGCCCGTAACGTTATTAGTTTAAACCTACGCACAAAGCAGTTGGATTTTAGACGGAATGTGGTGAAGATGCTTTCGATATTCATTTAATTTAATATAAATTGTAAAAGTGGTCAAAATGAACATTTTTTTAATTAACTTAAAACTGTGTGAAAATTAGTGCAGTGTTACATTATACCAAAGAATGATCTAAGGTAGGTCAAATTATTATTTCTACAAAACATTTCTAAAGATATTTCCTTTGTTTAATTGCTTGAAAACAGTGTTATATCCAAAAATTTTTGATTCGTTTTACATTAAATAAACACTACAACATGTGGTTAAATGGATCCGTAATTCTAATTTTGAGTTTAATCCGTGCAAATTATTTATATTGAGGTATGAGGCATGCCCTTCAAACGTATTACATATTAAAATGTGTCTTCACTTTTATGGAATTTTCATAAATAAAATAAGACTGGTTATTCCATTAAAAAAAAATTAATAATGGAGTTGTATTCTAGTCATTTAAACTTGTTGCAACTGTATTTTTGATGTTTACATTAAATCGAGTTCCAGTATATCACAAAAACGATTTCGAACTTTTTTTGATGATGCATCACCCTATAACGTTGTTGGTTTACACCAGAGGTTCCCAAACTTTTTTGTGTCGTAGACCCCTTGCCATGTTTTTCGGTTTTGGGTAGACCCCCTACTTACCTGATATTGATTTTTTGTAAATTTCTAACTATAGTGAAGTTTAATGTTAAAAACTTAAAGTATAACACATGTTAAGTTTTATATATTTATTAATTGAATTTAAATTAAAACTACTCACAATAAAATTTTGTATCTGTTATATAAAATATACGTTACATAAAATAAACTAAGCAATAAGTAAAAATGTTTTTAGTGAGAAGGATGAACCTGACGCTTCAATAATAAATTATCAACATTTGGCGTCAATTTTGTAAGATTTAATCTTAAATCTCCTCGGCTAATGATGTCCAGTTTGTTTCTTTTTTTGTTAGGAGATTGATAACAGCGCTGAACCCCCTTTCCACGAGGTATGACGATGGAAAGGAAATATTCCATAATACCGGCTATGTTCCATAATACCGGATAAGTAACGGGTATGTTGTTTTGCAGCCAGAATTGCTGATATCCGTTTTTAAACTGAACCTTTAGTTCTTCGTTTATACTTAGTTCAGTCAGTTCCTCTTGTATTATGACATTCGTTTCTTCTATGTCACCATATGGGTTAATTATCCACCGTGGTATTACCATAGTCAAAACATCCTCGAACCTAGTTTCAAAATCTGAATAGAGGCCATTTAAATATTGAACGTAGGTTGAAACGTCGTCTTCCTAGCAGTTTGTCTGTGACAAATTGGGGAACTGGGAAAATTCGCCCCGTCCAATATTTTGCTTCATTAGTTTAACTTTGGCAAGATGCGCTGATAAGATGGACTTTGTTTTAATCAAATTTAGACTTGTAACAGCAAATTAACCATTAACACAATTAAATGTTGCAAACAAATGTGTTAAATAGGCGATGTCTGTTTTCCTCTTCAATAAATTGTCTTTTAAAATTTTATCTTTAGTACCCAGAAATTCTAAAATAGTCTCAAACTTGTCAGTAGTCTCAAAATCTTGTCAAACATAAGCCTTCCCACAGCCAGCGTACTTCAGTGCGAGGGAGTAATTGATGGAAGTGTTCGTCATTTTCTTTACATAACTGCGCAAATAACCGCGTATTCAATGCTTCGCTTCAAATTCGGTTTACTGCATCAATGATTAATTGAAGAGATTCATGCAATCTAACACTCAAATTTTTAGCAACTAAATCTTGTCGATGGATGACGCAATGTATTGCTAACACCCCTGACACATTTTCTTTTAAATAGCTTATAAATCCACGATAACGTCCAACCATGGCAGGTGCTCCATCTGTAGCTACTGATATTATATTTGATAAAGGGATTGCTTTTTCAATGAAGTAATCCTTCAAAACATGAAATATTGATTCACCTTTAGTGTCGGTTGTCAAAGTTCTTGCGAAGAGCAGTTCTTCGTAGATTTCTTATGCCAATATGCCAATAATAATGCTGCGTTACCAGGTAAAGTTGACTCGTCCAGTTGTATACAGAAATGGGTCGTTTGTAAATAATTACACAAGAAGCTTTCAATATCAGAACTCATTTCATCAATACGTCTTTCAACAGTATTGTTGCTTAAGGAAATTCTTTTAATGATACCAGATGCAGGTTTGTGTAAAACAGTTTTTAAAACCTTTTCAACGGCTGGCAAAATTAACTTCTCTCCGATAGTATGCGGTTTTCCGGATTTTGCTATAAGTAGCAAGATATTGTAAGACGCCCGCAAACCATCATCGTTTCTTTGTGACGTCAAAGCGAACATTCTGTCCAGCGTGGGTCTCTTCTGAAGTTTATCTTTCAGTGTTTGAAAGTATTTCAAATCTTTATCTGTTTTATCATGGTGACATCTTCTCAGACGATCCTGCAGCTTAGATGGTTTCATAGCATCATTGCCCAAAACTTTGTTGCATAAAAGGCACATAGGCAATTGTTTGTCCGACAATGATGGAGTGAAGCCAAACTTCAAATAATAAAGGCTGTACTGTCTACATTTCTTTTTAGATTCGGACATGGCAGTCATCTGTGGGCAAAATTAATCTAATTTTAATAATACATAAAGTCAAGCAGCTGCATATTAAAAAATCAAAGTCAAATTTAATTCGTATGGTCTTAGATTTTATGGCAGGCATAGGTGTACATCCATTATAAATGAACGATGATGAAAAAATTAATATTTTGTAACATTTTTTTCAATAACATTATTTAACCTTCTGGGCATTGATGCTACTAATTCTGCATTCGATCCATGCTTCTTGAACTCTTTCCCATAACTTTTCTACATTTTGTGGGCGAAAATTATTACCTCTATTAATTTTTTTTACTGTCAAACCCCACATATTTTCAATGGGGGCTACGTGAAGGTCAAGGTAGAACTTGTATGTTCTGTTGCTGCATCCAGTTTGAGGTCACTCTGGCTGTATGAATGGGGCTATTATCTTGTTGATATATAAAATTATTTCGGGGAAAGACTGCATTTAGTGAGGGCAGCATGATATTTTCCAATATTCCAACATAGATCTCTGCATTGCACCTACTTCTTATATGTGTTATAATTCCGGGTCCTTGGGCGCTCATCCAGGCCCAGTCATTGACAAAAAACGACCGCTTGTGTGTGATTTATGGGTACAACGTTCATCAAAGCGAGAGATCTATAAACTCTAACGTGTCCGTCAAAACACGATTTAAATACCTTCTTATCTGTGAAAACAACATTCTGCCAGAAATTTAACACTTCTAAGGAGTATTCCAAAGCAAAACCTACTCTCTGTTGTTGCGGAGTTAGAAAAGGTTTTTTCGCTGCAGAACGACTACCTAGATCAGATCCATTTTTGATACGACGCCTTGCCGTTCGAACAGACCCTGGAAAGTTTGTTTCAGCCTGTGCGTCTACCGCGCAATGCAAGGGATTTTCGCGAATAAAATCAACCAAAGTACCATCATCAACCTCCGTTGTAACTCTGGGCCTACCACTACCCAATCTTCTATGAAACGTTTGTCTCTTATCCCATATTCTCTTAATGTTATGCAGAGTACTCTTTGGTATTTGGAATCTTAATGCGATTCGACATTCCGACCACCCCCTATCCCAGTAATGTCACAACCCTCAATTTCTCGGCCAAAGGTAAATGTGGCATTTTTATAATTGACGTTTTTCATCAATCAATATGACAGTATAGTTTTCCAAGCGACGTTTTTTATGTAACAATTAAAATCCATTTACAGTGGGAAAAACTGCTGCCCAGATAATATTGGCCGCAACCGTACATGCACCGGTGCTCTAGACCGTAATGTCCTTTCACTTTCTTAGATAAACACTTCTATACAACTAAAGTCGATCACGCAACCGAGAAGTTATCTACGTCACAACAATACCAACCGTAAAATAACAAAAATACTAATAAAATTAGTTTGCATTGGTCTTTGAGACCAGGTGGGTGTACTGAAGGGTTACAACCGAACAATGGTGGCTTTAAATTTTTTTTAAGGTTTTCTTCCTTTTTCTGTAGACGACTCTGACATCACCCCTTAAGACTAAAATTGCAGCGGCCTCGCATTGCCTCACATAAGTTACCCATGACGTTCTGCTATCAAAAGTTGGAGGTTTGAGTCTTGCATTTGCAGTAATTGTTAACTGATGTGATTGGTACGTTCTCATTCGTGCTAGGTGTCGTCACTTGGTAACCGAAATTAGGCTATTATTCTGACCTTCTGCTGATTTAATTTTTTCAAATTTCCAACTGTTTTTTTCTAAAACCCTGGTTTTACTGTTAAGTTTAAAACCCGTCTTGAATCCGTCTAAAATCTACTCGACGTTGCGCTGAAGAGCAGAAAAAAGATGCAATATCTTGCGCTAATCTTATTCATATTTTGGCCTGCATATCTGTTTCTTTCGGTGGTATATTAAGCACGACATAGTAAGAGAAAACACCAATACTGTCAATGCTGAAAGTAATAAAGCGATTTCCGTATCCTAAACTGGCGCAAAAAAGGTCTCCACTCAAAGCGGAAACCGGTGTTAGTCAGACACCGCCGACGCTCTACAGTCTTTTGCGGTTACATGCAGTCTAACGCGTTCGGTCACGTTTGCCTGATATGACCCTTCATTAGACGCTGGAAGGCCTCCGCGGTTAACGTCATCGCTTTTCCGAATTGGAAATTGTTAGCCGTACTTCCGCGGAAATACACGGAAGATAGAAAGGTAGGGTGGGAAGGGGACACACCAAGCCCGGTTTTCCCCCGACTAACGGAGCCACTTACATGTTTGAACTTTTGGTGTGCACGGATGCTACATACGTATCCACTAAGATCAAATAAAATCGTCATTTTATGGTTAATGAGCGCCAATGTCCAGTCTCCCTTTCGGTGTACACGGCGGGTATGTAATTTAAAGGATCGAACCGTATCGTAAGTGTTTGAGGATTTGAGGTTATCTGTTTTAATTTAGTTTAATCGAGTTTAATCAGCAAACGCCTTAGCTATTAATTTTAAAGGCACTCAATAAGAGAATTTATTGAAGGGACGTTCTATAATCGCGCTGAAAGATTTTGTCGTCTTCATTTTACTATGTAGAACAATTTTAGTTCTAGTCTCTTTCAGATCAATACCTATTGTATTCTACTCTTGTATGTTTGAAATATTAATGTGCAAAATACATTTCCTTGCCTGTCTGTCGCTTGTAACTAGTAGCACGTCCGTTCATAATTTATAAACTCCAACAAATACATTTTTAAGATATAATGTGATCGATAGTATGCTGTCCTATTGCAGTTCGTACATAATTTATTATAATTCTAGGATGAATAAAATGTCAAACGTGTAATATTCAAGGGGAAAGATTTATGAAAAATTAAAGACGTTTCAAGTAAAGCGACAGGATGTTTTGCATTATTGAAGAAGTTAGTTCAGGAATACTTTAAATTCTAATGATCAGTGCTCTAGTGTAAATAGAATATGATTCAAATGAATAGGGAACGTTTTCACTAAGACAACTAAGACAGGAAATTTAATTGACCTACAGTAACGTGTTAATGTGCATACTTAAATGTTTCACTAAATTTATGGTATCATTATTTTAAACAAGGTGGTAGAGAAACCGCCACACACACGAAAGAAGGACAACCTCCAAATCCGGTTAATCTGACGTTGTTTCAAGCCATCTGGTGAAGAATAGATTTGATGATCGATTTTAGACGAATATTGTGCCGAATGGGATGATTTATTGAATCAATCGATGAGACTTGAAAATACTACGAACCACCATAGACTTGAAATACAGCTTCCGAATGGCAGCTTCGTGGTCAGTTACCGCCAGAAGACGAGCGCACCAAAATGACATTTAAAAAGATCGTGGCTACTCTGTTCTTCAATAAAGATGGAATCGTGCGACTATCTCAAATCGGATAAATCTATCAACAAAACATACTATATGAACCTTATTGATGTGGTCAATACTAAGATTCCGGCTAGAAAGTGACGTTAAGTCAAATTTCTACAAAACAATTACACTTGAAAAGATCACTCAGGTGGGTTGGACGCTACTGAAACACGCACCCTATTTGCCCGATTTGGTACCCTTCGATTATTACTTGTTTTAAAATTTAGAAAATGTGATAAAACCCAAATTGATAAAAGCTGACGACGTAGAAACACTTTTTTGGGACTTTCACCTGTTCCACTTGTAAAAACGTGACTTTTTTGCTAGAAAACCTAGTGCGTTTATTTTTCAGAAATGGTACTCATTTTGATTGATGCCTTCTCGTACATCGAGAATACATTTCAACATAGAATAAATACTCCATAAAGTAGAACTTTTTAAACCGTTGATTTTTGCCTTAGAAAAGTTAATAAAATATTTTCAGACATCGTCTTGACAATCTTTAAACTCACTGACACATTTTTCGTATTGCTGTTTAGATTTTTCAAGTATTAAATCGGAAAGAAACGTTCTCAATATAGAGAAATACGTCACACCCATGAAGGTGGTATACTAGAATGTCATCGCTCCATGCTATCCGATATTTCAATCGAAATCCCACAGGGTTCTATCCTGGGTCCCCTCTTATTTATATTATTCGCAAATGATTTACTTACGCTGACGACACTAGTCTCGACATTACTGGTAAAACTATGGAGGAACTCTTATGCAGTTCCCGTAAAGCCTTGTGCGAGTTGTACGAGTGGTTTTCGCATAATAAATTAATGATTACTTAACATGGATAAAACTAAATTATTAATTTTTGAATGTAAAGATAAAGCAATATTGTCCATAAAGAACATGGAGATCGAAGCTGTGGGTAGTATCAAACTGTTGGGTTTAAAGATGAAGAATGTTGTATTTATGTTCTTTTTATATGTGTAGATAGTTTTGTTGCCGTTTCCCCAATGTATATAGAATTACAATTGTCATACTTGATGCTATATACGCCATTTTTCGCCATTTTATTGTCTTTGTCTTTATTATTACATAAAATATTTGCTAGTGCATAGTGTTTTATATTATGTTTGACAAGGAAATTCGATGTTATCATCGCAGAGTGTGAAAAAGTAAAAAGTCTGTAGGTATATTGTTGTTTCGTTTTCTTCTTTTTTACATATAAAGAATCTTTTTTAATTAGAGTTTTTCGTAATATTTTTGCGACAGTATTATTGGGGAAACCATTTTTGTGTGCTATGGCTTTGATTAAATTAAGTTCATGTGGATAATCGAAGTTGTTCATAGATATGTTGACGAGTTTGTGTATATAATAGTTTAAAACATTAAACACTTTAACCCAATAAACACCAAACAAGTTTTAACTAAAACACCGACGCGTTTCAACAGCAATGCTGTCATTATCAAGGTGATAATAAAACCAAATTAAAATAAGATCTACAAATACAGGTAACCTAAATGTTATGCACGGTCAATCCGATACGCATCATTAATTTCCGATTAACGAAAACAATGACGAATATGGGATACGACCGTTGTCACAGTTCATTACACATGACTTATTTTTATATATTTCTAAACTTTCGAAAACATTTAGAAACTTACAATTGTTTATTTGTCTAATTAAGTTAACATTCGTATGATCGATGTTGTGATCTGTTTCAAAAATGTGTTGGGCAACGCTCGATTTCTCAATTCTATCGAATCTAAGATTAGCCATATGCTCTTTGAATCTAGTTGGGACTGCTCTCCTGGTTTGCCGAATATATTTTTGATTACAATCTTTACAATTGATTTTGTAAATACCTGACTTTTCTAGAGGTTGTATTTTATCTTTAGGATTACCGATGAGACTTTGTAAACTAGTCCCAAAACTGTAAACTATTCTGAGATCTAGCTCTTTGAAGATTTTACTCAAACCTTTAGTGATAAAGGGAGCGTAAGGGAGGGTCACAACGGATGAAGCTTTAACACCCTCTCGAAAAGTCGTAGATTCTTTCACAGTTTTCTTATAATTAAACTTCCTAATTAACGTATAGATATGCTGAGGCTGGAAACCATTACACTTGGCCGCATCATTTATAATTTTAAGCTCTTTCTCATACCTCGCCTTGTTCAAGGGAAATGTGGGAAGTCTGTGGACCAAAAAATTCAGGCTTGCCATTTTGTGTTGAACACAATGATGGGACTCTGAAGGAATGTATCGAAGTATACTGCTTTCGTTTCTATACACATAAAACTAATCTATTGTTATTCCTAATTACTAAAGTATCTAGCAAGGGTAGCTGACCACTTTCTTCTCTTTCACAAGTGAACTTTATGGTTTCGAACCGATTAGTTAATCTATTGAGAAAATCGTCAATATTACATTTTTTAGTATCAAATATAGCGAAAATGTCATCCACATACCTCAACCAAACCCTAGGAAAGTATTCGCTCTCAGATTCTAAGTCCTCTTCAAAACGGCTCATGAAAAGGTTAGCCAAAAAGGGCGACAAGGAGTTACCCATTGCCGTTCCTTCTAGCTGTTCATAAAAACTCCAGTTGAATTGAAAAATGTTCTGTTTCATATATGTAGATGTCAGTTAAGCGAATATATTTCTGGACACATTGTTGACTCAAACTATTTTGAAGCAACAAGTCGTCGAGGTATGTCAAGGTGTCTGGAATCGGTACACTAGGAAAGAGAGAACTAACATCAAATGAAATCAATATTTCACCCTCCAGCAACTGAATATTTTGAATTTCTTTAATAAATTCTAACGAATTTTTGACTGCAAAACTAGGTTGCTGTACTGGCAATTTATTAAATTCATTGGTCAGCCATTTGGAAACCTTCTAAGTCGGTACGTCAATTGCCGAAACAATTGGCTTTACCGACTTGCCAGGTTTGTGAATTTTAGGTAAACAATCTAATTTAGGGATAACAGGATTTGAAACATGTAGCTTACGTCTAACATTGGCAGTAACAAGGTTGTTACAAGCTTTAAACACATTGTTGACGTCTCTAATCATTTTCGGTAAAGGATTTTTTGGAAATGACTTAGGAGGACCACTACTCAACAGGTCATTAACCCGATCATAGTAGTCCTCTTTATCTAAAATAACAACCTTGTTCCCTTTGCCAACTTTCAAATAAAAGCAAAGTTTTAATGATTTTAATGTTTTCGGATTACTGAGGTGATTTATAGGATTTCAAATTTTTTGAAATAGTATGTTTGCAGGCCTCCCTAACGAACTGCTTTGTGGGGTCAGGAAACCGCTGGATAGAGGATTCTATCCCGGCAATAACCCACTCAACATTCGATTCACGTGTCTGCAAACCAAATTTCAATCCTTTATTCAAAAGATTAAGTTCCCGTTCACAAAAAATTTGCGAGGAATGATTTTCTACTATGTTAATGGTATTTATCGGAACATGATGTTTATTTTAAAAAAAAAAAAAAACAACCTAACTTTCTTAATTTCCTGAGAGAATTTCTTATTCTGAACTTTCCTATCGATTGAAATAAACATGTTCCGTTGAAAATCACACCATAGTTGATATTCAACATCATTAAGATCTAATGTTAAAAATTTCCAAAGTTGGTAAGCTTGAATCTCAAGTTTACTGCGTTTGGCAAAAAGATATTCGATTTCTGAACGCAACCATTTTTCTTTCGCGTAACGAACGACTTTATCACTACTTTTGCAATTATTCGAAACAGTAATATTAATAAAGTTTGGAAAAACAGAAAAACGTTTACAAGTTTTCAGAAATCTAATATCGTCGCTAAAAAACCTAATTTTAGCACTAACCTAAATACCTATAATAGTTTAAAGCCGAATATTTATGTGTTGGATGGTGGTGTGAATCAAATGATACGATATTGTCTGTGGTTGTAGGTTTTCGAAATATGGTATATTGAAAGGTATTGTTCATTTTGCTTATGGTAAGGTCTAGATTAATTTGTTCGATTGTTTTGTTCGATTTCTTGAGTAAAAGAAAGGTTTTGATGTAAGTTGTTTATATAGTTATAAAGTTTTGTTAAGTCTGTTTTGTTACCTTTCCATAAACAGAAGACATCATCTACGTATCTAGCCGAGAGGTCTATATTGTGAAAAAAGAGGTTAGTTTGGTTTAATTTGAAATTCTTTTCGATGTAGTCTAGAAAAATGTTTGCAAGTATCCCTGAAAGTGGCATTCCTAATAGGTAACTTCTATTTTGTAAAATTCATGGTTGAATTGACAATACTTGTTATTAGTCAGTAGGTTAAGTATTTTTGTTAGGTTTTCAAGTTCGTTATGGTCAATAATGTTTTCTTTTAATATATCACAGGCAATTTTTAAGGTAAAATCTATAGGTATATTGCTATAAAGCTTAACAATGTCAAAAGAAATCATTGTGTTATGGTGGGATGTTTTTTGCTTTAGTAATTTTATTAGTTTTTGTGAGTTATCATTATATTTTATTGATTAATTTTAACTTTGATTGAAAATTCTAATTTTAACAGTAAATTATAAATATTATAATTCAATTAGTTCCTCTAAATTTAATTTTTACAAATTCTAGATTTAGTGCTGAAGATGGCTTAAAGCCGAAACATGTTCATTGTATCATTGTTGACGATTGCACGAAAAATAGTGTGTATGCCATGACTGTGAAGCTTTTTAGCAACCTCAAGCTTATCCTGCTTCAGCCGCAAGCGGCCTCGACGATAACTTAAGGTATTTCACCGCCTAGTCATACAATCCAATGTTAGCACTTTTGATATTTTGGCCCTATAGCCAACTGGTTTTTTTCTTTAGAAAAGGGGACCAACTTTAAAAGTTTCCTTACGTCACTCTCTTCCTTTATATTAAGCCAGCATTTAAGTATCGAATATGAACTTCATAAGGTCTAACTTTTTAAGATCTCCGTATTTAATTTTATTTGCCTCAATTCTATGGCAACGCACGTAAAGCAAGTAAGATATTTTTGAATTATGCGAAATTACCGAAACAATTCTTTTTTGTTCGTTTCCCTAACTCGTTCCTTTCATAATTAGATAAACGTAAAAAATCCCCTCCGTATTTACATTCTCTGTAACTCTGTATATGCGTCATATTTTTGTGACCGATTTTAATCCAATACCTGCGCTTTGTGTTGCCGCATCTATTGATAACTTTTCGAGCGACGCCTTCTTAATTTCTAGGTCAGCGCACGCGATTTTTTTACTCTTTGTACGAATTACAGATATCATCGAGGACGCTTTCACGTGAGAGGTCCCTTTTTATTTCGTAAATTGAAATTGACGTTGAAAGCCGGTCTGTTCCGAGTTAATTGGCTGGGTAAAGAAAACATCGATAATAGAACCGCGAAATGTCCTGAAAAAATCCAATTTAGAAGTCAACGGTAGGGAAAAAAAGAGCGGTTGTAAAGGTATTTTATACTTATTTAGGAAAATTTATTCTTTCGACTTGGGTTTATATAATTTGCTTCAATTCGATTCGAATGCTACTAATGAGTCATAGTCGAGTCATAGTCATAAACTGGAAAAATGCTTTTGTAATAGGAGCCCTCATAATATTGTTTTATCGCAGCACGCAATTCACATAAACAGATCAGAGCCATAACGGTGAATACCGGAACAGTTTTCCGTTTTAAACGAAATTGTAACGCAGCCCTATCAGCAGCGCTTTTCCCAGAAGCCCCCGATATTACCGAAAATATATTAATGTGACGTTTCGGAGCGAATTTATCTGCGCATTACTTAATGAACTAATTAACAAATTACACACGGAAATTTATGCGCTACGGTTACGTTTTAATGCTTCTAATTTCCGCAGTTTTGGCGCAGTCGACAGGCATTATGTACGTTTTAATGAATCGCCTGGTGTTGTTCTGGCTCTGTATTCTCTCTTCTTATGTGTATGTATAGAGCTACCCGAAGAAGCCTCGCTTACGTTTCCTCCAAGGTTAACATCATAGGATCTCAGTTCCAAACGAAGACCGAAACGAAAGCTGGTATGATGACGGAAATCCTTGTTGACAATGTATTAAATAATACACAAGAAGAGGGAGACAGGTTTCTCTGGTGAACCGCAGTAAATACGTCAGATGTGGATCAGTTAGCTTACGGAACAACACAAGCTTTGGCGCTCAACCTCCGTTTCCTTCTCTCCGTCTGTATCTCCTCTTTTCTTAATCTGCAGAAATATTACTCGACGCGCACGTTACGGATGGGGGCGGTTTTTGGATGATGGGGTAAAGTGGGGTTGGAGAGGGAAGGGTCCTGTTTCTAAGGAGGACGCACGCAATAGCGCCAGCAACACCCGAATAAGTTCTTTACCGACAAACTGCGAAGTTACAAGCTCTGCGGATATATTATAAGTTTCATTCGTATAAATTATTGTACGGTAAACGATCTTTAATTCCCCTCTCGAACTTTACATCTTACTAACTACGGGGATGGTTTTCGGGTGCGGGATTTAGTTGATGCCTACACGATGTATGAATAGGGTGCGTTAATCGCCCGACGTTTACCTATAAATTATGCTAAAAATGATATATAAATGATTCCCAGACTTGTAAGGGGGAATTAATGATGTGCTTCCTGGTAAAGACCGTGACAACGTATTCATAATTGATACAACTGATATGTATATTGTTGTGTATGAATTGGAACGGGTTTGCGATTGATTACGTTAAATTTTTTCTTGGTTAGCTGAGGAAGGTCTAATACGAGTTGCCATATCGAGAATTGCAGATTTAGTGTTGCCTAATTTTGGCAATAAACGAAAAGGAGAAACATTATTCGTTTGTTAAAAAAAGCTGATTTTAGAAAGACCTCCGCAAAAAAAGAAGCAATGTCAGGAGAACTACTGAAGAAATTCCGTCAAGTACTCATTGAAAGATTCCACTGAAGATCAACATTTTCATGTATTACTCCTTCTTGACCACCTTCTTGATCATCTATGGCTATCGCGGTCCAGCTTGAAAAAATAAAATTTTAAACGACTTCAAACTCTTTAGAATCTAACCCTCCGATTAGTAACTGGCGCACAATGGTTTGTGAGGAACCAGCAGCTACGAGAGGACCTCGGCGTACCCTTGTTGAAACACCATGTGAGCCATCTTGCAATCTTCATAGGTAGAGGCATAAAACCGACATCCCTCCAGTCAGTAACTGACTAGATTTGTCACAATCTCCAGTTGCATTTTTTTTATTAATGAAATTTTTTTACCACAAATATATTTACAGTCAGAGGTTTTGAAATTAAAAATTGTTGAGACACAATTTTTAGCTTGCCATTTTTCTCACACATTTTTTCCGGTCTAAAATTAGATATTATAAAGTCCAAACATTTTGAGTCATTTCTTAACTTTTTTGGCACAAGTTTTGTAATCGATAGTTTGAGTCGTTACAAATTTATATTATAAATTATTGAGTTGAGGCCCAAAATATTACTTAATTACAACGATTGCACTCAAAAATTTGTTCTAGCTAGAATTATCTACTTACTGTTAAAAAATCGTTGTAGTCAGTCAAGTGTGAATCGCAATTTTGTCTGCCACGTTTTTTGTCAACCATAAATTCTTGTCATAAATCCTCTTCAACGGAAACTATTTCTTAATTAATTACAACGTTTGGACTCAAAACTTATTTTAGCCAGAATTTTCATCTGTCAAAGAATCTTTTCAGCCTGTCACGAACTTTTTCGACCATAAATTTTTGTCACACATTATTGAATCAGCAATCTTCCTCAGTCGAAACTATTACTTAAATACAACGCTTGGAGTCAAAACTTTGTTTAACCACAATTATCTTCTGTCAAAAATAACTCGTTTCAGTCATTCATTGTGCATCACAAGCTTGTTTGTAGTTACGATTTTGTCTGTCGTGAATTTTTTAAGCCATAAATTTATTTTTATTAGTTTTGTTATTTAGTTTTGTTGTTTCATTTTTGTTTTATTTTATTTTGTATTGTATATAGGTATGTACTTTACTATGATGCGGTCAAAACCCGAAACCCCTCATAACAGACACTCAGACCGTGGAAGCCTTCGATAACACATAAAAAATTTGTGAGGCACAAATCCTGCTCGGCTGTAAATATTTCTTGATTACAACGATTGGAGTCACAACTTTGTTTAGCCAGAATTTATTTCTATCAAACAATCTTTTCAGTCACAAGTTCTGCATTCAAAAATGTGAATCACAGTTCATTGCATATTATATATAAATTTTCGAATTACAGTTTTGTTCGGTTGAAACAGTTTTTCAGTCACAATTTTGGAGGTGCTGGCCCACAACTTATTAGTAATCAATCAATTTTTTTTTTTTAGAAGGGGTGCCACATTTTCCAGCTTTTATCTTGTAACTGAAATGGATTTAGTGTATTCAAATATTTTCTTCGTTTGCATACGAATTTATATGTCCGCAGATCGAACAGTTTTGTAATCACAATTTCCTTTATTTATAAATTTTAAAGTCAAAATTTTGTTCGAGTTGAAAATATTTTTCAACACAATCCTTCTTCACTCATAAACCTTTCCAACCACAATTTTCTTTAATCAAATTTACTACTGCTGTTATACCATAGCAAATAACCACAAAAGATAGGTATTAATAGGTCAATCAAATTGTCAGCCAGATTTGTGAGGCAAGTTGTTGAGTCACAAATTTTGCGAGGAGAAATTTCATCCTATTTTTCAAGTCACTGTGACTAAGAAAGTTTGAGCCAAAAATTTGTTCTAGTCGAAAATATTTTTCAGTCATAAAATTGCTGCATTTATAATTCTTTAAAATCAGAATTTTATTCAATTGAATTTGCTCCCTTTGTTTGTTAGTAATTAAGCAATGACTAGGAAAGTTTAAGCCACAATTTCGTTCCAATTGCAGATATTTTTCAGTCTCAAACCTTCTTCCTTTATAATTGTTTTCGATCACAATTTTATTGAATTAAATTTCCTGCGATTGCTTCTTGGTAATTACTCGTTTTTGCATCACTTACTATTCCTATTTGAAATACTATTTCATCGCAAAATTTTTCCAGAAGCTTTTGTCATACATCGCTCAATCATGTTTTTTTGTTGCAAACATTTTCGGTCGCAAATTTTGAAATCAAAAGTTGCTAACTCAAATTTTTAAGATTTTCATTGCCATAGTGTTTTTCAGCCAAATTAGCTCAGACACGATGCTTAAACTACCAACCAATCATAAATTTTATCGATTTCTGTTACAAATTATTGAGTTACATATTCTTTCAACCAAAACTATTTGCAAACTGCAACGTTAGTAGTCGAAACTTTTTGAATCACAATTTTTTGGAGTCAAAAAACTTAGAGTTTGAATCAAAATTTTGTTTATAGTCACAATTTTTTCACCTTCAAATTTTTGTCACAGATTCTTTTTGGTTGATAGTATTTGTAAATAGCAACATAATAACCAACGTAATAAACGACCTTTAGAGTCGTTATGATAAATTTTTAAGCCAGAAATTCTATCATAAATTTTGGAGCAACCATTTTTTTTCGTTTAAAAAAGTTTCGCTATCATAATGTTTCAGTTATAAACATAACAACTTGTTATTCTTTCCGATGGCTAGATGGGCCGGAATCAGGGGACTAAGAGGAACTTCAGTTCGGCCGTAGGAGAAGTAGATTGATCATCGTTATTGAAAAATGATAAAGATACCACAAAACTGTAATTGACTTGCTAGAATTAGATTTTGATTGCACACAACGAGGCTGAAGAAGTGCTCAATGTGTTTCTCATCCACCCTGTGTATACAGTACTATTCATCTCTTCATGATAGTCTCTCGTTTTCTTCGATGCAAATAACAAAAGTAGATATTCAACGGTTTCACTGTCAATATGCAGCACAATCAGTCGCTTTCTTTTGCCTAATTGATCTCAATTGAAACCAAGTTCCTTAATAATAACTTTTTAATTTCACATATTTTACCATAAAAGATATGAACATATTTTTCACGTCTTAATTAAATGAAGGAGATGTTATCTAATCTACCATTCACGCACAACGACTTTTCGCAATTAACTCGAGCGAAACAAATCATCCACTTCGAATACTCTTACAGTTTATTATATCCTGGGAACGATATTTCAGAATTACCAAAGTGATTTATTCGACACGTTCCCACGTAACATAATCTCCCATCTTATTTCATAATTATAATACCACACTAGCACACACACTCACACACACAGCAACACACACAAACACGCTGTAATGCAATACAATATATTCAAGTTGCATGTGCATAAATCCAAAGCAACGTGAATTTTTTACCACCGCTAATGGTCCCTCTATTTAATAATAAATCGCGTTACAATTTTGAGAGTTCTATAAACTAAACCTGGTCGTTTGACATTAACGGCAGTGGCGTCAGTGCTAGGGCGAAATAGAGGGGAAGTACCACATGGGTTATTAACCCCGATCTATCAGTTAGCGCGTAATCTACGGGGGATAAGTACGCCTCATAAATCGGCAGCCGGTCGAGGGTTTTTCTGATGCTGTCCGGTTTTGTCGCCCTCTAGTTCCGCGCTCGTTCGCAGAACGATCGTTTACCGATCGGGATTTGGTTGATTTGTTGCTAATGCTCAGGTATATACGTTTGCTAATTGACACTATTATGATACCCAATGGAAATGTTAAGGCTGATTGTTGGTTAAGTTTCCCGAACCGAACGTTCATGCATAAATTGTAATCTTTTTTTTATGTCGGCTTTGTTCTGATCGATTTTTGCTTTTAATGGCTTCCAAATATCGTTAAGTTTCGAATCGTAATTTGCGGTCAACCTGATCTATTTTAGCAGAATGCTTTTTGAAATTTTGTAGTATCTAATATACAAGGAGTGCGAAATTTTGATAGAAAACGTATTTAATATAAAATTATTTTCAGCATCTAAGCATTTGTTTGAGTAATAGAATATAGTTTTTCCAATTATTTATTTATTTTTGATATTAAATAATTCGATAATCTACCCTCCCACCATGATTGTCAACTGTTGCTTGCAGTTGTCAGTGTTCTTGTCCAATTAATTCTCGAATTATGTCTTGAGAAAGTTCTGGGCAACATTCCTCAATCCGCTCTTTCTACTCAATTGTTTTGAGTTATCTCAGGGACGATATCTTCTCATCGCTGAACCATATTTTCTTAAAATTTTTTGGTGTCCTAAATCTACAAATCAGTTGTTTTCATCGTTCTATCAGCACGTACAGTAGAGAAAACAATATTATGAGGACGAACAAGAATATTTCTTATATTGCCAAATAAAACAAATATTTTTTATGCAGCCGGATGGAGTCTCTTTGGGGAGAAAGACGAGGCCTTAGAAGGTATGTGGCAGTGTATTTTGTGTCTCCCGAATCTACAAGTTACGCTGCGCTGACACGACGGGGTAAAAGCAATGGACAATATTATGAGTTATGAGAATTTTATGTGGGTGCTCTTATTGTGCATTATTTATCAAAAGTACAAGGCTAGAATTTAAATGTAGTGACAAGAATGGCTCCTACAGAAGAAATTTGTGCGGCTATTCGTAATTTAGTAGTAGAGGACAGGAAAAGACTCGTGTTGCACGAATATACAAAAAATTTAAATCCATCCAGTGAAAATATCAAAGGTCACCGAGTGACAAAAAAACATCACGTAGAGATGATACAATGATAGTCAGAGCAGTACGAAAGGACCCAGGATGAAGTGCACGAAGAGTGAAAGAAACATTAGGTGCAAATATTTCTGAAAAAACAATTCAAGGCCATTTAAAAGAGGCAGGTCTAAGAAGCTGTTTACGACGTAAAAAGCCTTACATTTCCCAAAGAAACAGGAAACAAAGATTGGAATTTGCGTGAAAGTATGTGAACAGTATGTGAAGAGAGGCAGAAATGTTTAACATTTTTGGGCAATGTTATCTGGTCGGATGAGAGCAAGTTTGAAATATTTGGCTTAAAAAAGCGCGGAAGAGTGTGGAGACGATCCGGTGAGGCACTAAACAACAATATCCTGCAATAACGTGTTGGTATGGGGCTGATTTAGCACGAACGGGCTAGGAGATCTTATCCGAATTGAAGGTAAAATGACTGAGATGTCCTATGTCGGTATTCTACAAGAACACCTTCATGCATCTGCAACGAAAAGGAATCTAGAGGAGTTTACATACCAACTCGACAACGACCCAAAACATACTTCTCGGATTGTTCGGCAGTATTTAGCAGACAATAATATTCAAGTTTTAGAATGGCCTGCTCAGAGTCTCGATTTTAACCCAATAGAGCAACTGTGGGCTACACAAAATATTAAAAATTACACCGTATAACATTCAAAACGCTATCAGTTAATAAATTATAGTTTGTACTCACAATTATGTCGTATTGTAATTAAAGTATTTGTTAGAAAAATATTTTAAATACTGTGTAAAAACATTTACGTTAATATAATTTATATAAACTTATGCTTTCAATAATAATATTCTTTACTGCACATGAATAATTGTGTTTGTAATCATAGTTAAAAAACATCCTGCAAGTATTTCAAAAATACGTCTTTGTACTCATAATATTGTCGCCTACTGTATATTGAAAGATGTATATTTTGAACGCTTAAACTTATAATAAGATACAAGTAATTTAATAATATAATTAATAAAATACTTTTGAATATTATTTTATTCTATTATCGTTCTGGAACATTCGTCTTATTTTCCCATAATTTATTTATACTCAACTTTGATTTTGTTCAAAGCACCCTTGCGTTGAGTGGTTTATTCAATGTTGATAACGTTTAAAGTCACCTAAAACCCATTGTCATAAATCGAGCTTATATTGAAATGCATCAATTGAAAAAAGTTTTACGTCAGCAAGTTAGGAGTTACCCATACTCCTAACAAATCTTAATGATAAGTTGCAAGTGTGCTCTGACGGGTAAAAAAAAGTTTTTTAGACAGAATTTTAACAGGCGGTCAAAAATTCGTGTCCTATGAAAATATCTGAACCGATGAGGATTAAAATTATTGAGCTTGGAAGGCCTGTTTTACCAGACACACCTTACTTCCCCGAAGACTACCTACATTTCTGTTCATGAAAAAACTTAAGAATGTAAAAAACTCTTAATTTTGAAGAACAAGTCCGTCAGGCTGTCGAAAATTTCTGCCAGTCCAAACCGATCACATTTTACAAGAATTAAATTGATAAACTACCAGAAAGATTGGAGGAAGTCATACATAATAGTAGTAAATACATAATAAATTAATATAATTTTAGGTATAATTTATTTGTTAATTTAACCCTTAACTACTGACACCCAATTTTATGACATTAATTTTTTTTTTGTAAACCTATACTAACTTTAATCGATTTTTATTCAAATAATAAAACCATTTATCTTGTTTTTAATGTTTTATTATAACTCATTAGACAAAATATCAACAGAAAATGACTTCTCTTGTTAATTAGACAAAATTCGCGAGAAATTCTACTTCCACAATATCTAAAATGCGACGTATATCACATTTTAGTTCGCGTGGAATGTTAAATGTCAGCCTATTGCGCATGTGTTGTTCTACCAGCTGACGTGCTAATTTGTTTATGAAATTGAAACGAGTTTCTTTATTGGGCATAAATGAAGAAAACATAATAAATGAATTTGCACTACAGATATCTAGTACCGTATAGAAGATTGCCATGGACCATCTACGAGTACGGCGACTACGAGTAGGTATATTTAGCGCACTTTTCATCGATTGAGTCTACTCCTCTTTTGATCAAATTATAGAAAGATATAATTTTTGGTTTTCCAGTTTCATTGTCCACACTTTTACTGTGATGCATCGTGGATAATAATATCACGGATTTATTTTTTTTTTTGGCGTATACGACATTAATGTCATAGTTTTTGTGAACCCATAAACTGATTCTCCTTCTCTGCGCCCTCTTACAGGTAGAAACTCTGGAGGTATGTATATGTTTTTTATTTTTTCTGAGAGTACCGACATATGTAATTTTATTTTGAAGTAAGTATTCGGCTAGTTCAATTGAAGAAAACCAATTGTCGCCTGTTATATTTCTGTTGCTATTGTATAACGGTTTTGCAAGCCTGATTACTGCCTGGGTAGGCTTAGCTTTCTCTCGTCAGCTGACAAACCAATACCATCAGTTTCCCTGCCCGTATAGATATATGCATTGTAGAAGTAACCGGTTAACACCATCACCTTTATACTATATTTTTCTGGTTTGCAAAGAATATACCTACATCTTGAATTTGCATCCTCATCTAAAACCAACATTTGGCAACACATTCTAGAGCTCCTATTACGTATGATTCCTTAGCATTCTTCACAAAACTATTAAACAGATCATTTATAGCTGCAGCAGGATTTTCTTGTTTCCTCGTTTCCCTGTCATCTGGATTATCAAATCGCATGGCAATTAATAAGGTAAGAAAACGTTCTTTAGACATAACAAGCCTAAATATTTCTCTACCTGTTCCGTCAGTGGTAAAAAGGCTCGTTACATCTTCATTGTTGGATTTAAAAATTGCTGAAATAGAAATTTCATTCTAAGTTTTTTATTGGTCATAAAAGCATTTTATAACTTTTTTATTTCAAAGTATAGGTAATTATTTGATACATTTCTTCAAAAATAATTAATGAAAAAAACTTAATAGGATCAGTACAATCGGCTACAATAGCGCGAGTCATTGGCAAACGTACAATGTTTATATTTATTTCTTCCATAAAAAATTGCTTTTCTTTCTTTTCTTTCTTTGCGCTTTATCTTCCTTGTCCTCTTCTTCGTTTTCGTCGCAACTAAAATTATTATCGTCAACTTCAAAAACATTCACATTGTCTAGCGCTTCTTCCCTATCAATTAGTTCTTGTTCACTTTCTGTGTTGTGATCACTTTCAATATATACATACATTTACATCAGCTTCATATCACTATCACCGCTATCTACCTCATCAAACCATTTTAAAACAGCATTCTCAAAGTCCGGATCGGTAGCGTGTACTACTTTCTTTGACGAACTAGCCATTGTGCTTTTATAATAATTTTAATTTAAACACTGACCTGGAGTCTACCAGACTCCTCACGTAATATAACTCGAAATAAAGAATCGTTCGATGTTGTCACTTCGGTGCATGATAGAACACTGACATTTAGGATCAATACACTTTTTCGAACGGTGCTCCAGTCTCTTCAAGCCGTCGAAAAAGTAGGATGTTTCGAAGTCTGCAAAATAATCATCTGTAACGGCGAAGACCTTCTCACTCATTTAAGGTGAATCTCTTTCCTGCCAGCGATTTTTTCAGGTTTGGGAATAGGAAGAAGATGCTGGGAGCTAGATCCGGTAAATATGGAGGATGAGAGAGTAATGAGCCGCTGCATTGTCGTAGTGGAAAGGCACTTTTCTCCGCTAGAAACAAGGCCGTTTCTCCTTCAATACTGCATCGAATCGGGTCAATAAATCCTTCCCTTCTGCAGATAGTCGATGAGGATTACAGCTTGGGAATCCCAAAAAATTGTCGCCATTACCTTTCCGGCCAATGAAACAGTCTGCTTTCTTCCCAGCTGATTAGCCCGGAAAAGTCCATTGCTTCGACTCTTCCTTGGTCTCCGGTATGCAGTGGTGAATCCAAGGTTCCAGGGTTACAAAACGCATGACGAAATCGCTTAGATTGCGTTGAATCCTGGCACGAAATTAGATTTTATTCATTTCTGCGAAATCAGAACACTCTTAAACAACAACTATTGATAGTAGATGTGCTCGTATTAAATATTCACGTTCGCATAATCAACAATTTATGTGAGTATGGCTATAAACACACGGAGGAAATCCCCACTTATATGTACTCGTATAATTCGGTAATTCCCCTTCAATACAAAAAAAAACTCTCGGGAATTGGAACTTAAAGTTTCAATTTTAGAGCCTTTAATGCATTAAAAATCTCCAGCTGAGATTTAGCTGAAACTAGGTCAAAATGTGTTCACCTATGCATATACTAGTTATGGAGAATTACAATCCTTAATCTTAGGAAACATGAATTTTAAAAATGTATAAACATGACGGTATCTTTTTTTTTCCTTTCAAAATTATTTATCATTATATATTCGCAATAGTTTCCATTCTGTTAGGTAATATTGTTCACGATTCATAGCTTTCATAAATGAACACAAAGGTGTAAATGGACTACAATCCAATGAATCCACTACATCGATGTTAAACATGCTATCACGCTGTATAATGTACGGGTGTTTATTAACTGTTAATAATATTCTTCATTGTCAATCTGAATTGCGTCGAATCTAACTTACTAGTTGGCATTTCTATTGCAGGTATTGTGTCAGATACAACCTACAAACTGTCGATTATGATCCTTCGAATAATATATTTGTAGGCCTTGGGTAACCCACTATTGAATGATTGGGATATATTAATTAATACGTCTGCACAACAAAAGCCAAATTTGCTATTGTAAACGTTCGGTATTATAGAAACGCAAATTCTACCCAGATAGTCTATATCTGTTAAATTTGGGATCATTTTTATTCTAACATATCCAGAAACATTACTCATACCCCTTTTTAAACCTTTATGTGAACTTAATATTATATCAAGACGATAAAGATACACATTACGTGTATCTATAGTCAAAACGACTATCCGATCCGAAACACTTCTTGAACACGCAAGACACACACGCGTATTTGTATTCAAAACGTGTACAGATAAAATGTAGCTTTAGAAAGCTGCTTCCTCTTCTTCTTTTTTTTCTTCTTAGGATAGGGAGAGATACAAGAGACGAGTAAGCTTGGATGACGATGCCGTAAGGGTCAGCGATGCGCGGTTCAGTAAAATGATTGTGGAGGAAACGGGGAGTGGTCTTTAAGGGATTTGAAGGGACAAATAGGGTCTCATAACAGATATTCCGTGAAAGAGGGACATATTGTGAAAGACATAATTTAATACTTCTTTCGGACGTGCGGAGCAGTTATAGTGGCGGTTTATATATATATAATATCGTATTGTAGGAGGTACGCGACAAACTCGAGGATAAGTATCTAATATCGTGTTTATTTTCAAAAAATTCTACTCGGTTTGATTTAGAATAGACGAGTTTATTTTTAAAATATGTATATAATCTCTAGAAATAAGGAGGAATTAACAATTGGCGCTCAACGTGTGGGGCCACCTAAAACTTTAAATAAGATTTGTTTAGAGATAGTTTACTGATAAATGTAATTTATATGACAGTATTTCATAGGTAAACATACTAGCTTCAACTTTGCGTTGCTGTGTATTGGTACTGGAGTGTTTGAGTTTAGTTTATTACACTTTACGGTAGGATTTAGAGTCTATTTGCACAATTAGATAAACTAATACTCGAATCGCACTAGTTCTGAAGTGGTTGGCTAGAACGATGTGTGTACGTATGGATTATTGCAGTATATGTATGCGCTGGATTGTTACCCACAACAACCGATTTGAACGGAATTTGAAGGAACACACACACATGTATGTCAAAAATAGGAGGGTGATTACTTTTTTATAATTACAATAAAATGCTATAACCAGAATAAGTCATACCTACATAACGGAGAAAACTTAAAAAGATAAATTCAATGAAAGTCTAAGAATTTTTACAAGTTTAGTAGTTTAATTGATTGCGAGGAATGTGGACTCGTACGATACAGATACAAGAACAAATCAGTAACACCAAGAACACCAAAAACCAATCATTTTATTAATTGATTCGGGACACGTGTTTCGGGGGCTTACGGGACCGATTCGGTGATGGTGAGAGCTCAATACGTTCAATTTTGCCGCACTTTTAGAGACAAGTTCTGCCAATCTAAATTTAGATTTCGAGATTGAGATTTCGATCTGGGCGGTCAAACCAAGATCCTCCAACACCTCATGCCGGCGAGACATGTCCATAACAGCCTGGAATGTTGGACAGATGTCATGGTCCGTCCGGCGCTGTTAGATCCTGGTGCAAACCCTTAGCCGGGTCAGGAATTGGTGTATCAATCTAAGTCTGACATTTGCAGAGCATTGGCATAGCTTTTTCGTGCGGATACAGTAAGGGGAATACAACTTGTGGCATTTATGGCCAAAACGCATCTACAGCGTGTCCCAAAAAGTTTTATACAAATGGAGAAAAAGTCTATAATGCGCTTTGGAATATGTAATAACTGTCAACAAATGTCAAGTGTTACAATCTTGTTAACAATAATTAGAAATGCCGTTAAAATTGATTTTTCCAGATAAAAATTACAATATATTGTTAATTACTCAGATTATTTATTGACTAAAGACGGCATTTCTAATTATTCCAGCCAATCCTTTAAAAATTTTGTTCTTGATTATGGATCTACAAGTCATCCAGAACGTTTTTTTGTGAAATGTAAAATAAACTTTTTCTCCATTTCTATAAAACTTTTTGGGACACACTGTATGTATATCTTTCACAAGTTCTTTATAGTTTTTGGTGTTCTGCTAAAAGTATGCTTTGGTGATTTCAATCCAATTATTCACCATAGCAGCTGTTTCAAGCACTGTTAGATATTGCTCTAGTGCACTATTTCTGTAGAATGTTGGAAATTAACTCTGACCATTATTTATTGAGCTAAAGACAATAGCTTCTGCTTTCGGTTATATCGAGCTGTCAGTGTCTGTCAAATTTACATGATCGAATTTCGTCTCCCCTTACTTTGTACGCCCTTCTGGTACTTTCAACCGTTTCCTACGCTTCTAGAATGTGCTAATAACTTTGCGTGAATTCTTTCCACAACCCTCCTATCCAGGATTCCTTTTACAAACTTTCGGTCCAGACTTCTAGAATTTTCTACTATTGCTTGTTTGAAGTTTCTAAAATTTTCTACCAATTTGTCTTTCTAGAATCTTCTATCATTTCTTCTCTCAAAGTTCTAAGAATGTTCTAATATCTTTTGTTTCAAGCTTGAAGTGTTTTCTGCAAACTCTTCTTTCAAGCTCCTAGAGGTTTCTGGTATTTCTTGTTTCAATATTCTAAGAAGCAAAATACTTGGGGGTTACCTTTGACCAAAAACTCACCTGGAACACACACATACAAAGGATATGCAATAAGGCATCAGTGGCCATTGGCAGATGCAGAAAATTGTGTGGAAAAAATTGAGGATTAAACCCAAAAATGACCTTATGGTTATACACAAGGTTGATCAGCCTTATTATAACATATGGGTCAGTGGTGTGGTGGCCAAAGACCCAACAGGCCAGAGTAGTGAGGCTTCGAAATGGTGTACAAAGGCTAGCATGCATGTGTGTCACGGGGGCCATGAGAACTACTCCAACATCGGCTATGGAAGTCTTATTAAACTTACCACCACTACACCACTCTACATACAAAGAGAAGCAAGGTCTGCCACGTATAGGCTGATACAAAATCAAACACTCATCACACACATACATGGGAGCATTTATCAAAAGTTGATCGAAGAAATAAAAACCGGAGAGGTAACATGTTTACCTACAGATGTAATGGTTCCAAAATAGCTCTTCAACAACAAAAAATAAAACTATAGCAGAACGAGAACAATGTAAAGGCGGTTCTCCCGTTAGAGCCTCTCTACACTAGTATACAGACGGCTCGAAGACGGAACAAGGTGTAGGCGCCGGAATACTCGACTTTAAGCCAAGAAGGGAAGTCAGCCTAAGTCTATCGAAGGAAACTGAAGTTTCCAAGGCGGAAACAGTTGCTATTCACTGTGTCAGAGAAATATTAAGGCAAGGGACAGAACAAAAGTCCATAGCCATCTTCACTGCTAATCAAGCTATGATAAAAGTGCTTGACGCTACAAAGATCACATCGAAACTGATATGGGACTGCGCATGCGCACTAAATGAACTAGGGGTGCACAACAAAGTGAGCCTAGTTTGGGTACCTAGACATGAAGGTATTAAAGGAAATGAGAAGGATGATGCCCTGGCCAAAAAAGGAACGTCTAGGCCACTCATTAGACCTATACCATCGTGTGGAACCACGAAAAGGGAAATAGCTAAAACCATGGAGAAATGGTCAGCAAATAAATCCCTCGAATGATCAAAAAGCTCCCCAGGACAGCAGCAGGCTAAAGAATTCATCAAAGAATACATGCCTAAATACACTGATGACCTTCTGAATAAAGGCAGGAGAACGGTTAGGCTGGCAGTGAACCAACCACTAGTCAACCAGTCACTTCACTTCTGAAGAATATCACGACAAGATGATCGAAACGTCAAGTACCACAACCTTTCTACACGGCAGAGAACTCGAGAACCGAAGAGCAGTCATCAATATTCTAGAATGTTTGACTATTTCTTGTTGCAACCTGTTAGGAATTGTGTAGCATTTCTTGTTTCTAGCTTGTAGGAGTTTCTACCATTTCTTCTCTCAAACTTCTATAATTTTCTGGTATTTCTTATTTCAGGCTTCTAGAATTTTCTGCCATTTCTTTCTTTTCAGCTCATGTATACTGGGGTGGCGGTTAGAAGTAACACAGCATGAACATTTAGATTAGTTAGTACTAAATCCGAGAGGGATGCACCAATGGCGACTACTTCAGGAGATGGACTCACAATCATTTCATGTAGTTTTATAGGAAAGGCCACAGGTACAGTTTGCTTAAATTTCCTGGCGTCAAAACTGTGGCCAAAAATGAGGCAGAAGTGATTGACTGTTGGAAACTATTTTTTGGCAGATCAATTGTAACCCGTACGAATCATAAGCTTCACCAGCTAAGATCCTCCTATCAACGCCCAAGTGATTACCTTACATACGGATTTTGAAACAAAATCTTCTCTAATAGGTCTACCTTTTGTGGCAGGAATCAAGAAAAGTCAACACTTGAATGCAAGTGAGTTCTGGCCTAAAGATGGAGCAGCACCGGAGTAGTTTGTAGACGTAATGTATAAGAAACTATTCCATTTGACTCCAATACAATAAGTTTGAAATGTTATTTGATACATCGTATCCTTGAGGAAACGTGACCATTAATTACATGGAAGAGGGTCTTCCAATTTATTTTCTTTTACATTTTTCAAATCATCTGCTTATTATAATTTTCTTATGAATAGATAAACTTATGAAAGTAATTTTTACACATGATTAGACGGCGATTTAACGTACAAGATGAAATATCCCGAACTTTTACCAAATTAGATGTTATTTTATGAAGTTATCTATTATGCAAATTTATCATGAATATAGAAGACGAGATAACAAACGTGAAATGTTGATATTACTTTATTTATTTCGAAAAATACATATTTACGTTCGCTAATGAAAACGCAGATAAAAAGCCATGTTAATGGAACCGATTTTTTCCATCCGCTTCAAGTTCGCGGTTGCCCAGGCTGGAGAACTTTTTTGCAAAGATAAATGACATTACGTTGTTGTTTTTGTTCCGTTTCAACCGTTCCCATATTTAATAAAGCTACAGCATAAACACGCAGGAATAACTAATTCGTTCCTCCTTTGTGAAGTTGTTTATAAATTGTACGAAGTTATTTTGCTTTCCAAACACGCAAATTGTATACACATTTTCCGTTAGTAAATATATATGTTTGTTTGTTTGTATGTAAATTCGGAACGTATTTTCTCTTACAATTAATCAATTATATTCTTTTTAAAGTTATAAAAGAAAAACTATCAAGTTAGAGGGCGCAACAAGCTTCTCGGTATTACCCAACTTTCCCAACATCATTTCCTATAATATATTCAATAGACTTAAGGTATGAATACAGAAAACTCACGAAGTTTTACCCTGCTCCATCTTCCTTTTTTTTTATACACCCTATAAGGGGCTACAGATTGATTTTAAACACTAGCGGAGTGAGTTTATTTTTATACTTTTAGAAAACTTTCGAGTACTCAAATTGCTAACGCACGGATTCCTTCCTGTAAAACACAATAAAAGGAGAGGAGAAGAGAAGAAAAAAAAAAGAAAACGCCGACTGTTGGCGTGTAATTCGTGACTGAAATTTCGAGTGGGGAATTTTTGATTTCCGAAATGAAAGTTTCACGTTAAAATTTAAATTAAATATGGAACGTGCTTTTTCGCAGCTATTAATTTGTAGTACTATATTAATAGGTGGAAGTTAAATTAGTAGATGAAACTTTAAACTGGTGAATTATGTATGTACCGGGAATCATTATAATTGTTCCGTTTGCAATCGAGAGCTAGATTTTGAAGTTTGTAATTGATTTGAACTGAAATATTTTGTGAGGGTGTATTTTTAATTGCATGAATATTCATTAACTTATTCAGTGATATATAGGAAAAAGCCATTTTTTAAATTACTTGATTTTATAAATTAAATAGAGTTCTTGCTCTATAAAAATATTTTTTACATAATGGGGAATGAAACTAAATTCAGTTTCTGTTCTAAAATTGACCGCCTTGTTATCTCATCGCGCCGACTAAGTTTTGATTCAATATGTGACAAACTCGTTCTTTAAACATATTCATAACCTCTGCTGTGTCTCTTACTTTAATTTGGCACATTTAGCACTATTTGGTGAGCTTTAGCGATGTTATCGTCAGTGGTTACAGTTTTTGAACGTCCCAAACGTTCATCGTCTCCAAGCTTGTACGGCCACGTTTAAATTTTGCTGTCCAAAATTTTGCTGTGGCATGTGGATGGTGCAGAGCCTCTGTCCGATACCCTCAGAAAAAATTGCTTCCGTAATTTCGCAAAATATTCTTCAACAGCTTCTTTGAGTTGTTCATCAGACCTAAAACGCTTTCCCCTGAGATGCTTTTTGAAATTTTAGAATAACAAGAAGTCTGACAGAGCTAGATCAGGGCTGTAAGGTGAATGCCTTAACTCTATAAACCCATAGTCATAGTTTTTTTTGTGGATAAGAATGCGACCGTTTTCCCTCTAGAGCAGTTTTTAAATTTTTAATTGTGTTTCCATAGGCTTCTCCATTTATGGTAGACTCTCTTGGGATGTATTCAATAAGCAAGACTCCTTCAACATCCCAGAAAACAGTTGCCATCAGTTTTTTTTTCCAGAAAATTGTGTAGTGCCCTTTTTTGGTGGTGGAGAGCCCTTATGAGCCAACCACATGAATTCTTGGTTAGTAGGAGGGCCCCAATGATGTACCCAAATCTCATCCCCGGTGATAATTTGAGATAAAAATGTTTTGTCCCTCTCGAACTCGGCCAAATTATCTTGAGAAACTTCTTTTCTCTACAGTTTTTATTCAGGTGTAAGCAATCTGGGTATCCACCGTGCAGATACCTTATTCATACCTAAATCGTCATGCAAAATTTTGAGGACACTTGCTTTGGATATACAGACTTCATTGGCAATGGCAGAGATCTTTACACGCCCATCTTTCAGTACCAAATTTTCGACTTTTCGCACAATGTCTTCAGTTCGAGCTTCAACAGGTCGTCCGGACTTTGGGTCATTATTGATTGGCTCTCGGACCCATCGAAATAGTTTAGACCAATATTTTACTTGAAAATAAGATGGTGCAACCATTCTTTCATTGATTGCTTTTGTACCATTGCCTTCTTTTGTCAGGAACTTTATTACGCTGCGATGTTCAACCTTAGTTTCACTCATTTTATCTAGAAATAGACCGTCTCAAATCTCTGTAAACAGCACAAACTTAGCACATGTACTTCTAACAGTGACATCAATTTTTCAATAATTTGGGTAGATAACATAAAAATACGCCCTCGTAATGTGAACTAATTAGAACAATTTTATGTAGATTGATTTATTAGTAGAGATTGGTGACCAGATATAACTCCATTGGAACTTTTCCTTTTTGGCTACTTGAAAAACGAGGTGTTTATTTTTCATACAGTAGAAGATTTTTTGATCACCTGAAGGCGTCTTGTTGATCACATTGTACTTGTTGAAAATTGGGGCTTAGATTCATGTGAGTTTTGTATTGAATGCCATAGAGGCTTTGGTCGGTAAAACTACACACAATAAGCTCTTATTCAATGGTTCAATATCTGTCGAGCAGCTGCCTTTTATATTTGGTGTGAGAATGACACGTTGTAAGAGCTATGCTACTCTTTTTACCCCTTTCAATGATCGTGACTAAAATTTATGTTAGTTAAGAAAGTTATTGTTGACTGTTTCTCCATTAGACCACTTAAGTGGATCTCTGAGATGAATTGCACCAGGCAGTGCATCGGCGGTTATCTAGGTCCAGTATTTTAGTCATTGTACATACTTTAATAAGTAATAGTAAGGAGGTGGGGCAGTTACAACCGTAATCATCAAGACAGTTATGCTTTTCTTTTATATTTGATAAATGAAGCGAAAAATATACACATCGGCACTGAACAATTTCTGATATTTTAACAGGAGACCATATTTGTAAAAGTCTCATGAATTCTTAGGGCGAAAAAAGACTAAAACCAATTCAATGAAACTTCAACTGTCAACTAGATGACAGTAACATGTCAAGTCCAATACAGAGTGAAAGGCAAGAAATATGATGCCAAAATGCAAGGAGATGAAAAACGTAGGCACCTAGACTAATTAAGTTTGACTGAATGATTGTAGCTACCAAAAAACGTAAGCAATATTAGGCTAAAGATAGCGAGAATCAAAAGCGAAACAAATTTATAAAAGCCAACGTAAGATAGAAGTAATGTATCTCGAATAGTCACGTTTAAGTATTTACTTTGTCGTCTAAGAAGTGAAAAACTTGGTAGTCGCTAGGATTATTAAAGCACTTAAACTTTTTGCGATACTTGTCTCTTTCCTTAAGAATTTTAATTACAGCTACTCTGGGTAATTAGGGAGAGCGCTAAGTTATCTGTACGTTTTGGCTATTTAAATGATTCTAATAATGTCGAAATGAACAGCTTAATTTTTTTTTAATAAAAGGAGCAATAGAAATATCTCCTTTCTTTAAATAATTCAAAGAATCAATTTTCAAGCTAATTTAGTCTAATATTTTGCATTATTCTGCAAATCAGGCCTCCACAGTTTCTATCACCTCTTCTTTGGAAGAAAATTTACCACAGTTTAAAGTCTTTTTTAGTTGACGAAAGACATGATAGTCGGACGGAGCCAGATCTGGCGTCCGAGTAATTCGAACGTTAAATCAGGAATTGTTTGCATGGCAACACACGAGTTGTGTGTGGGGACATTGTCCTGCAAAAACAAATCACTTTTGAACAATTTTCCGCGTCTTCTCTCCATAATATCTTCACGTAGAGTGGTCGGTAACGTCGAATAATAATTCCCAGTTATCGTTCCATCCTTTTTCAGAAAATCAGTCATGATTACTCTATGGCAATTCCAAAAAACTGAAGCAAGAACTTTTCCAGCAGATTTTTGAACACGAAACTTCTTAAGTCTTGGAGAACCACAGTGTCTCCATTCCATTGATTGTTCGTTTGTTTCGGGGTCGTAGAAATATACCAAGGTCTGCATCATTTTCAAACTATCAAGCAACGATCGAATTTGATTGATTGCAATTGATGCTTTCATCCTTACATGGTTTTGGTCAACATTTAGACATTTGGTGATTGATTTTGCAGAAACTTTTAACATGTCCAAATCGGTGTGAACTATATGATCCATAACTTTTTCTCGTAGAGTGGTCAGAAACGTTGAATAATAATTCCCAGTTATTGTACCACCAAGCAAATACAAAACTGTAGGTGACTACTACTTCACGTGTTTACCACTGGAGCCAGCATGGTTGGGAACTTCGGACTAGCTACGAATGTCTTCTCTCAATATCCTAAAATAGCAATTGCTAAGAGCAGTGCAGACACTGCTAAATCTGCCGGCTATAAAGGATCTGTACGGTTACTCTCTAGGTCAAAGGCAACCATACACGATAGTAAATTATTAAATTGAAATTTCAGCATTGTAAAAGCTCCAACGTTATACATAACATTGTATGTGCTCTACGCAAAATTTAATAAATCCCCTCACACTTACAGCGTCAACCGCACCTAAAAACCGCCGCATCCGAAACTGCCGCGTTCAGCGTGCGAACGCGTAATTTAAAACATCGCAACGAGGGAGAGAGCGAGAGAGATTTGCCGGTACCCGAAACTACCGCATATCGTTCGCTGATATTTATGATAATGTCATATTAAATGTAGTGGGTACGAAATAAATGCCGTTATACATAGCGTACGTATTTCCGTTTAGTACAAGAGCCAGAAAGATCCGCGCATATAGGATGGAAATTACCCGATAGAACGTGAATTTTCGCCGGATCCATCGTTACTAGGTGTATAGTATCTTCGCATCCGTTTCGAAATTATAATGGTGGCATCTGTTACCAACAAAACGTAATATGTACACCAGTGACCATTATAAACAGGACAAACATTATCAATGTTGAGGGGATTAAGCAGACTAGACCATGAAAGCTTAAATATGCGAAAGTAATGACTGATATCCTAACTATCATCATCTTTTGGATGTAAGGTTTTCATCTATAAAGTTTCTCTACAAAAGATAGTTGATTGGAAACAGTTTGAGGATAAATTTTCTTTTTTTTTCTTGATGATAAATGGTGGGCAGAAATTTCGTGCCCTTTAAGTTAGCAACAGTTGTCTAGAACCCCTAGGGAAAGGCTGAAGTCGGAATTGCTTCCTAAATTAATCAATGATGCAGCCTGTGTTGAAGAGCTTGAAGACCAGTTTGATGACATCAATAATGGTGCATCAGCATTGAATAGCACCCCTTGCCAATGGTTATGGACACCATTAAACACCTCATTAATCCCATCAAACCAAGAAATGCTTACGCTTTTAATTAGATGTCGAATAGTGATGGCATTCTTCATCTCGGCCATTGTCTATGTATGTAGGAATATGCTTTAGTTGCGACTATTTCCAATTCAGACAGAGATCCTTGTATTCCTCAAAACTACCTACCAAGCTTGTTCATTTTTTTGTCCGTCTAAGATAGCTAGCACCGTTACTTTAAATAGATATCTCTTTCTCAGATTATCCAACACCACCAGTTGTGATTCTTAGGTAGGTAGAAATATGCTATCCTTGTTACGATTTTCGAGGCAGCTTCTTACCTTCCCCAAATCCCCCCTCCCCCGGCCCCTCTTTCCCCTACTCATCATTTATTATCTGTCTATACTTTAAACAGAATTCAAGATGATCGCTTTGGCCTTCAGGTTATCCAATAGGATCAGTTGTAGTTCTTGCTACCAACAAGGTGACAGTCCATGATATGATTCGAAGATTTTCAAACCAGACAACCATTAACCAACCTGCAGGCAGCAAAGGGACTTGATTTTTGGTTGGCGTTGTTTCCTTGTGATGAAATAGATTTAATTTGTAACGTTATCAACGCTAACCCTCAGAGAAACTGGAAAGGGCCAAATTTGAGAGAGCAGTAAATATTATGTATGCTATGACAGCAAACCTTCTACATTAGAAAAGAGATTATTGGACAACAGAGGATGATTTGTTTCTGGCTCCAAATTTTAGCCAAAGATTTGGTATGAAATTACGTAGTGATGACTTGAGGAAATAAGTTCCAGCATCGTCTTTTCAATGGCTACCAATACCGACGAACTTAATGGAGAAAGAGGCAAAAACATCTTGTACGGCCATTCTTCTATATTCATGGTAGAGCAAAAGCTAGAGGGGGTGGTATGGCTGCTATACTCAAAATCATACCTTAGACGAAAGGATCAAACTGTAGCTGATGTACAAACAGGAATTATGACTGGTTTGGAAATTAATGAAAGCAGAGACGCAATGCAATGGAATGAATAGGAGAAAGAATAAATATTTGTTAATTTTTTGCCTATCTAAGATAAGTGGAGCCATTACTCTGAATAGAACGAAGACCTATTTGAACTTCAGGTTATTCAACATGACCAGTTGTGATCCTGAGAGGGCCTCTCCACAATCCAGAGAGTTGCTTTGCAAGCTGAAGCAGGTCTTAATCCGAATTGTTTCTTCGTTTCAAGCAGCAAACCACTACCAGCTATGTACAGTCTTAGATGGTTTATTTCTTGACGGTAAAGCCATCTATATCGACAAGAATACAAAAAATCTAACACCTTCACCAGGCAATCTCTTTGTGGAGGTGGTGGAGATGGGGACCACCCTTAACTCTTATCTCACTTTTTCGTAGAACCCACATCAAACGGTGACCATCCAATTAAAAATTTTATTTATTTAAAACACCTATCCAGGAAGTAAGTTATTTAAAAAGTTATAGTAAAAGGAAGAACCGATACAGCAAATACTTTTCAGAAACTAACGGGGTATTAAAAATTAGTCACAAGACGTTCAAAAAATGGCAAATATGAGATGATAAAGATGAACCTGATACAGCAGAATCCAAACAAGTAATTAGAGAGGAATTGGGATTGGAACTGGAAGTGGTGATCATATACCAAAGTCAAAGAAGTTTTTTTTTATGTTCTAGTTGTTGACATCGAATCGTTATGAAAAAAAAAATGTTCCTTTAAACTTGTCCATTAGTGTACTTTATACGTTATAGGCAACGGGGTAGTAGTATGCATGGAATTGCCTTAATTTTAAACATTGTCGCAGGGCCACTACGGCCATCGATCTTTCGAAAAATGGCAGTTTCAGTGCGGCAATGGGTCCCACTGTTCGATCCTATTTCATGTATGTATGTATACAGCAGTCGGTCAGAACTATCTCGCTTCATTACCGATCGGATTATTATCTGGCAAAATCGGAAACGATGCGAAACGGTACCGATTCGATTGTATTTCATTGTTTCGTGAAATAGGCTTTAATTTTGTCAAAACTTTGTGTGGATATTATTTACAATAAACGCAGTTTTATTTATCGTTTTAAATATAATATGTACATACATACATATATGTATATAATTCGAATTGTCAATTGAAGAAATAAAATTATAATTAAATATAAAAGATGAAACTGAAAGCTGTTTATATAAAAGCGATAATGAAATATGCACCACTCAGAGATAATTAAAACGATTAAAACGAACAACTTCAACAAAAAGGACAACGGTAAACTATTCAATAGGTGCTTTCATTATTTGTTTCGACCTTTTTTTCTCGCAGACCCTCCTATACAAATACCATTAAAACCCGACTAGCAGGGCTTAACCTTCATTGTTAAACTTTAGCCGGGATACAAATTTAGATATCAGTCGGTTTAAAAGTGTGACAAAAGGTATTCTTTTGGTTGAATAATGTAGCCTAATGCTGATTATGTTGTAGTTTTTAACAGGGTTGTGAGTCGTTCAATACATCGTCTTAATTTTGACATGCTGTAATGGTGCCGGAGCATTTCTTTCCTTCTACTGTGATTTCAAGGATTATGACAAGGCTGCAGTTTAGAATTTATAATCGAGTAAATGAGTTTAAATTTGTTGGGATTTTTTAACAACCAACCCCTGCTTCGGTCAAGCATTCCTCAAGGCTCGAGCTCTTTCTCGTCCTCGTGGCTGATCTCTCTTCGGAACCTGCCTTGCGCTGGTTTGACAGTTATCTTGCAAATCGCAAGCAAGAGGTCGTGATAACTGAATACTTATCTGACGTACTACCTGTCTTCAAAGGAATACCACAAGGTTTCGTTTTAGGCCCTACTCTATTCTTGATTGTCATCAATGATCTCCCTTCATATTGAGATCCATTAGCAAACGTGATGCTTTACGCTGATGACATTAACTTATATAACTCCTTAGTGTAATAGGAACGAAACTGGTATCAAGCGATCATTACCAACGTAACTTTCATTATATTACCTCTGCCTTCAATATTAGCTTTCTTAGGATTTTTTTTCTTTGTAAAGAGAGCTTATTACTGTGTCAACCAATATTTTTTCCTTATAAGCAGCTGTATTCAAAATGCTAAAATAAACGTCGCTTTTCATTCACAGCATTGCGATTTCAAACAAAGCAAACTCCAATTATTAATTTATCATTTTGCTCGCGTCTTAAAACGTCGTTCAATTGGAAGTAAAAAAAGGGCACACGCATCTATTCAAACCGTGTATGGAAGAATCGATATTTAATACTTTAGTGGTGGGTGGGAGTACAGCTAAGATGATTTATTCGACATCCCAATATTTATTTCTTCATACAAGCGAAATATGTCTATAAATAATAGCATTCTTTACCGACTATCTAGGATGTATAAAAAGCGAAGTGTTGCCGTGGGCGTAATAAATTCTGGGATACCCTTTCTAAGCGGAAAAAATATATCGTGTATCCGCGGCTTGTATGACTAATCCCTAAAACTATAGGATAAAAGAAATAAGAAATTGGGAAGAATACAGCTCTTATATTAAAAAAAAAGCATCCCTTAACATGGGGGGAACAACAAAACTTCAAAATCCCAAACATCTTCTAAATTAGGCGAGCGGAAAATTAATGGAAAACTTCTGTACATTCCCGGGGAGTTAGGGAAATCGCTTTTTCTCTCTCGGCCCTTCTGTAGCCGGCGTGCGAAATTATTCGCCAAAAACTTAAACTTTAGCGAACTAGCGAGTGACGTCGGTATTATCGAAAGCAAGAGTGTTTTGTTGCTATCTGTAGGTGGGATAAGTACACTGAAGATGTCGGGGTCTTACATGAAAATTCAATAAAGTTTCAGCCAAGATTTCCGCGTTTATCGCTGTGAGAGAATGTGTGTGCTTCCAAAAGTTTCACTCGTTGAGGAAAGCGGTTTTTTTTGAGACGGAAAAATGTGGAAAATTCCTTTTCTCTATAAACAATATTTCTATATTAATCATATTAGTAGCTAAGGATTTCGTGACAAAATTCATCCGACAGAAAAACAAAAAGATAGAAATTCTCAACTGTATTTAAACTACATTCCTTTCATAATTTTAATTTAACGACGTACAATTAGTCAACCGATTCATTAATTATATTTCGCAGTCTTGCTTTCGCGCAGTAAAAGCACTTTTAAAAATATAATTAATGCTCCAATTAGAACTTCTATGTAGTTAGAAGGCTAAGAGGGGTATATGAAAGGGAACATTTTCAGACGACATAATGTACACTTTTTCTAGTTGGTAAATTTTTAAAACGACGAGATGTGAACGGATTAAGAGCGCTTGAGAAATTGAAATTTTAAACACTCATAATAGAATAACTTTTCTTAAAGAGTGCTTAACTCCGCTTTAAGAAATTTCATACGGTAAATCTAGCCGTTGTAGCCTGCCTCTGCCTTCCGGAGAGATGAAAACGCACGCCACGCCAGAGATATTCGGCCGGGGCTTGATTTTGCCGCATAAATCACGGAACCGGCTTTCATATTCTGTCTGGGGTTAAGAAGAATCCGGTTGACGTGTACTCCGAGCTCGTAACAAATGAAGTCAATCTCCTGTGGCACCTGGGCGAAGTAGGTTTAGCAAGAGGAAATTTGAACGGTAATGAAATGTAGCGTCAAGTTCTTTGTGAGGATTTTTGTAAATTAAGGTTTTAGCGCAAATTACAACCGTGCACGATGTGCTGATAAAGGTGCTTAATAGACGCTTCTGATTTATACGAAACTAATTCATTATCAGCAGGTATTCAAATTATTATTCTATCAGTAACGATGGCATAATTTGGTCTGGTTAGTGGTCCTGTATTTCGTACCTCAAGAGACTTAAAAAAGAGAGACGAGCTAGTCAAAACTAGTTAAACTAAAAAATTACCAACAGCGTTTTTGACTGTCGGAGGACTTATCTGCTGCCTGCTTGCTTTTATATTTCTGAAAGTCGTTGTGAAGGGCACCTCAATGCGAAGAGTGTATCCTCACATAATTAAAATTAATTACTTGCACCTCCTACAACAACAAAATTGAAAAGTATAAGTCTATAACTTGTTCAACGTGTAAGCTCTCATATGACCACGCAGGTGTAGTGGATTTTAGGGCCTTACCCTCAAAAGCGACATCGGGTATGACGTGGTTGGTCACTAATTTGATCAAAGAAGTTGCTGAACTAAAGAAGCAGTTAGATTAGATTAGATTAGAGGTGGGTTGTGCTGAGATTGTTGCCTCTTTTCACTGCAACCTTTAAGATCTATCGTGACTACCCTTAATCTTGTAGTCCTAATTGATCTATAGCTATAGTTCTAATACTAGCCGGTGGCCTATTCGAGGTGGTGGAGCCTCTACCTCTAAATAGAAATTTTCTACGTTTCGAGTGCTAGAATTATGTACATTTTTAACTAATGTCATATTATCAGCTAAGTAATTCGGTTTATGACTTTGGTTTTTTATTTTATAAATAAATATTAAACTTCTATACACTATTGTCTGACGTACATTAATTAAACCCAGAGTATTTAACATAAGTGATATCGGAGTATAACAATTAAATTTTAAAATTTTTCCCATTGCTCTGTTTTGTATTTTATGTCACTGCGGCGTTTTATTCTTGTTTAAATTAAATAATGTAGTAGAGCGGTAATCAAATGTGGTGCAATTAAGGATTTGTACCACAAAAATCTAACATCTGTATCATATATTTTCCTATTCTACCCAAGAAGTTAACTTTTTTCGACATTTTCTCTAGTTCATTATTATACAGTGTGCTCAGCTAGTACGCGGAAGTCCAATATCTTGGTTGATAAGAGAGATAATTGAAACTCTTTTTATTTCACGTGTCTAGTTTTCTCAAGATTTACAAACCTAAAATAATTCCGATTATACAGGGTGTTCCATTTGCTCTGCACAGACAGCAAATTGGTTTTTTTAAATACAAACATAATAAAAAAAAATAAAAGGGACATTATGTATGATATTCATATGAAAAAACTGACGGCCTTTGAGATATTTGGCTTACTATGTTTTTCTAGTAAATTTTTGTGAATTACAATATCGCAAATTTTACGGTAACGCTAATTAACAGAAAAGCTGTTTTTAGATCAAATGTTAGGCAATAATGGTTCTTCAAAACACCATGTCAGAAACACACCTACAGTATAAGGGATGCCCAGAAAATGTTGCCAAATTTTACGAAGCAAAATATGAAAAATTCCGTTAATTCAAATGGAACATCCTGTATATTATTGATCAGTAAAACGCAGAATTAAATATTCTACAACTTTGCTAAAGCATTCCCTATACCTAACTTCAACATTTTAGGTAAAAAGTAATTATTATAAACTTAATAAAAACCCAAAAAAATTAAAGAGGTTGTTTGAAGAAACGAATATTGGACATCGTTCTTTTCTTAGCAAACGCAATTTAAGTAAAAAAATTTGAATTTTTTGGCAAAATTAGTTACATATACTGCTATAATAAACAATCTCCCAGATATTAATAATCGACACTAGTTTCAGCATGATGATACTTTGCATTTCACATTATTGGCAATCTTGTTTACGAATTTGATATTTATTCTTCACAATAATTATTATTTCAGGTTAAATTATAAAAAATATAAGTTTTTATATAAAAAAAAACAAAGTTGCTGTCTGTGCAGAGGAAATGGAACACCTTGTATAATCGGCATTATTTTAGGTTTGTAGATCTTGAGAAAACTAGACACGTGAAATAAAAAGTGTTTCAATTATCTCTCTTATCAACCAAGATATTGGACTTACGCGTACTAGGTGGGCACCCAGTATATTCCATATATATTTTAATGTAACTCGTATCTATAGTGCTCAATCTATACTTACTACCTATGAGCATAAATTTTGATTTCTTAATATTAATACTAATAGTGTTATTGCACATCCATTTATAAAGACCGACGAGTTCCGAATTAATTATTTGTACTATACTATCTAAATCATTACCACATATGTACAACATAGTATCATCCGCATATGCATTTCGCAATTACTAATACTTGAATGTGGCTCATTAACATATAAACATAAAAACAACAAAGGTTCCTGAGGTACACCATAAGAAGTATCTGTATTTTCGGAGAATGTACCATTATATTTAACCACTTGACAACGATTATTTAAGTATGAATTAAGCCATTCTCTGACTTTATCTCTAATACCTTACAACAATTACAAACTTGGTGTGTGTCACTCAGAGTATTAGTTCAGTGCTGGACGAGCGCGGTCAGATGGATGTCATATATACTGATTTTGCCAAGGCCTTCGACACTATTAATCACCATATTTTGTTAAAGAAACTATCGTACTTTGGATTGCATGGTGAGCTGTTTGCGCTTTTATCGTCGTATTTGACCGATAGAGTCAACTTCGTCCATTATAACGGATTTCGGTCAAGTGAATTCACTGCCACGTCAGGAGTTCGCCAGGGGTCAAACCTGGGCCCCTTACTGTTTATAATGTTTATAAATGACTTGCTCGAATCTCTGACCTGTTCTGCGTTGGCATACGCTGACGACTTGAAAATATATCACCGAATTGATAGTCCTCTGGACGCACACTATCTGCAAGATAACATTAATATTATATGGAACTGGTGTCACCGAAACTTGGTCAAGCTGAACATCCACAAATGCACTGTTGTCAGATATTCTCGCAGGAAGGGTGTGATTCATTTTGATTATGGTTTGGATGGACGGATTTTGACATATACAGACACTATCAAAGATCTTGGAGTTCTGTTTGACTCACAATTAACCTTTGTACCTCACATAGACCGTACTTGTATATCTGCTTCCGGAATGTTGGGTTTTATATTACGTAGTTCAAAGTGCTTTACTGACGTGAAAACCACTAAACATTTATACTGCTCCTTGGTGCGGAGTAGATTGGAGTATGCTTCTATTGTGTGGCATCCGTTATACGTCTGCCACAAGGTGAAGCTTGAAGGGGTACAGCGACGATTATTGAAGTTTTTAACCTTTAAGTTGAACGGTGCTTATCCTGTAAGGAATTATGATCACTCTCTACTTTTGCTTGAACACGATCTAATGCTTCTCGATACTCGGCGTGAAGTGATCGATGCTAATTTCATGCATAGTTTAATACATGGTATTGTTGACTGTCCTTCTCTGTTGGAATTGGTCCCCATTTACACTCCGCGATTCGCCTCAAGAAACTCTACAACCTTTTTAGCACCTCGATGCCGTACTAACTGTATGAAGAGAAGTCCAATATACCAGATATGCAGGAATGCCGATAAATATTTTGAAGATATTTTTTTTGAACAGAAACTTCTTTTTAAGTCTAGTTGATATGTATGTTATATATTGTATATTTGATTTGTAATTTTTTATATTACCTCTTTTCTTTTATTTTTTATTGTTTAGGAATTCATTCTTTCATTTTTTTTACTAATGCACGTTTTGCTTTATTTGTGCCTTCTTTTTGGTTTTTTACTGTTGGGCATAATAAACATTATTATTAAATACCTATTCGTTCTAATGTTCTTAATAATAATTGCCTAGCAATAGTTTCAAATCTTCTACTAAAATCTAGAAATACCGTTAAAACAATTTGTCCATTGTCATGGCTTTCAGCCATTAGTCACATATATTAACTAACACTGTTTCAGAGTTACATCCCTCTCTAAAACCTGACTGTCTCTTATATATAACACCATTTCTGTTGCAATAATCTTGTAACTGGATAAGTAAGTAAGCCTGAATTGTTCGCAAAATTGTGTTCCTTTAATTTTTGGTACCTTGTCTTCCACTCCTCAGGAAATACATACACCAGTTTGCAATGAAGCGTTAATTATATCAAGAAGTCTGTTAGCCGAGTTCATACATACATCTTGTAATACCCTTGAAGTTATACCATTGCCTGTAACATTCCTAGTTTTTTTCATATTTTTAAGCATACATTTTAAATCAGCCATAGAAATGGTTTCAAATTGATATAGTTTTCCCTTTTCCTCAACTCCCCGCACAGCATTTTCATGTGTAAAATCATTTTGTCTAGGTATCCCTTTTACTATAGGTATTCTCTATACTCGATACGAAATATCTATTAAACATATGCGCTGTAATCAAATCATTACTAGTCCTCTGATTATTGAATATGATATGTTATTATTAATTAGGTTAGGATTATTGAATATGATTGGTTAGAATGACTGTTTGTCAGGAACAATTTCACATTTTTCCACATTTCTCTGGGGTTTGTCTTGTTTCCATCAATTATCGTTTTGAGATAACTTTCTTTTTGTTTCCTTACTGATTTAGTTACAGCATTCCTGAGCTCTTATATGGCTTTTGGTAAGACCACCAAATGACTCTGGTGCAATAAATCGAAACGCTTCGCTTTTCTTTGCAATATTATCGGCAGTTTCGTTGCTGCAGTTCGACTGTGTTTCTTTGGGCCATGTATATGACTGTTCCAGGTAAGTTTTTGATATTTTACTTCACTAAAGAGGTCTAAGGACACTAAAGATAACTGTTTTCCTTTTGTGAATGGTACTATGGCTATTTTGTGTGGATTAATGTTCAGGTTTTCCTGTAAATATCACGGCCAAGTGTGGTGGAGGGCATTCTGCATGCAGGTTGATATTAAACTGTCATGTTTCCCCTTTACTATAATTACTAGGTTATATCTCAAAACCGAGGCTTGTTAGCCTATTGAGGATTTTGTCTACAACCAGTAACCACAGCAAAAGTGAAAGTATCCTTCCCTGGGAGGCAACCCTTCATGACTACGACTTTTTCAGTAGCGTCTCCAACGTTTGCAGATATGATTGTGCTTTTGAGCATTGCTTCAATCCATTTATTTGTGGCAGGTTTAATGCCTATGTTCTCTGCTGCGTTTTTAATTGATCCTAATGAGGTGTTGTATCAAAGGCACCCTCTATGTCAACAAACGCACATAGAGCAATTTCCAGATAGTGTAAGTCAGACTGCGTGGATTTTCCGGCTTCGTAAGCAAATTGTTTGCAATTAAGAGGTTTCTCTATGAGAGTTCTACTTTTGATATGCAAGCCAATTACTTTTTCTACTTATTTGGGTAAAAAGGAGCTCAGGCTGATAATGCGGTATGATTTAGGCTCTGCGGCAGGTCGTTTGCCAGCCTTTGGTATAAACACCACCTTGACTTGTCCCCAAGTCACCTCAACTAGTATCAATAAGATCTCTCCTAGGCTCTCTTGTAGTATGGCTTGACTAGTTAGCTGTTATTATCTTTTAACAAAGAAAGAAAAAAAGAACTATTTAAGAAAGTGTTCGAATTGTTTTCTATTGGTTGCTTGGCAATGTTCAAGCCTCTCTGTAAATTTGCAAAGGACGTTTTAGTATTGGAGGTCATAATAACCAAAACAGGTTTCATAGTTGCAACCATGTTATACAAAGCTATAATATAATCTTAAAATTGCATAATGTAATAGATCAAGCAACTAACAGATAAGTAAATTGTAATTCAAGAATTGTCATGTTTCTTTTGGCGGCGCTAAAGGTAAATATCATATTGATTAAACATAGGTTCTGGAAACCTCTCGACTTAACTACGCTCTAACCTTGAATTCCCAAGCCGCATCGCATCTAGTACTTCTTACGTTCTTACGAAGTGCCTAGGGGGAAAATCCCCCGTCGGGATTAACGTCTCCTGTAGTATAAAGCGACCGTGCCGCCATACCATGACGATTCGAGTATCTGCGATGCCCACGTGACCATATTTAACGCCGGTAATGGAAAGAGCGACAGCTGGTGTAGATAGTCGCGGTTTATTAGAGCCGATCGTTACCATTAGATATTATTTATTAGCGACCTCCGGGGCTAGTCGCTCGGATAACTAGATCGAGACGGTAAGCAGCCTCACTCACGGATTCGAGGGGAGAGGGGCGCCAGGCTCGTACGGTATTATCTTCTGTGCTTCGGAGCTATGTTAGGGGAGAATTCGATTCCGCCTAATTTAGTTATAAACGTGTAGGGATGAGATCAACTGTTCTTAGGCAATTTTCGCGCTTGATTGTGTAGGCGTAACTGTTTGCATCGTATGGATGTTTTTATGTGAGATTTTACATGATAATTGGTTGTTTTTTTTTTAACTACTGAATTAGCCGAGAAGGTAAGATGCTATCAAGGTGAAATAAGCAAAGATTTTGTTAGCAACAAATGAAGCAAGTTCCTCTGGATTGAAGTAAACAAGAACCGTCAATCACAGCAACACTCGACTCAGATAGCACTGAGCTAGTGAAAGACTTATCCCTTTCGATGGACAGCTTTTACAAAGCAGGTCTGGACTTGACTTTAGTGAAAATGCCCAAATTTTCTCTACTGGTAACAAAATTCTTGATGTAGTATGCGTCAAAGAGAGCATACATCGAATAATCTTCTTTTGGAGAATTAAAATTTTTGAAAATAATGACCTTTGACCCCAAGCCAATATGCCATATTTTATACGCGAATGAACATATACAAAGTAGAAAGTTTTAAATGTAAGAAGATTTGTATGGCTTTTTATGTGGTATATTGCATAAAATGCAGTATTTAGCTTGCTCTCTATATGTTGAATATGACAACCCCAGTCTAAAAAGTCGTTAAAAGTTACTCCCAGAAATTTTGAAGCAGAAGATTTTTTGGTGTGCCTGTATACAATAAAACTCGTTTTGTTTATAAGTATTCAGTGTTAAATGATTCTTGTTACACCACGTCATCATATCCCCTACGATTTCAGTGGTACTCATTACTGATGACTGGTCAAATAATTCGCTAGTGACTATTACATATATTGCATATTGATACAAGCTACAATTCCGTAATGACTGAGTTTAGTCATTCACAAATACCAAAAGCAAAAGTGGACCAAGTATAGAACCCTGTGGAAGTCCCTGGCCCACGATTCGCGAAGAACTATAAACAGCTTTTTGCACATTATCTATAAGAGCGTTAAAAATCACTATTTGCTTCCGATTTGTTAAGTATGAGGAAAGATGTTCAATGCATTTCCACGCACACCATACAATTCAAGTTTATGCAGTTAAAAACGATAATCAATTAAGTCGAACGCTTTACTGAGGTCAAAAGAAATATTATATGAACTTACTTATGATTGGTTGAATGTAGGAATATCGAATCACTATTTACAGTTATTTTGCTATAAAATACATTATTAGTAGATACCTTCTGTAGATTCTTAAAATACTCAGCAAATCGATACGCTGTGATTGAAATTAATATCAATATGATTGGATATATTATTGTAATGACTGCACATAGCATAAATAGGCGACTTAACTAAGACAAGTGATCGAGGAAATGGTAAATAGAAAAGAGCAGATGGTCTAGTATAATACTGAGGTACTAGAAACTTCAATTGTGACAACAGAATAGAACAATCTATCAAGTTATGAATAAGTTTATACAGAAAAATCAGAGCAACACGTATCCGACGAAAAGAAAGCGTTGGAATATTAACACGGGAAAGGAGACTAGTATTATCATGACCTCTAGCGGGATATACAGAGTCCATCTTAAACCAGAGATACTTTACGAATCTACGTTGAATAAGCTCAATTTGGCGCTTGTGGTTTTGATGGTAAGGTGACCAAACAAGAGATCCATACTCTAAACGTGATCTAACAAGCGTAAAATATAAGGTGGTCAAGGTTTTAATGTTTGTAAAAGATTTACAGTTGCGAATCATGAACCCCATAGCCTGCCGAGCTTTCTTTGTAACGTCGTTGATGTGTTCTGAGAAACTCAAAGTGGTGTCATACAAAACTCCAAGATCCCTAACAGTCTCTACACGCAGAACGTCTATATTATGCAATTTGTAGGAAAATATCAGCGGCTGTAGTTTCTTAGTAAAGCTAATAATCTTGCATTTATCAGAGTTCAGAGGTAAATTATTACTAATACACCACTTCTGAATACTCTCGAGATCAGCTTGAAGAATCAAGCAATCAGTGATAGTATTAACTCGACGAAAGATTTTGAGGTCATCCGCAAACAGCAGTTTAGGAGATGTAACACATTCTGGTAGATCATTAATAAATATAGTAAAAGAAGTGGACCTAAGTTGGAGCCCTGTGGGACACCAGATGTCGCAATATATGACTTAGACGAAAATCCATTGTAACGTACGTATTGCGGGCGGTCACGCAAGTAAGAAATAAAAAAGTTAATCATAGGTTCGACAACGCCTAAGGCCCTCAACTTCGAAGGTAGAATGGCATGATCAACCCTATCGAAAGCTTTGGAGAAATCTGTATACACTGCATCCACTTGTCCTCTGTTGTCCAATGCTTCAGTTAAAAATTGAGTAAATACTGTTAGATTTGAGACAGTGGATCTGCCTTGCATAAATCCATGTTGGTTTGGCGATATAATGGTTTTAAGTCGAGAGTAAATCCTGTCATAAAGCAAGATTTCAAATACCTTAGCAAAATTGTTCAGAATAGCTATCGGACGATAGTTAGCAATATCTGAAGCATCGCCAGATTTCAGAACAGGGACAATCTTCGCTGCTTTCCAAAGAGCTGGGAACGTTGACGTAGAAAGAGCCATGTTAAATATTAAGTAAGTTAAGTATTATGTTTACTATATTCTCGAGCATAATAGTACTATTTATTTTCGATAGTTCCAATACTATAATCCACCAGAATAGCATTATGATCTGAAATATTTAAATTTACTACTACAACATTATCAATACATGAAGATGATGAACTAGACACGCTTGTGCTATTTCAAAAAGTGCTTGTTAATTAGTGAAACATACCCCAGACACAACAGTCTTCTGAAATCTATTTAATTTAGAATGTGGTCGATGTAGAACTAACCACCGCCTCTTAATTAATGAAGCGGTGGATAGCTCGTAATATACAGGGTCCTGCAATAGTGCGTCAGGCTTCCATAACTCCTTCAAGAATTAAATTAAGAATTTCATTCATTGCCGGCTTATACTGTATTATAGGGTGTATCTTAAGAAAATATTTTCAGTAATGGTGAACTTCTGGTTGTACTGGAAGTAAATACTAACTTTGTTATTTTAAATGGAACACCCTATATATTATTGCACTTTTGGATTCCTAGTTAAATTTAAATGGCACTTTGTTAGACATACATTACGTACAAGTCGTATCGTTTTTTATTTACATGACGTTCTTCGAAGAAAATAACTGTAGCAGCCAGCGTCTTCGAAATTTGGAAATATCTCCGAAACTGTGAAAGTTAGACAGATGAGTTTCAGTTTTCGCTTAAGCATGAAAGAGTACACGTCGTTTATTAGAAAATTGTTGCGTTTAAATTACATGTTTATTAAATGGGAATCGGTAATTGTCGAACTCTAAAATCATGGAGATCTTGATTTTTTAAAATAGAACGGTACAGTAATTTTTACATAAATGGATGTAAAATTTAATTTTATTTCAATTTTATACAGGTATTATGGTGTCTATCTCTAAGGGTTTTCGAGATAATTCCGTTTTTTTTTCGGATTTTCACGACAGGTGCGTATTACGAAGAAACAAAGGCGGCCATGGAAAAACAAGCATGTTGTTTATTGATATAAATTACAAAAGTAACCAACAGAACACAACAAACAAACAAAAAAATTAAAAAAAAAAGTAAGCGACATCTTCAATGTTAAAATAGACTTCGAAGGTATATTTGAATTAACATTATAAAACAAATTTCTTATATTTATAGGTAAATTTTGAATTAATTTTGGTAACTCATTTATTAAAAATTCCAAATACATTTGGCTGTTAAGGTGACCATTAAAGAAATGTGGGCCCACCACATGTTCTCCAACAATTCCTCCCCAAATGTTTATTGACCAGCGTTGTTGGCGATCTATTTGCCTAACTATTCTTGGATTTTCGACAGAATAATAATGATAATTATGTCTGTTGACGCATCCAGCATTGTGAAAAGTTGCTTCGTCAGAAAAAAGTACGTTCATAAAGAAAAATTGATTTTCTTGAACACGCAATTGTGTCCACGTACAAAACTCGGCCCTCCTAGAATTCTTTGGACGGACCTCTCACTTATTCCAACTTCTTGCCCTATACTTGCTTGAGTAGTATTTAGATTTTCAGTTACTGTCAATAAAACTGCCAACTCAATTTCGTCATTTGCTGCTGTCTTTGTTCTTTCTATTCTTTTATAGTTCACGCTTCCTGTTTCAACAAAGCGCTCAAGAAGTCTGGTAAAACTGATCGCTTCTGGATGTCGCCATTCAGGAAACTGAGTCACATAATTTTTATTAGCAAGAAAACAGTTTTTCTCACTCTCACCCAACACAAAAATCATATCAATGAGTTCTTCTCTTGAATACTTCATTTCTTTTTAATAAAGTATTACCTGTTTAAGTACACACACTTATTTCAGACAGGAAATGTCAAAATTTGTATCAATAAACAACATGCTTGTATTTTCATGGCCGCCTTTGTTTCGTCGTAATACGCATCTGTCGTGAAAATCCGAAAAAAACCGGAAATATCTCGAAAACCTGCGATGAATGAAATTCTTAATTTAATTCACGAAGGAGTTATGGAAACCTGACGCACTATTGCAGGACCCTGTATACTTAGAAGGTACACCAATATTGTCGTGTCGTTTTGCGATGTCAACTTTTTCTTTCTCATTCCTTAACATTATTACGTCATACAATGCGGCGGGTATAGAGGGGGGTGGTACGCTAACTGTTTTAACCAAATTTAATAGATAATCATCCGCGATAAGATCCACCAACTTTCAAACAACTCCATCAGACCGTATATCCATCTCAACCGTCCTTTTCCTCCCGGAGGGACACACATTGAAAACCGCCGCTTTCTTTTTCCCGTTTTCTTTTATCCTGTCGCTGACAGGAGTCTGGTATATAGTACGACATTTCAGATTCCGGTGCTCGCACAATATGTACTACAAGGACACATTGTAACATTATGTTTATGGTACTCGTGTTCATCGATCTCGAACATAATGTCACCGAAACGAACCTTATACCGTAGAGATTGCCGGCCAGGTTTTCGGGGACTACTTTTTTTTCCAGGAGGGGCAGCGCACCCCTTACACGGAAGACGAAAGTTTCTGATTCCATCGTGTAGTTTCGGACAGGCGAACGACTCGGAACGACCCCGGTGCCAGTTCATTAGATTTCCTATACGATCGGATGAAGGGGTAACGAGGGGAGCGGTGCATATGTATCGAATACGGATGTCGTATTCACGCTAGAACGGGTTCGGGATATGGAAACAACATTCTGAAAGGAATAATGAGGGTGTATTATGGAGCGTAGAGGCTGTAGGGATTTGTTTGGTCTGTGCTATTCTAAAATGTTTCCAATAAATCTACCGCAGTAGTCGTTGATTAAAAATAAAACTTTCTGCCGACGATGTATATACTAACCTTCTAACCTCAGTTATAATTTATATGATGTCGCTAAAAAGTTACGTGATTTAACAATGGACGATCGCGTCTGTCGCGTATTGCGAAACAAAAACAAAATATATAACAAATATTTTGATTTCGATGCATGTAAAATAAATATATCGTTTCCGGAAAAGTTTTAATAATTTCGTTTCTGGTTTTCACGAACACAATACACGGACGGAGACACACAAAGTATAACAATGGAGGACGACGAATGCGACCAATGGGAAGAGAACAGACGGACGGGACGTTATACCCGTTTCCAATACAAAACGGAAAAGTTTTCAACTTTTAACAAAACACATATTTTAACATCGCCACTTCGCAATTTTTCGCAATTTGTGTATATAACAGAAGAATATACCACGCAGGAGAAACTTTGATAAACAAAAAAAGAGCACACACACACACACACAACAAGAACAACACTCATAATTTTCAAACAATTTTTTACGTCAAACTTTGGTCGGGAATTGTGTGCATACATATATTCAGGATATAGGAGATAAGTCTTGTCTCTCGTTAATGAGCTGATGGAAATTGCAGCAAATGTACAATACATTTTTCGCTCAATTTTTAGGCTGTAGTTTACATATACAGGTTGTACAAGTTCAAGCCCGTTTAATAGTACTAATCTCTTTATTGCCCACCAGAGGAGAACTTCATTTACAGGACAGAAAATCGAATAAAGCACAGTGCTCAAGTGAACTAAATACCAAAAACAATAATGTCATTCATAACCTACACTAATAAACTAAAACCTTAAGACTGCACAGAACAAACGCAATAATTCAAATACAAGCTATTACATTCAGGTTCGCGAAGTTTAGGCCAATAAAATTAAGTCAAAAAAATCCGTTTTGAGGAATTAATTTTCAGCAAGCTGGAAATCATTTTAAAACGTCTATTTGGTCCTAAATGCGTGTAATCTGAGTTTGCACCATCCCAGGTGGTGAGCTTAACTTTTAGTAGCCCACAAACCGCCAAATTTTTGCACCTTTTTAATTTTTTTTGCTTGTAGCTGGAAAACGGTGCGTCGAACGGAAAATGTCATTGTATTTAAAATACAGAGGACTAAATTCTGCGTCGACTGACATTTAAAAAATCAAATTCGGTTTAGTGGTATAGCCAAAATCGAATGTTAAAAACGAAAAAAATTTCGTATTTTGGTGCAACCTTACATTAAGCGGCTTTCCAAGACCACATATCTTGAAAACACACACTACTATTGAAAAAGCACGTGGAATAAAAGTTGTAGAGAATTAAATTTCACATTACATAGATACCTTAGTTTTTAAATACATTCATTTAAAATTCGATATTTGGCATCATTTCGAAATCGTTTTTTTTTTTTGGACGTTTTGAGTAATTTTATATTATTTAAGGTTGTATATCAAGGTTCTCTTTATCGGGACAATCTTCAACGGGACTATCCTCACCAATTTCTGATTCTACGGCAATATCAGTCACATCCTCATCCACGAAGAATGCTGAATTCGAGCATAACTGGCCGTTGCAGTTGAGGCATATTCTTGAACATTTCATGCCTACTTTTCGGCAGTTGCGTTTCCCTGTACACTCCTTTGTACATTTGCAGGAAACAGTGTTGAGAATTTCAACTGGAGCTGGATCTTTAGTATTTATGATGGGGAGAAGGCCGAGGCCCGTCTTCCTCCATCCCCAGCTCAGAGGATCGTTTGGTCGATCTTACCAGCCCTGGATTTGAAGATTCACCAGCAAAATATGTTGGGCGGCGACTGCATTTGTTGGAGTTAGAGAAGTCAGCTCGAAAGTTGGCTTTGTTAGTGATCTTGAAAATGTCTCGCAGCGGACCTGGTCCAAGGAGGTCTCATCTGCCTGAGGTGAATAGAGGGCTGCCAAGAACCGTTGACCGTGTTCTTTTGAAGAAGCTTGACAAACTCCAACTTCCATTGGCGATAGAATGCAGAGGTTGTATCACATCCACTGAGTGCATGTAGGAACAGAATATTCTGTTTGACAACGGACGAGAAGTTGAAGTACTTGGGAGAGTAGGTGTCCTGAGAGGTTCCCTTTTCAGGTTTCAGGACGTAAATGGTGGATGAATTTGGTGCTTTGGCGGTTAATAGAATCAATAAATCGGTGTCCTTCCCGATTATGATGACCGTCGCAAAGTTATCTGTCAACTGATTGGCAGTGTTGACAATAAGGGTACCAGCATCCTCAACACTTTGCCTTACTTTATACGCATTATGTACCAATTTCTCACGCAGCATGGAAATCAGTCGTTCTTTGTTATTGTCGTTGGAGGTTGCACCAAAATACGATTTTTTTTCGTTTTTAACATTCGATTTTGGCGATACCACTAAACCGAATTTGATTTTTTAAATGACAGTCGACGCAGAATTTAATCGTCTGTATTTTTAAATACAAAGACATTTTCCGTCCGACGCAACGTTTTCCAGCTACAAGCAAAAAAATTAAAGAAGATGCACAAATTTGGCGGTTTTTCGGCCTGGGATGGTGCAAACTCAGATTACACGCATCTAGGACCAAATAGAGATTTTAAAACGATTTCCAGCTTGCTGGAAATTAATTCCTCAAAATATATTAATTTGATTGGCCTAGTTGGCACAACCAAGTTGTTAAAAATCCACAAAAATGATAGAACGGATTGACGATTTATTAATCACTATTGGCTATCAGCGGTTTCGGTTGACCATCTTTGGTTAGGCCCTAGCCACTACACCCATATTTTGGAGTTTCGTAGAAAAATGTAAAAAAATTGAAATATCGAAATTTTATTCATTGGATACAATTGACTATCATTTGACCATCTTTGACCATCTCTTAAATTTTCAACATTTTGAAAAAAAATTATTAGAATTTGAAGTTCACAATTTTGGTGTAATTACAAATCATAAAGAAATTTTTTTTTTCACTTTTTGTAACTATTATTGAGTTTTCAAAAACATAGTTTGGTGGTCAAGGATGGTTAAACGATGGTCAATCCTAACATGCAAGAAAAATGGTGTCTCTAAAGCAAAAGCATTTTTCTAGTCAGTTTTTTTTAATGTTGGAAATGTAAAAGGTGCATAATCAAACAATGATCAATTATATCTGATGAAGAAAATTTCTATTTCTCAAATTTTTTACATTGTTGCCAATGGATCCTCCTCAAAAAAAACGGGAGGCTGTCAATCGAAATCGCTGATGGTCAATAGTGATCAATAAATGGCCAATTCTTTCCTTCATATTTGTAGATTTTGGACTATTTCGTGGTACCAACTTTGCGGATCTATTATACTCATGATCAGAGTTATATACAATACCTGACCCTCCCATAGTTAACAAGTAATGTCAAGTTTCTGATTCGTTTGAGAAATAACGCACTTGTGAAATTTAAAATAAGTCGGAGCCTAGCGCAATGGTAATATTATAAACAGCTACGACAGCTGCTATACGACTTCTGCTATTCGTCAGGAAAAGACCAAGTTTATGAATGCATTACTTGCAACTAACAACACTAATTATTTGTGGCGCAATTTACGCCGTCTTCAAATCGTGAGGCCTAAAACTAGGGTTCTACCTGCACATTTGTCAGATTGTTCGGTATTAAACGATTTCTTTCTGAAGGTACCTGTTTCTATTGCTAATGACAATGGTGCGTACACATCCTATGGTGTACGATTGTTAGGAATCGCAGAACCATTTTTCTTTAAAGCAATTTCTGAACGTGAAGTTTTCAATACTTTTTGTAACATTTACACTATTTGTGAAGGTGCGGATGGAATCGGTATTGATGCTCTCAAACTCTGTACTCCTCACATTTTGCCTATTCTGGTTCACATTATTAACTTCTGCTTAGATAAATCTGTTTTCCCGACGATCTGGAAAAACGCCATTATTACTCCTGTGCCGAAAGTTGCTACGCCAACTAAACTTTAAGATGTTCGCCTTATAAAATCCAACTTGTAAAACTGCGCATCTTTCCCCATTTAAGCGTTTTTCTATCTCCAGTAGTTTCTGAGATCCCAATGCTAAACATTCAACAAAACTCACCCTGTATTTGATATCAGTTTGTTACTTTTTGTAGTGGATCAATAGTCATCTATTGTTTAAAAAAAATTTAACATTCTTTATATTATTGCATTTTTGGATTCCTTGTTAAATTTAAATTAGCACTTTGTCCAGCGCACATTGGCATGGATTCTGAATTGTTGACGTTTTTCTAAAAAATGACAGTTGCAGCGTCTTCGAAATTTTTAAACATCTCTGAAACTCTGAAAGGTAGAAAGATGCGGCTTTCAGTTTTTGCTTGAACATGAAAGAGCGCACGCGTTTTAAAAAAAAAAAATTGGGTTTAATATTAACGAAAAGAATTATTCAATAGAAGAACTCATTGATATGATTTTGTATTAGGTGAGAGTGAAGAAGAGCTGTTTGCTTACCGGTAGAATTTGTGTGTATGTGATTCGGACTCCTGCATATACATATGTAATAGCTAATTCCGAAGGTGTATGTGATTAAAACATTGTCCGATCAAATATATACGCATCAAATAGAAGCCCAAAACTAAATATAAATAAATATACAAAATACACTAAAAACCAGATGATATCCACCCCGGTACGCGGCTATCTAAATATAAATAAAATATGCGCGACAACACACGATGCGTGTTGTATTTTGAATGACATAAATTACGTTCGGCTCTTTTAATCGCTACAGAGCAATTTAAATGTCATATTTTTTCGCAATTGTGTTTCGGTACGGGGACACCGAAACTAGTACAGGCGCTTTATGAAAATTATTTGTAGACTGTACGCACGGACTATACAAATATGTCACTGTATTGTTTGTTCAAAATTTATTGACCGCCCTTGCTGATAGGATATAAATTTTTCAAACGTCAGGAATATAGTTATGCATTGCTGCTGCTAGTGTCGTTTTGTTTCGCTAGGTTACGCTGGTGCCATCGGCATCGCAAAATATTTATGATTGTTCTATTTTTTCGCGATCTGGTTTTATGAGGTTTAAATATATGGCGCCCAACGTTGGGGCGCGCGAAAAAAAACAATGAATAGAATTGTATTTTATTACCTGTCTATTATTCTCGATCGGTAAATTCTATCCCAGTAAATTTTAAATCGTTTTAATATTGTGCAATATAGTCTGATTTTTCGATAATTGATGCTGCAACTGAAATAAAATAAAAATTTGAATACACAGGATAGAAATATGTATATACGAGATAGGTACATACATATGTTATATCGTCAAATCAGAATTTTAAATTAAATATAAAGATCACATCTTTTGATCTTTTACAGCGGTATTATTTTTCCTTTCTTTTGTAAACGACACGAGACAGTTGTTATATCGAAGAGGAAGACCGAATCCTATAATAGATCTTCCTATTTCCGTATACGTGCATTAGGTATATTTAATGCTCCGCTTTATAAATGTCTAAATCCGAAAGGGAAAATACAATATGAAATTGAGTATATATCGTATCGCCTGGCACTCTCTATTCTGGGGTATACGCAAAGGAAATCTGATAAGAGCCATGGCAAGAGCAAATATTTATTTTTTGTTGTCCTTTACTTAGCGTTGTATATCTGGAAGCCCAAGTAAATATGGATATCCTATTTAAATCGTATTATATTTTGTTTAAACTTGCGAGTCGGGTCGTATAACGTTCAAATCGATTTTCTCCGTTGAAATATATGTGAGTGGTGACCGCCACAAGTCGGTATTAAATGAGAAGAATTTTTGATTTTGTTCCACGTAGGCTTGTATATAAAATGCTCGCCGGAGTCGAGATTATTAAAAATTAGAAGTTATTCTATCGTTACTTTTTGACATTTTATTGGCTACTGTTATGCCTTAATATTTTGTTGAATTAATTTTTAAAGAATTGTCGAAGACCTCTAGAAGTACAAGCTGAAGAAATCGTCGCCAAAATTTAAGATTTGGAAATGAACAGAATGTCGACACCGTCGATTACCAGGCTACTTAGTCTTGAACAAAAAATGTGTGGAGGACAAATTTGTGAAGTGAATTTGTCTCTTTAATCGCAAGATGAAATCTTCTTAAATAGAATTTATTGTAATTTGAGGTACGCTAATGGAATTCTCCCACGAAACAGGAGCCCATGCATGCTTTTCTGAATAAGCATAACATTATAATAGACAATCAACACGGCTTTCGTAAAAACAGATCTACAGCTCTGGTTGGATTCTATAACACCGTATTGCAAAATATTGAAAGCCACAAGTCTGTAATAGGAATATTTTGTGACCTACGAACAGCTTTTGATTGCGTTCAATACAGTAAACTCATAAATAAACTGCAACTTTATGTTATTAGAGGTACTGCAGCAGAATGGTTCGCATCTTACCTCAAAGGCCGAAAGCAACTAATCAAATTAAGATTTCTCAACAGTGCCAATGAGTTGGAAGTTATTAAATTATGTTGACTCCCAATGGTGTATTTCAAGGATCCGTTCTGGGACCAATATTATTTTCACTTTACATTAACGATATTGTACAATTTCTATCTGATATCCATCTTAAAATATATGCCGATGATATTAGCCTGCTTATTATCCCGAAAGCAAACCAGATGAAAGTTGAAAATTTTGCTAATGAGTTACTAGATGTATTAGATAATTATACCGCCATATAACATCCAAATGAATAACCAAACGCTATCATTCACTGACTCTAACAAGTTTTTAGGATTGACCCTGAAGTCTACTTTATTTTGGAGAGAAACATTGTGGAAATTTGGCAAAACTAGTACACCGTAAATGCTACGGTTTCAACTGTCTACGATTATAAATACCTGGAGCGTGTTTACATTCCTTGTACTATGCAGAAATATATTCCCGACTACAGTACGGCATACTACTCTGGGGTGCATCTGCTGGTGCAGAGCAAGTATTTCTTTCGCAAAAAACAGCTATTAGAAGTATGTATGTTTGGTATGCATTTCATAGAATCCTGCCGGCCGGTATTTAAGAAGCTGAAAATACTACCATTTCCTTGTATTTATACAGAGCATTCCAATGAAAACGATTCACTTTAAATAAGTCTAAAACGTCAAGAAATACGAAAACACGTCGAGCACGTCAATTTTTGTTTGAATATGTTGCCAATTTGGTTTTTCGTTCGGCCGAAATATTCTTAATACCCAACTATACATCACCAGGGGCATTTACGGAAACGACCGAACGGGCATGAGTGGAAGAAAGTTTGATAAGCGCTTCAAAGAGGGAGACATTACTTAATACACAAGCTGTACATGTATTATATCACTAACAATTTATTATGTTTTTCTCATCATAATTCTATCAATCGCAATAGCGCCACCTATTAAGTAAAAGTTGTAACGGGACGCGATATTTTAAATTATTTTATTTTTCAGCCGCATTAACCTAATAAGGAAACAGGTATTTATTAAATGTAGTAAAGAATGGTATTTATAATTTAAGAAATGAAATGCACCTATTGAATACAGTCCGTGTATATATATACATAAGTTTCCTATGTTAAATCGTTCATATAATTATAATAGTTTGAAATTGTAATAGTTTTAACCGTCAACTGTAAAACATCTGACTTATGGTGGGAGCTGTACGTGTGTACGAATTCGCATCGCTTCCTCCGCTTAAAAAGAACACTTTTCGCTAGGCCACCGCTAAGTGTAGTTCGCTTCGCAGTTACTTATACATATTAGTCAGTTCAGGGGGCTTATTCTTGAATGTGTGCGTTCGACCAATTTCGTGCGAAATGTCAAAATTGTGTGCGAGTCACGTGCAAATCCAATTCTTGAAACGTATGACGTCAATCTCATGCGCTTTAAGTCGACCACTTTTAACGTCTGGTACAAAGTAGACGAATCGCATACAATTCAAAGTTGCGGAAACTAAAGTAGATTGTGTGTATACAACATGTTTATTAACCCTTCACCGATGACCGGTAAATAATACCGGCGAATGTTTCATGGTTTCGGATTCACCAAGTTTCGGCGATTTTCGTCACTTACAGATATAATGCGTCTATAATATACTTTTCTGAGAGCAGAGTTGACTCTGTTCTAGCAACTCACCAAGGTGAATGCGTTATTTGCTCGTACCAAATAAAGTTGTGCTATTAGTTTGAAGATCGTAACCGGTAAAATTTACCGGAGGTTTGTATTTGTTATTATGTTTAAAGTTTAATTTACTGAATTTATTCTAGTCGTTAAAATGTCTACACAAGATAATCCTGGGTAGACCCTAGGTAATGAAACTTTGTTGAAATGGGCGGAAGAAGTGTATTTTGTTGATTCAGATGATGAGTACGAATTCTAACATTGGATGAAGAATACCCATTTGAAATTGGTTAATAAATTTAAGAAAAATGTCTTCCAAGAAATATAAAAACCACCCCATATGTTCCATGTTAAAAACCGATAACAGTGTACCGAGAGGATTTGCAAAGACTGTATAATACATTACCCTCTGTAATATGAACTTTTTAACTTAAAATTATTTTTATTTTCGATATAGGTATCATGTTCGTTCTTTGCTGTATGATTAAAAGTCATTTTACCCAAATTGCTTAAAACCACCAAAAACTATTTTCATAATATAAAAGTCAGTTGGAGCGGGCAATGTGCATTATGAAGAATACTATTCTGCTGTGATATATGAAATGTTACTGTTAATTTTGCTATCGTATGTAAAACCAATATAGCATTGGTGTATATAAAGCAATGCAATAGTATTTTAATATAAAATAACATATCATGAGCACTTTTATATGTGAATGTCGCGGAATATTTTCCGCTTTTCAATTGCGGGTGTTCTAAATAATTTAGTAAAATTCGTCACTTATCCTTCATCCGTTATGGCTATTCATTTTTCCATTTATTACGCCTTATATTTACAGAAAATGAATGACACAAATTATCGAAATACAGTGCTGCACTTTTTCGAAAGTTACCAGAAGTTACTAACTTTTATCTAGGTATTTGTGTTTTCTTTCGTTGGCTTGCCTACATTTAGCGACGTTGTCAAATAATCGCATAGCATACCATTCGGGAATACGAATTTGTGAACGTATGCGACATTAAACTTATAAATCGATTAGTCGCACACATTCAAGAAGTTCAGGGCTAGTTAGTGTACCAATTTTATTACATTTGTTCAGTCAATCAGTATAAAAAGGCTGTGTTCACGGGGATACCCCGCACGAAGTCATAAATTGGAATACTGATAAGCAGCAAACAAGAAAGGACACGCCCGAAGCCCATAGACTAGGCGAAGAAGGAAGCGGACATCTTGGCGGATCGAATCAACGCCAGCAAGTATACGCGAAGAACAAAGAATACGTACGTACAGGTATTTGGCCAACAAACTATTATATGCTACGAATACGAGCTCGTAATAAATAGAGTCATTTGTTTTAAAGGTAAATTGATTTCGCGTTCGTTGTTAAAATTCATTATCACATATATATTTCCGTTGTAATTCCTTAGTAATTAAGCGCGTAAGTAGTAATAGTAAGATTAAGATAGGTGCATCGTTAATGTTAAGATTCTGTTTAATATTTTCCAACTTTTGTATTCACATATTTATTCAGTTATTTTATTTAATATATTTGTTATTCGTTCATTTGTTGCATTTTCATTTATTCAGTGGTAAATCAGATTGCATGTTTTGTGTTATTAATTATTGTTAAAATACTGTAAATCCTCCATTTACCGCACGCACCTGAGAACGTATAAGGAAAAGATTATAAGAAAGTTTGTAAAGTAAGTATCTGTTTTCTTGATTACGTTAGAGCGATTGCGACCGACATTTTGCTAGTCAGGGGAATTAATTTATTTATTTCGGTAGCAGTAACGTCCGTCGTTGTGGGTTCACAGGGGGATTTGTTAACGTACCGTGGCGCCCAAGGTTATAAACACATATTAGCACAAAATAAGACCGGTCTATTACAATATGGTGCCCAACGTGCGACCGTTCTATCACAATTAAAGACCGTTCTAATACAAAGTATACATACATCTGGCTATTAAGTGAGATATTGGTTTTCCGCCTAACTAGACGAACATGTTCTGGTTGTATCAAAAGCTCGACTTTAAAGCGCAACTCTTTTCTTATGGGAATGGTCAATCTAGTTATGTATAATCAAAGCCCTTGCCGACCAACAACACCAGCTCAACCTTCGTGCGCCATCTCTTGCCGATTCCGGAAACATTTCAGGTCGCCCTCGTAATTGGGAATTATTAGTCGACGTTACTGACCACTCTACGAGAAGAAAGTATGGAGAGAAGACGCGGAAAGTTGTCCAAATATGTTTTGGTCTTGCAGGACAATGCCCCTCCACAGAAATCGCATGATTTAGGGTTCGAATTACTTGGACACCACTCCCCTCTCTCCCCTCCCACACAGCCCTTATTCGCCTCATCTTTTCCATAGTTATTCCATAAATTTCCTTTTTTTTCCAATTCAAAAATTGGGTAGTAGCAAGAGTGGTTCATACAAACTCGCATGCTCATTGTATTTTAAATCACAGAAATTCGCTGATTGGTCACTCCTTCCTCTTAGCTTCCATTAGCTACCTGAAATGCTTCTCAAAGGCGTATTATATAAATGTTAACAAAGAGGTTACTGTGGCATGAATAATTAGCAACTAGAATAAATATTAAAGCTTCCGAGAAAAAAGTGGCTGGTAAGCTATAATTGTGTGTTGTAATTTTCTAGCTGTACCATCTCTGGAATTCAGTGTCTCTCTTGATTTTTCACGGATATTAAACGTGGGTTCGTGTTCAAGACAGATCTGTGAATTGGATTTCTACTTACCAACCACTTCTTCCTCCTTTGAGAAATTAGAAAATCTACAATGAAATTCCCCGAAACAATTAAGCTAATATTAAATAAAATTTCTCTCTGAATCTTGTATTTTTTAAAATCATCTAAGTGCTTTATTAATTTTTTCCTTCGAAATTACTCATTTTTTCTTAATTCTTCCTCTTCGTCTGTAGTTTTCTCCGTCCGTCAAGTTAACGTTCTCTCCTCTCGCTACAGTCTTGTACTAGCTCGAGAAATGGAGAAAAGCCGTTGCTTTCGATTAGTTATTTCTTCCGGTACGAACGGCGACGCGTTCGTTGTATTTTGACATCGTCGTTCCTAGTATAGAAGAGGGAAAGCCAATTTAAATTCTCTATTTACCCTGCTGTGTAATACCTCTTTTATCTGGAATCGGTGTTTGCGAGCGAAATCCGATTAAAAGATGTTAATGAAGTAAATAACGAGCGGCGAGAGAATCTAATTTCGAAAATGCGCGAGAAGAGAGACGGTTCTACGCGGGGTGAAATTTTATATTTGAACGGCGACGATGGGTGTAACGTCTGTTTGCCTTCCGGTTTGCCGATATGCAATAATTAGTAAGTTCACACGGTCCGTGCGCGGGTGAATTTTAAAACGAGAACGTCGAAGATTTATAGAGACGTTCTTTTTTTTATCTTCTTCGCTTCTGTTGAGTTTATGCATTTACAATTACCAGCGTTGAAATGTTTATAAAACGGTTTAGAATTGCATTCGAGTAGTTAAGTCGAATGAATAAATTTATTTAGAATTTATAATGGAAGAAGCCGAGTAATAGATTTAATATCAGAGGTGGGGCTTCTATTCTTGTGAGACGTCTATCGTAGTTGCACCTTAACGAAAGCGCAACTCGCTGGTTTTCTGAAAAGGAGCAAAATAGTTTCAGATGCCCGATAGCAACGTTTCTGGATTTGAGGGGAGCTTTCGAAACGGTGTAAAACGGTGTAAGCCATAAACGACAAAGCTCCAAGTCAAATATTTAGATTAAATAGAAATATTAGATATTAAAAGTTCGTTTGGGTGTTCCGCAAGGTTCGATACCGGGGTAGCTATTGCTAGAGTGACGTCAATCTACAAATCTAGTGACAACTTATTGATCACGAATTACCGACCAAATTCGCTTCTTTCAACGATTTCAAAAATGTTCGAAAAAATAATGCCGGAAAAAATTATTGATTTTTGTTCAAGGAATGAGATTATAAATTCAGCACAACATGAATTTCAAAAAAACAAATCAATTACAACTGCTATTTTGGAGTTCATAAACGAATTACACTGGCAATTGGATAAACACAATAGATGTGTAGGTGTACTTATGGATTTTAGGAAAACCTTTGAGCTAGTAGATCAGAAATTGATAGACTCTTACCTGTCGGGAAGGCAACTTGTTGCGGAAGTAAATGGTGTGAATTCAAGAAAATACCCTGTCTACTTATGTTTTTACTGCTTGTACATGATCTTCCCACTATAGTAACAGTTGGAACAATTGCGATGTATGCGGATGATAATACTTACCTTTGTGGTAAGTATGTCCTGGTCTCACATTTTAAAAGTAGTTAAAAGAGTTGCCCAAGACATGATGAATAAGTTTTCAAATTGGTTCCACCAAAATGAATTGATTTTAAATAAAGACGAGACAGTTTTTGTTCAATTCTGTGCTCAACCTTGGACAGTAGATACGTCTTTATTACTTAAAGTGGAGAACAAGTCAATACAGCAAGTAACGACTACCAAATTCTTAGGACTCTATGTTGACTGTGGTTTGTTATTTATTGATAATTTATGGTAAAGACTTGCAAGTGCTTGTTATGCCCTGTTCATACTCCGATATTTGGTACAAAAAGAAGTCCTGTTGTGTTACTATTTTTCAACTTTTGAATCAAGAATTAGATACGGTCTAATTTTTTGGGGCAGTTCGCCAAATATACAGCGAGCATTTAAAATGCAAAAACTAGCAGTACGTAACATACCTATTAGGTTTAAGATCATTAACATTCATAACGCTCCAAGATGCCAAGAATACCGCAATAGGAAAGATGAAGATTTTAAAACGACAATTTAGAGACTATAAACTAATCAAAGCTGAGCTACTAACCCAAAACGTGAAAGAAACCATGAAAGTAAAACAAATAAAGACCAGAATTATTGTCGCATAGATCTGTTTGATCATGCTGTCAGCTTGTTTAGGTTTCTAAAGACTTTAGACAACACGCGACAACACCCGGAAGACTTCAACACAGTAAACGACGGTCGTGTAAATCTACGCTCAATTAAATCATAACAGTTTCACCTGGAGTATCACAAAAATGTATAAAAATAACATATACAAGAAATTAAACCATAAAAGCGCAAAAAAGGAATGAGAACAATACAAAAAGATACAACTTGGAAACAAAAGCGAAACTCTGAAACAAGAACAAGAATTCTGAAGTATCATTTTAAAAGTCAAACATCTGCATCATAAAATCATCGAATCACCTCGTGCTTACACGATTATAATTGCAGAATTACTGGAACAATGGGGCCGAAGAAGGAGGGAAATACACCGTATTCTCGAGACTATTGTGTTCCGAACGAAGGAGAGCACTTCTTCCCGCTCGAGGATACGTCAATGTTTCGCGACAGTCTAGCCAACATGACAAAGGACAAAACCTTAATCTCGGTGAGACATTCTCAATAAAAGCGCCTGTAATACAGAAACGGTAAGCGGGTAAAACGAACGGGTCAAACGCGTCAGGTGTTTGTGTAACTTGACGCGGATGTTTCTGTTATTTATTAACTATATTAGATGAAGGAAATAGAATTATGTTTGTCAAATGAATATGAGATTTCTGTTAATTAATATTTAAGATCAAACGCATCAAGTTCTGAGGTGAGTGGTTTTCAAAACCGTTGTTCTTTTAAAGGTTGTCAAAAAACATTCTCTTGCAACATGGGAAATAACACAATCCTATTCAAACGAAACTCTGGCCAGTAGAGTTATCTGATTGTCTTCTGAGATGCAAGATCACAATGGCTTTAGATACAGGTCCAATTATCTTTCAAGCAGAAATATCTGCCATTCAACAATGCGCTCAGGAATGTCTAAAAAGTTTATACATCTTCTAAGACAGGCAGAGGTACCTTCAAGTTTAAACTAACCTGGGACCTCAATACTTTGTCCCAGAGGAATACGATTACACTGATGTGAGTGCCACAGTGATGTCGTTGCAAAGAAAGGCGCAGAATCTCGACTCATTGGACCAGAATTATTCTATAACCTGACTAGGAGCTATGTTGGAGCTCATCTTCAACAGTGGGAGACAACACAATAACCACCACCTCTGGAAGATGGATAAAGTGGACATCATGTGCAACTGCATGGTTGTGGCCCAACAGAAGTATTAACACCTGGAACAGGCGCCCCTGGAACCGTTTGATGTTACAGCATAGCCCACAACGACCTTGAACATCAGCTGGGATTAAAAGATTAACGGTACTCATAGTAGAGCTTATAATGAATACAATGAAGATAAGCACTGAATGCCTGATCGATTTAAGTACTAATAATCTAATCTAATCTACTTGATGTCAGATTTTGGGCAACCATGACATTACATGGATAAAAATATAGGTTCCAGTGCAATATTTGGAGAACCAATCTTTTGACGTAGTCATTTGCATTCTTCCAATGTTTTCTAGTATTTTGACAGTTCTAGAACATCTCCGAGCTGTTATAGGTCACACAGTCCTCCTCGTTTTGAAATTGTTAGAGCAATTCAATACTCTTGAGCAAAATGAGATGCCATTTTAAATGCGTCGACCAAAATTTCTGCTGGAACCTGTATTCTACATGTTTATGGCTTACCAAATAATTGAAAAATCAAGTCATCAGATCATTGAAGGTCCCAGCTATGGAGCTGGGACCTTAGAACGCTTTGAAAATAATTGATCATTCAATAATGATAAACTATGAGAATCAGGCTTAATAGGCTAACGACGATATTTGTTGTCATTTTTGAGTCATGAGTGCGTGCCAACCAAATAAACAAAAAAAAACTTGAACAAGAAAGTCGACATCAGTTAGTCGTTCGGGCTTCGCTCCTAATGCGATCCTGTCCTCGTATAAAGCTCCGCTATAGCCTCAAACGTACTCGATTTGGAGTCGGCGTTAGATCTAGTCGCCTCCAGTGATGGTGCTACCCGCGCTATACTCCACACTACCCCAGGTCGTTATTGATCTGCGCGAATTGCAATGGATATGACAGGTTATAAGAAGAACTATCGACCCCTCTCTGTCTGATATTAGCTGCGGCTGGCGTGTGCTTTCGCGTGGTCCTCTCCCACCTACCGTCCCACCGATCCCTATTCCACGTCACTGTCTCCGTGTGATCTCCCGTAGGGTGTGGGGTGGGCTGACAAGGGGGAGAGGACGTAGTAATTGCGCTCGGGCTTTTATTATACATTTACGATTGTGTTTTGGGTGGATGCAGCTATGTGCGTGAATGAGGGAAGATATTCTTTTTAATAGATGTCGTTCTGTTTGGTTTTTCATTCCCCCTTAGTTCTTTTCTTTCCAAGATTTCCGGAGTTTTTTTTCCTTGCGGAATCTGGTTTTTTTTATTTAATGGTACGAGAAATGGGTGAAATAAGTGGTGTGTGATGTATAGTATGTCGAATTAGGTTCAACAGGCTTTTATTTTTATATATTGTGTACATATTTTATGATTGGAAGTCTATTAAATCGCATTATTTATGGAAAGATAAACAAACCAGTTGGACCACAACGTTTAGGCTTCTGGCTTGGATATCATTGCTTGTGGTAAAAGCCAGTCACCCAAAAGGTCAAAACGATCAAGGCCAATGACTAAAAATAGAAGGTGGACAAATAACTACTACTCAAACAATTGAAACATCTTGATTCGTCTGGAAGAACAAACGAGGATGATTGAAAGAAGATAGTGGAAGAAACTGACGCTTTGTTTGTAGATTTTGATGGGAGCTCTCTTATAGACGAATGGAGACCATTGGTTTCGGACGCTGATCGAGAACTCAACAGTGAAGAAAAAAAAATTGAAACGCCAATACAATTGAAAATTGTAAAAGCAGCTCTTTCATTCTCACATGGGTCTACTGATGTAGAGAAGTGATTTTCAAGTTTTTTGTACATTATGTCAAATGTTCAAATAGGGCCAACATGTTGGAGAGTACCTTCAGTGCCCTCTGTACAAGCCTTTGAGCAATTGAGGGGCAGAATGTACAACCATTTGAAACTGAAATAGTATCATGAGCGATGAAGTTGAGAGAATGTCTAGTAGTATGTCATATATGTGCCATGCGTTCTATCCCTGACCACCGTCTCTGAAGTTCTTCCAGAACTACGGGGCCTCTACAATCATTTTAAGAATGCTTTGTAGTACCTCCATCTTTAACAGGTTGAAGGCAGAAGAAAGTGCTGTATCGAGTAGTACTGCCGTTAAATAGTCTATGAGAGGTTAATTTAGAAATTGATACCTAGTTACAAAGTAATTAGAGCCTGAAAATAAGCTAGGCGTTACCGCTTAAATTATCTGCAGCTACCTGTATCGTCTTCAAGACTGGTAGGGAAGAGTGGTAATGAAACGGACATGTTTATATAAATGACTCAGCTCGGTCGTTATGATTTTAGATCAGGAAATGAAACGGACAATATGAAGCCAATAACATAATATGTTTGATTTGGTACAGTAAATATTGTGGTATGATATTACTACTTTTGGTATAGAGTAAAATAGAGTAAGATAATTTTGTCCGTTTCGGGAAAAGCATGGAAAAGTACACGTAGTGGTTTGAAAAGGAGAGAATTATTTTTGAGCAAGTTGATATTTTTTCCAGAATTCGCATGTGCCCACATTTTACATATAAAACATTTTAGCCAATCAATTGTGCTTGAACTATAAGCACCCTTACACACTATGCATTTGTCTTGCTCATTGTGGGTACTTTTATTAATTCCTTTTTTTCCTTTTTTCACTTTGCACGTTTTTGTTCTCACAATTTTCCCAATATGTGCGCTGTTATTGTTATCGAATATATCGTGAAACGTGCAACGACATTTCAGAGCTTGATGCTTCTGAACTGGATTCCTGATTTAGCTCTTTGATAGTTTTTTTTTGTAGCAACAGATACCTTTCGTTTTTTACAGATAGATGTTTCTTTCTTCTCCAAGTCCCCTAGTGTGTCTGTTATAATAGTTGATTTACCTTTACATCTCTTCACATTTGTTTTTCGAGGAGCAAATTTCGGATATGGTCTCATTTGCTCTGGCGTCAAAGTATCAGTAGAGTTGGATATAGATAGCAAACCATTGTTTTGACTAGGTACTTTCTCTGTTATTAAACTTAAAGCTGGAGCATGATCTAACAGTACGGGCTCTGCCTCAGTAGTCTGCTGCATACATGCGTGGATTATTTCTATCTGGTACATAGCACGATAAAAAATCGTCATCTGAGAAGATGTTTCGGTTGAAAGGGTGTATACCTGTTTTAGAAAATCCTTTAATTACATTTTCCATCGAGAAACCATGAATGAAAGCATCGTTAACAAATGAAGCCACTTCATAGATTGTAATCGTTTTTTCCGAGATTGGTTAACATCCATGCGTTCATAGCGGTTCTATACCTAATTTTAAAATGCCCAAAAACAGACACAACCGCAGGTTGTAACCGTTGACTGCAGTGGGGAGGGAATGTAAGCAAGATAATATAATTTTCTCTTACTAGCATCACTATCTCTTCTGTAATGTGCGTTTTATGATTACCCATAAGTAATAAACATGGTTTCTCTTTGGAAGGTTTAACAAATTTTATAAAGTGTTTAATTGCTGCCAGAAAAGCATCTTCTGTAATCCAACCCATCCTTTAGCATTATATCCTGGTAATGAACCCTCGGGAAAACAAATGCTGGAGGTATAGAGCCTTCTGAAGCATTAAGAAATCCTAGCATTGTAGCTAAGCTTCCTCTTTCAGCTGACGTTACTTGCCCTATCTGCTTCGAATCTTTCACTGCAATTACTTTAGGAGGATTTGTCACCGTTGTACAACCAGTTTCATCTAAGTTCCATATCATGTGTGGTTCAAAATTATATTTCTTTAAAACTAGCTCCAAATTGTCAAAGAATTTTTGACATTTTTTTCGATGGCCGCAGTGGTTAGGCGGCTGACTATTGTTGTGAGAGGACGATAGGTGCCGGGGTTCAATTCTCTGGAGGGATAATTTTTTGTTTAATGATACTTGCCATTCGCTGTTGGGAGCAAAGTGATTAACAGCGCAGCATCATAAAAAGGCGATATGATGCTGTCACAAAGCCATTTAAACACAACTTACACACACCAAAACTACACCGCAAGAGTTGTAGTGATAGCCAGACAAGTAATACAGCTTACGGAGTCACTGCAACTAAGCACTCACCACACATTAAAAAAAAAAAAAAAAAAAAAAGAAGTAGCTCCAGATAATGATGTATTTTCAGGCTTTCTAACAGATAATGTAGTATTTCGTTTTAAAAAGCCAGGAAGTCAATTTTCGTAGCTTTTTCTTGTTGTTTCCATACTTCAGGTGCCAAGTTATTAGCAGCGGCATCCTGAAATGCAAGTTCCCGTACTTGCAATGAAGTTAACCCGTAACACATTTTGGAACATGTTTCTAAGTAGTCATCAAGCATATACACTGCACATAAGTTAGCTACTAAATCTAACTGTCAATTTTGTGGGATCACGAGATGAGTATTACATTACCGAGTGTACTTTACTAAGCTGAATCAAACTTCTTTACTCTAGATATACGAGTCGTCCGTTCCATGACATGTCCGTTTCAATGCCACTCTCCCCTATTCTCTTAGACTGCGATGTGTGTGTCTGCTGATCATTAAGATAATAGCTTGGGTCCTAGTAATAACCCTCGTGGGACCCCACTGTTGCCAAGACAGTCTAGCTTATTATTGTTACTACTGGAAAGTCTGTTCCGATTTCCAACACCTCGTTAGAACCAGAAATCAAACCCAAATTAGAAACGCTAACATTATCTAACGTTATGATCCTAATAAATTATCGAATCAATGTAGATCCAGTTTTGACACAGAGAGAAACGGGAAATTGAAGAAATCAAGTTAGAAAAGCCGTAAGGAAGAGGAAACAGAATCGGAGCATGGAAATAATAAAAAAAGAGAGGGAGAGAATGAGACGAGAAAGTGTTTAGATGGCATCTCGAATTCAACTGATGAGGTATCTAACAAATTGAAGCGAAAGATACTTCACCGAACGGACGACTCGTTTCCAAGACTCTCTATATCGTATCGCGTCTTTTCCTTCTGGCTTCGCTGTTCGAACTGGGGGAAAGGGAACAAGAAAAAGGAATTCAGTTAATCAGGACGGACTTTAGTTTCACTAGAATTCACAAGTTTGCCGGGTCGAACTGACACGGTGAAGACCAAACGCGGGGCAAGAAGTTGGAGGTGGTAGGGATACGCTTCGGGCACTGTCAGGCTGTATTACACGCCGACACGTGACTGTAGTTGAACGGTTTCTTTCCGTACAACCTACCAGTCTACCGGCTCGAAATGATATTTCTTTTAAATTTGCCGCAAACGGCGGCCAATGAATAGCTCGCTTAATTCGACCGCAAAGAAACGGATTATTTATCTTGGATTTGTCATCTACAGCGAACAAACTACTCGAGCTGTTTATATAATCATTTTAAAGACTTTTTCACTAATTACGGAAGTAAAGATATAATTGGCAGGATGTCAAATTTAACAGCAAATCGGATTAATGCAACTAACTGCTTCGAAACGAGGAAAATAACTAACAAGTACGGATTGGAAGTTTCTTTTTTTGTTACATGTTACAATTACAAAAGACTATTGATGATGATTTGCAATTTAGTTGGATTAGGACGTGCGTTACTAAAGCTTGAAAAAAAAAAATACCATTGTTATCGGATTCTTTTTAAGTCTTCCGGTCGCTATTGATTAAACCTTTTTCTGTATCCATTGTTCGTTTTATATTAGACTGTTATTTGATCATTTTAATTAAAAAATGATCAAGCAAACGCTATAATTTTAAGATAAAATCCAATAATACTCAACAGTTAATCGATGGAAATGAAGAGCTTTTACTATTTTTGTATTTAATTTCATCGACAACAGTATCGACAGTTGCTAGAAAATTTAGTTATAGAATAGCAATCTTGTATACAACCTACATAATGAGCCACTTCAGTTTTTCCTTTACAAGAGACTAACACAAAATCTCCAACTGCAACGTCGTTTAGTGTTAGTGATTCTATGTCTTCATTATCTGAGGAACCGGACAATATATCATCAAGACCAGTCGATAGCCGCAGTGGTTAGGCGGCTGACTATCGTTGTGGTAGGACGATAGGAGCCGGGTTCTCTGGAGAGACGGTGACGTTTTTTCAGAGAATTGAAATCCGAATCGACTTACCATTCGCTGTTGGGAGCAAAGTGATTAACATCGCTGCATTATAAAAGGCGATCACTGCTACTGCTGTCGACACGTCTCCTAAAGAACATTTAATTACCTGCTTTCGTTTTCGCTCAAACAATTTTCTATATTGCGTTTCCTGTTTGGCTTGCTTTTGTCGTAGTTCTTTCCTTTCTGGCGAATCCGTTACACATGTTAGTGATAGAAAACGCTCGAGGTAAAGCAATTCCTATTACTTTGACAACATTATAAATTGAGAATATCATTCCGTTATTGTTAATATGCCAAGTATTCAAACCTCGGTTGTAAAAAGTTTTGAACAGGCCGAAGACGTGGTAACTACTGCGAAGAAAATTGGGGGCGGATGGTATGGGTAACAATTTTTATAGCAATTTTTGAAGCCGCCATTCGATGGAGCTATAGCTGATTTAAAGCTTCAAACGGCATTTCACCCACAAAACAAGTAAGATACTAGACAGTTAACGGTTCTTTTATTGGATAATGATATTAAATTGTAATAGGCCAATCTGCTGCTTTAGGACAAATTGTTTTTATAAAATTTGTAATCTAAGAATTTTAAGAATTTAATTTGTATAGACTCAATTCGAAACGAAGCGTTTTAAAAGCGCGTAAGAGAGATATAGTCTACATGGATATTTAATTGTAACTTAGAATCAAAAAAATCTCTAAGTCCTTAGTATTATCAAGACGATCAATTATCATACCATTTAGATTGTAATTATAATCAATAAAATAACTTTTTTTTGTGAACCTAATAAACTGGCACTTGTCCAGATTTAAGAACAAATCATTTTTATTACAGTGTGTTGCAAAATCGTTCAGTTCACATTACATCTGTTTACAATAGTCCATGGTCTCAATTATTTTAAAGGTAAGAATTTATAAGTACAAAAAGTATTAGAAATATCGTTAATGTAAAGTGGAAACAAAAGGGGTCCAAGATGGGATCCCTGTGGTAGCCCTGACGTTACTTATATAAAATCGGATCTAAATCCATTCAGAGCTACTGGCTGTGACCTGTTGCCAACATAGGAATCAATCCATCTGAGCAGATTACCATGAAAACCGTAGTTTTTAAGTTTAGAAACTAAAATAAAGTAATTGACCTTGTCAAATGTTTTTTTTTAATCAGTCACCACAACATCGACCTGTCCAGAAGAGTCGATTGCAGATGATAAAAATTCACTGCAGTGAACTAAATTCGATATCGTCGACCAACCTGGAAAGAAACCATGTTGCTCAGGAATAATTGCATTATTAAGAGCTTTGTATACAGGGTGAGTCACGACTACTTCCTCGGTCCCTTGTGTCCAAACTCTAAAAGATATGAGTTTCAAATTTTAGTCGAATACGTAGGAGCACATTTTAAAATTATTTGCAAGTATACAGGGTGTTTCAAAAAATAAAGCATATCAAATTTGGGTTATTTTTAATGGAACACCCTATATTGTATATAATTTTTGGATTCTACGTCATAAATTAGAATAAATTTGTTAATAGTTCCCTATATCTATCTGCTGCCATTTTCGAGAAAATTTGATTTTTATGAAAATGTCGGCTTTCGCGAAAAAATTAAAAACAAGAAAACTGTATGACCTGGACGATTTACATTTGTAAGAAGTTATTTTGACAAAGCTTGCTTCTAATAAACCGGTAGAGTATTTTGATATTGGCTACATGACTTTAACCAAACAATTTATATTTTTTCAACCATCAATAACTCTTCTAAGTTAAATGGAACACCCTATATTTATCCATCTTATGTGAAAGCACACTAAATCCCCTATCAAAAACTATAAACATGTATATATCTAAGTTTAACGATTAAAATGTTATTAACTAAATACTAGATACAGATACAGATTCCTTCGAGTTCACGTAGGACCAAAAATATTTCAAATCTGAGCCAATATTATCTTGTACAAAGTTAAGCCAATTTTTATGATCTAAATTAATTGCCAATTTTAGGCGACATTGTAAAATCGAAAAAGCTCTGTAATACGCAAACCGAGCGTATGTCTTCCACTTAATGTGAGCTTTAGATTTTTCTTTATATATTTTGATCGTGGAGATACAAGTACTATATCAGCGGGGAAATGTCGAACCGATACATGTCGTTTTAGTAATATGTTTGTCAATAATATAGTTTAATTTATTATAAAAAAATATCAGATATTTCATAATTTAATTTTCACAACTGGTAGGGCAAACAAACTTCAGTACTATGTTGATAACAAAATGTAAACGATTTACGGTAATTGTCTTCGGGTACAAGAGACTCAGAACAGACTCTCATCTCAGTAATTCCTTTGTTGCAAAGAACTAAATCTAAAATACGATCACTCTGATTATTAATACTACAATACTGATTTATGTCTGTAAATGACATTACGTCAATTAATAAGGACTCTTTTGAGGCATTGCTGGACAACTCAGGCAACATTACCCCATTATTGAGAGTCCTTTTAATATTAGGCAAATTAAAATCTCCAATTATTACAAAAATATCGCAAACATTTTCTAGAATGATTGACCAAGCTTCTTATCAAATATTCATTTATTGAGTTGTTGATCATCAGCGATTTCGATTGATTACCTTTCGGTTTGTTTATGGCTTACTATACCCATATTATGGAGTCCCATGCAAAACGTTTGAAATATAGAAATTCTGTACAGCGATCTACAAATCATCGTTTGATTAAATTTCCTTCTAATTCCTCGCGTATCTTTAAATGAATGTTCTTACAATGTTGTCGCTATATTAATATTAACTTTAATTCCTGTTTTTCAGGCAACATTTCGTTTATCTTATTTCTTTATAAACGTCAATCAGTAAAGCTACCACATAAACTGTCTTACAATGGTTAGTTTGCGACACAAAACTTTATTATTCATAATCGTACACTTCAGGAAGCCAAAACTGACATCTCCTACAATCACCAATCAAAATTTCTCGCACACAGCTTCAGGAAAAAGCAACCCTTTTCAAACGCGGAATTAGTACGACTCGCTTCCATTTTCTGAACATCGGATAAAGACTTTGGCTCGGATATAGAAGTATCGCCTGTTCGCCCAATCCCACACCACCACCTCTTTTACCGATCCTCGATATTCAAATCATAAATCACTTATGATTATTCTCCGGTTATTTCGGAGAAGAGGGCCGGCAAAATATAATGAAACACACAGCACACAGCGGAAAGATAAAAAGGTCCAACCCCAAACCAGCGCAAGAACCACCACCATCATCGATTTCTTTATGAAAACGCCGACGTCTTTGGAGAGACATTAATCAAGCTAGTTGTATTCCGAACTGCGCACGGGGCAACTCCTCATCGAATGCTAAGAGGACGAATGGTATGGGTGGAAGACGTGGAGTTTTATGAAGTTTATGGCGGAACTAAATTTTATTTACTACGGTATTCGTTCCGATACTGATGTTCTCCGATTCTCTTAACTAACGGAAGAGGGAATCCCGATCTTGATCATCAATTCCGGCATTTCAGTGAAGATATTTAGTTCAATTAGCGGAAACCACGACAACGTACCCCTTTTAGCGCGTGCTCCTCGCTGCAGTAATAATTCTGCGTTCCAGAACGATGCAGTTGAATTCGATTTAATGACGTTCTGTTTCGCATTGATCGACGTGGAGATGTATTTTTGGGATTAACAAGGCTATTGTATTCGGCAAATTATATAAATTACGTTTCGTCTGGGGTTATTTTATTAGAAAATTACCGTTCGAGACGAATAGAATGGAATCTACTTCGAATTAGTTATCTCAGCAGATCTTTAAGCTCTTAAGAACGCAAATAGAGCTTACCACAGGGATCTATTGTGGGACTCATCATATTTGTTTAAAGATATTGGATATCGTTATTTTCATGATTATTGTGGTGACATTCAATTGTACTACTTTAATGAAGACTTAAGTCCTCATTAAGGTAATGAGTTGGATGTGTTGGATTCTAACTTACACCTGAATTTGAACAAAACTCTCGTCTTATTGTTTGTTAGGACCGATTTTGATGTCTTGATTGAAATTTCTCCAAATAAAGATGTTTTGGTCCAAAATAACTAAGTCAACAGCATCGCCAACTCGCGTAACAAATATTTTCAGATTCGCCACAATTTAAAAGTTGTTATTAACGATGATGTAGCTGCAAATGACTGACAGGTTTTTTTGAAAATCTCTTTCAAATTGAAAGGACTAGAAAAGGGTGCTAATCACTGCACAAGTACAGTGAGTTTGCTGTGAACGAACAAATGAAACCGAATCCAGAAGGGCTAAGAAACGTTACATAACGAGGTAATGAACCTGGATGTTGGTCCTTCTGCTAGGATAAGAATAGCCACAACATTAATAGAGGCAACACATATTTACATTGATAGGTATTTCACGAACATACCTCTACTCGAATACATGTTCAAGAAAAATATGTTCGTATCTAAAACAATAATGAATCCAGAGTACCCAAATCGCTTTATTTAACCTCGGATAAGATGATGGCACGACTTGGAAGGGGTTTCTCGGAGCAAGATGTCAGATCTGATAGAAAACTTATAATTGTCCAGTGATATGATATAAAATCGGTAATCTTAGCATCAACCTCTTTATAACAGAGCCTGAAGATGAATGCAGCCTCCGGTCAAAAAAGGAATCTGAATACGTTCAAGTTTCTCGACCAAACGTAGTGAAAAAGTACGGGGAGAGCTTATTTAATTGATCCCTTTGTGGCCCAATTTAATTCATAGAACATATTTTTATATTTTTGTGAAAATTATTCTCTATTTACACATAAGAAACCCAAATTTTTTGATATTTTCGAAAATCAACCTTTATTTTGAAAAAAAAAACATGTGGTTCGACTGTGGTACCACCGGAGAAAAAACATAAGATAATATTTTAACAATATACGGGGGAGCGTTTTTATATTCGCGGAATGGGGGATAAGGGGTGGAAATAAAAAAACCAAATTATTTTTCTTTTTCAATATATTCACCTGCAAGACGGATACATTTTTCACATCTTTCAATTAATTTATTTATACCCTCATAAAAAAATGATTTCTCTTTATCTGCAAAATACGCCGAAACTGCCTCCTTGACTTCATCATCGGCAGTAAATTTTTTACCCCGCAGCTCTTTTTTCATTTTCGGAAACAGGTAATAATCACTCGGGGCCAGGTCTGGGCTGTAGGGTGGGTGATTCACAATTTCGAAGCCCACCTTAGGCAGGGCAGCTGACGCAACGCGGTTCTTGTGGACGGGCGCGTTGTCGTGCAAAAGCAGCACGCCTTTCGTCAATTTTCCCCGTCTTTTCTCTTTAATGGCTTCTTTTAGTCGCTCTAATATTGAAGCGTAATATTCTCCGGTTGTAGAAACACCTTTATCTTTATAATCAATCAACAATATTCCTTCCGAGTCCCAAAATACCGTTGCCATGAGTTTCTCAGCTGATTGTGACACTTTAAATTTCTTGGGAGGTGCTGTGCCCTTTTTATGCCACTGCATGGAGTCTTGTTTGGACTCAGGTTCATAATGATGAACCCAAGTTTCGTCTCCAGTAACAATTCGACTCAATACACCATCCTTGTCTTCATTACAGAGGTCCAAAAATGCACGCGAACACGCGATTTTTTCCATATTTCACTTTTCACTCCTGATTATGTTACTTGGTTGACGATAGCTCAAAGACTAACTGTCTAATAACAGTGAAACTTCGCATTTATACTAATTATGAGTCGCTGCAGAGGCCACGCCCCCAATGCGCCTAATCACCCCCCTACAACGCGCTCATTCCGCGAATATAAAAACGCTCCCTCGTACTTTATTTTTTATGAAATACACCAAAGCAGTTCCGTTTATCAGTCAAACAAAGTCCTACATTGCATGATGAGCAATGCCATTTTGTTATATGGGGTTGGTTTCTAATGTGGTTACAAATGTGGTTCCGACTAGCACATACGCTCGGATGAAAATGTTAGATTTGTGATTCCACCATGGAGCCACATGCTCACAAAGTGTTAATTGATGATGATGAGTTGATAAGATGGGAGCCAGAAGTAAGAAGTAGACAGCAAAAACCGTTTTGAACTTGTTCGATATTGCAATTGACCACTCTTGTATACTTTACATGGATGGTCGTAGACAACTTGGAGATAGCAACTTGGTGTAATGATGGTAAAGAGTTTTAACACGCTCAAATAAAAGTGTTTTGTTTTCGGTTGCAAACCACCCCTTCACCTCCACCATCAGTGTCTCATCGTCTCAAAAGTGAATCCCACGAAGGTATTCTTTGTCTCGAAGCCTGCATTCTGAAGCAGGTTTGTTGTCGTGATGGAATAGCACACCACCTCTGAGTTTTCTCCTTCTCTTTTCTTTGATGGAATCACCCAGTGTTGAAATTAAAGCAGCATAATGTGAATTTTTCTTTTCGTCAGAACTTACGTGTCAGGCTTCGACAAAATTAAGTGGCAATAAAATGTCCCCTACATTAACAACAACGTTAATAACGCTCTAAACATCCTTTAATCATATGTAATGCATGTTTATTCACCCGCCACCGTTATCATCCGATACTTTTACAATCAATCAAATAAACATTCTTCATGCAATCACGCAAATTAGCCCGCTTTTAATCAGCAATAAACAAATAAAGGTCGGATTACACAAACACATCGCCGACTCCAACAACGCAGGTACACAGCTTCATTATTTTACCGTTCTCTTTTTCATTCTGTACGTTGGTAACATGTTTACACGAATAAACATCGTCCTCTGCTGTACGTCTCTGTGTGTGTTTGTGTGTATGTTAGGATGACGGAGCGACGCAAAAGCAAAAGCAAATCTAAAATCGACGCGTTAACATGGCTTTTTGATATCCAGCGAGATGTGAAAAGTTGTGTATAAAACGGGGATGACGATGTGGGCGGTGTCCCCCAGAAGTCTTTGACCCATTAACGATAGCGTCCTTAAAAGCAAACACAGTTTTTTTTTCGCCGTTGCGTTTAGCCGTACCGGCCGGACCCTAGTATAAACGTCAGGGTCGCTGGCGTCCACATGTGGATTTTATGGTACAATTTACGGTTATTGGTAAAGAAAGTTGGGTAGGTTATAAATCGAGATACGCCAGCTATGCGATCTACTAGATACAATTCCTGTATACATACATATATAGAAAGACTTTTTACGTCCTTTGAAGGAATTCTAATTCAATACTATTTAACACATATTATATAAACAAAAATATAATACAATTATTCCTACATATATCCACTGGTAGCTAACACCTTTGTATCCCATATATTTGAGTGAACTGGAGCCTGCGTAACCCGTTTCCACTCTAGCGCTTTTTATCCTTCTATTAAATCGAGAAACGGTCTCTGCAAATATTTGTTTCTGTTACAGGATGAACGTCGAGTACACGCCGGCGAGCACATACGCCCGCCTCATCATCAAGTCCGTGGAAATCGACGATGAAGCCAGTTACAAGTGCGAGATTACGTACCTGGAGGTGCGCGAGAATTGCGACGTGGTACAGATGATCAAGCTGTCGACGCTAGGTGAGTTCGTCTTTTTTACTCTTCTTAGTTTGTCTGATGAGTACAATACGAGCAGATATGTAGGTCGACGTGTTATACGGGTGGACGCGTATGTTCTAAAGCTTGTTATATGATATACAGGTTGTAGTAGTAGCTTTAGAGAGTTTGCAAGCACGTTTGATAAATTCGTGAAATAAATTGAAAGTTAGGTTAATAATTGGAGAGCATATCAAACAAAATAGTGTAAAACAGGATCATTTCATTACGTTACTGAGACATAATGAACAACATAACGCTATTTACGGCGAGGTAATGTTCTAATAAAGTCTATAAAACACATTTATACACGCAAAAATAGAGCTGCAGTGGCTGTTCGATAAGCAATGGAGCTTGGAAGCCACTGCAGCTGTATCCACCTGATGTGCGAGTTTTAACATACATACATGGAAGTCGCTAGGGGCCAAATCTATCTGGCCAAATCGCTAGGGGCCAAATAGGGCAGCTACGGCTGTTGAAACATTTTGAAGCTTGCATTATGAATTGTGGCCACTCCTGTGAGCAGGAGCGTTGTCTTGATGAAACAACCCATCACGTCTGAGTTTTCGCCTCGTTTTTTCTTCGATGGATCACATGGTACAAAGTTTATAAGGATAATTGCTTCGGCATCCCAAGAAAACTGTGGCCCTGGTCTTTCCCGCAAATGTTGGGGCACGAAACGTTCGAGGGGCTAGTGAGTTCTTGTGCATCCATTCCATGCTTTGCCCTTTTGATTCAGAATCATAATGGTGAACCCAGGCTTCATCATTCATTATCTCCTCCAGTAAACATGTTTCAATTCCTGTTCCGTACTCTCTCTACCATGACTGAGTTAACTACTCCCAAGTCCTCCGATCCTCATGGGGTAGCCCTTACTAGCTACGAAATGCGGTAGAAACTTACGGGCGATGTTATCCTCAGGGGTGTTGGTTTGCAGTTTATCTGTTGGTCCGTGTGCAATTATATCTTGAGCCCTTTTCGCCACAACTCTGGAGAACATAGGACGGGAGAGTTTTCTTGTTTTCTATTCAGTCCAATAGAAATAAATTGCATCATTTCGTTTACATAACACGTAAAGAGTTATCACGAATTCTAGTTCCAGTACTTGTTTTTTAAGGTGTCCCTCTCAGTATCGTATCTTGAACAAGAAGTTGATGGAGTCTGCATACAGAGCTGAAGATCAAGATGCAGACGTTTTGATTCTTTTCCTGCATAATGTCTCTTTGTCAAATTTTTCTATCTACTACACGTTTTGGAATATGTCTCATTAGAGCACGTACAGTGACCGCCAAAGGTATCCGGACACGACTAGATAGAGAAATACCTCGCGCTCAATACTTTATTCCAAAGAGCCTCGGAGCCAGTTCATTACTTGCTGAGTGTAACCGTAGTTTGTTGCTCTTACAATAACATTGCTTTATATAAACGCATATATTTACGTAGACATAGCATAAATTAAAATAGTACAATTAAGGAATTTAATCTTCTGTAGCGTTGTGCATGTGAGTAGTGAGTGAAATAGTTGTTCTATATCACAAAATATTTTTCGAGTTGTCTGTTTTAGTAAAAATTAATAAATATATACTGCATACGGTATATGAAACGCAAGTCATTTGACGTTTGTACAAATAACAAAATACTGTCAACATACTCAGCTAATCATTTTCTTACGATATGTCAGATAGTAATCGTTTTAATTATTTATTAAAATAGGGCAGTCGAACATAAAATTATGTACATAAATAATAACCTGTATGAATGAAGACCAGTATGTATAACGACCAGTATGTATAATGGCCAGTATGTGTGATGAGCAGTATGAATAATGACCAGTATAAATAATATGTATTACATTTTTTTATTGAATGCATAAAACTAGTATAATTTTACTGCAGGGTATTCCATTTAAACAAGATGCGAAAATAACGCATTTGTGTTTTGAATCACCTTGTACACAGTTTTCGCAATATTGGCAAAATATAACTTTGCTATAAAACTGTAACAATATAAAAAAGTTATTCCACTACAAAAAGAACGAAACCAGCGGTTTGACCATAACTTCTGAAATACTCGGTATTACTCAATGAGACCTTATATCGAAGGATTGAGGAAGATATGCTTAATCACTTTTGAAATAATATATAGTGTGTCCCATTTAATAAAATGTATATTTGGTTCACCCTAGCGATATGAAACACCCTGTATATATGAAAACAATTTTAAAATATGCAGCGTAAGACTGTCTATGATTTTTGTACCTAACGTTTTGTGATATATATCTTTAATATTAGCGGATATATTGAGCTTTGACGCACTAATGCCTCACCCTGTATATGCATTTGCAATGTTATTGTAAGAGCGATAAACTACGGTTACACTCAGTAGGTAGTAAGCTGGCTTTGCTGCTCTTTGGAATACAGGATTGAATGCAAGGTATATCTGTATCTAGTCGTCTCCGGATACCTTTGAAGGTTACTGTACAATACGAGCATACTTTCTTCTAATACAATTTTGTAATAAAGTTTCGGTAGTTCCAAAATCAGATTCTTTTTGCTTGTTACAGTCTCGCTATGGTAGTTTAAAAAGAAAATTTTCAGAACAATAACTCACACAATGCTTTATTAGTAGCATTATTTAAAAAAGGAAAACAATTGTGTGTTGATTAGCTAATACACCCACCGAAAAAGTTCTCCCGGTTATGCCGAAAAATATAAATAAAAAAAAAGCAGGATGCCATAACAAAAGCATTCTCTTCCGTTGGCGGCGAAGCTGCAATACATTCCGGTACGGCGTGAGACCGTAAAGTATGAAAAACGGTACGCGCTGATAGGAATACCCTACGAAATATATAAAACCACCCTTTCCCCCTTTCAACCAGCCTCTACTGGCCGTCGCAGTTTTATAATATAAAAAGGGTTGCGAGCAGCATCGTGTTTATGAAAATTTTACGTATTTCCTCTTAGCGTTGATGATACTTCCCATTCAGACGTTTTCCGGTTGACCATTATCAATGTCTTTCCCCCTATACGCTATTGTAGTACTACGAGAGGAAAAAAAGGCAAAACAAACCCATCTACATGCAGACATCCATAGAGATATATACATATATATATACACGAAGTACTAACTTTATAAATGTAAATTTTGTAAATGGTGGAAGCGCTATGGATAGGCCCCTTTTCTGCGGAGGCTATTCATGTATAGTAGGACTGAAACGAGGATAGAGAATTGCTTGTCATAGCGTGAGTGTACATTTATTATTTACGCGGCATGTCTAGGTTTATCGTGTTCTTTGTTGTCTTGTCGGATGATCGATGAGTGTAGAGGGGTAAACGGTCTTAAATGGAAACTTGACCAGATCTTATTTAATTTATTTCGTGTAATAGCGAAAGCTTATTAATCTGGATAGACAAACAAAATTGAATCCTTACCGTATGTAAAAATGGTAATCTCCTCCGTACATTTATACGAGGGATAAGCTACAATTATTGAGAATAGAAAGATTGATACAAGTTTTTATAATCTTCTATTTTAAATATGTTCAAATAATTACCATTTATAATAATGCACTTAACCATTCTCGCCTTCCATAGTTTAAAAGTGTTCAACCAGCTGTCTTTAGGAACACTATCAAAAAAACACTTAACGGCGATGTCAATCTCTTCTTCTGACTACAACCTTTTCCCTCTCAAATGTTTTTTGAGCTAAAAAAATAGCCAGAAGTCATACATCGCCAAGTCCGGTGAGTAAGGAGGATGTTCTATTATTTTGATTTTGTTTTCCTCTAAATACTGAATAGTTGTCTCTGCTGTATGGGACGATGCGTTATCATGATGTAACATGATTCCCTTTACTGAACACAGTAGGTGAACAATTTTCAACATAAATAATTCAATGACCTCCAGTATTCAACATATCTAAAGCTTCTGGTTTTTGTAAATCTGTCAAATCTGTCAGGATACAAACCGAATTACAACCTTCTTCAAATGTAAATCTTCGTGCAATATTGATCTCACTTGCGAGGATTCAATCTTCAGATTCGACTCTATCATTGCATAGGTAATACGATTGTCTTCTTCCACTTGCAACCTCGTTCAAATTCTTTATACCATCTAGAAACCAGTAGCCAATGATGGTGCAAGATCCCCAAATGCCTATCTTGAAATCATAGTAAATCATTATCCGAAAGTTCTCTCGTGATAATTCCACTTTTTCGACATATATATAAGCTTTAAGCAAGCCTTTCAGGCCCATAGCTGTGTAATGGATTTCCACCTCGTTCAAATTCTTTATACCATCTAGAAACCAGTAGCCAATGATGGTGCAAGATCCCCAAATGTCTATCTTGAAATCATAGTAAATCATTATCCGAAAGTTCTCTCGTGATAATTCCACTTTTTCGACATATATATAAGCTTTAAGCAAGCCTTTCAGGCCCATAGCTGTGTAATGGATTTCCATTCCTTCTTATTTCTTGCTTTGTCTCTCCAGTTTGTTATTTGCTTCTCTTTTTAATCCTCGGCGATTGGCTTCGCTCCATTTTCTCCTGGGTCTTTCTCTCTTCCTTTTACCCTCCGGTTCTCTCCAGCCTATTGGTTTCACTACTCTTTCTTCGTCCATTCTTTCCAGATGCCCTGGCCATTGTAATCGCCTTGACTTAACCACATCGCTGATCTTTAGCTCACCAAATATGTCGTACACTTCCTAATTCGTCCGTCTTTCCCATCCTACTGCAGTTCGTTTTCCTCCAAAAATTTGGCGTAATATTTTTCTTTCCCATGTTTCTATCTTTGTTTGCGCTTTTTTGTTTAGCGTCTATGTTTCCGCCCCATATAATAAAGTTGGCCTTATCACAATTTTCGTATTATAAATGAGCACTTCTGTTACTCGTCATTATTCTTAAATCTATCTCTATTTCCTCGTTACATTTGTCACTTTTTAACGATCCCAGATACATATAACTACCTACCTCTTTAAATTCTACATTGTCAGTTTGTCCTTTACTTTTAATGTCATATAATTGCTTTTATTATCATTTACGTGTAACCCTCTCCTAGCTGCGATTATTAGTCGTTTGGTTGCTTCTCTAAGATCTTCTATCCTTCTTGTCAACAATACTACATCATCTACGTAAGCTAGACAATGTTGGCTTTTTATAAATATTGATCCCTTTGTATTGATTTTACTGTCACGTATGATGTCTTCCAAAACTACATTAAATAAAAAAGTTGATAAAGAGTCCCATTGTCTTAGACCGGTCTTGACTTCAAATTTGGTAGATGTAGTTCCATTTATTTGATTGCGCACCTTCTCCTTTGTAATGCCATGTTCGTTAATCTTATTAGTTTGCTTGGAATTTGTAGCCTTTCCAAAGCAATACCTACTGCCTTCCTACTCATGTAGTCGTATGCCTTTTTAAAATCCACAAACAACATGTGTACCGGTATTTCATGCTCATAGCACGATGTTAAGATTTGTTTTAGTGTAGAAAGTTGATCTGTTGCGGAGTCCTGCTTGATAATCTCCAATAAGGCTTTCTGTTTTTAATAATTCTATGTTGGTTTTAATCCATGATGCTAATTCCTTAAGAGTGACGTCCAACAAAGCAATCCCTCTATAATTGGCACAGACGGTTTTATCACCCTTTTTATATATAGGTAAAATCAAAGTCTTATTCCAAGCTTCTGGCATTACTTCTTGGGTCCAGATATCTTTTATTATTTCGTAAATTCGTTCTCTTATGTTTTCTGCTGTTATTCCATTTTGACCAGCGCTTTTATTGTTTTTCAGTTTGTTTATAATGTTACTTATTTCATCTCCTGTCGGTTATTCCTCCTCGTCCTGCAGGTTTGTTTTGTCTAATTGTGAGTAGGAGTTGTCTTCTGGTGTGGGTTTGTTCAGCAACTCCTCATAATGTTCTCTCCACCTATCAGCTACCTCCTTTTCGCCATAGATTAAATTTCCTTCTTTATTTTTGTAGTGGACTGTTCTTCCCTTGCAGCCTTTTCGAATTTCTTTGACATCCTTATAAAAATTTCTTATTTCTTTCCTTTTATATTTATCCTCCATTGCTCTTAAGTTATTCTCAACGACCTTCTTTCTTTGTTATTGAAATTTTATTTTATCCATTTCATTGTGCGATTCCAAGAATCTAGTTCGTAACCTTTTCCATTCCTTTATCTTTTTACCCTTTTGCTTTGTTACATGTCTTTCAGTTGCTTCCTTTATAGACTTTTCTAATTTTTTCCATTTACTTTTCACAGTATTTTTTTCGATAACAGAAGCTTATTCTATCGCCTATTTCTCAAACACTATTCTACCGAATTGCACGAATTAAATTGCAATTGACAGATAAAATAATGCACTAGTTAATAAACAACAATTTATTTTGCACGGGTAACTAGATTTTTCAATTCGTTCTCTTCAATTATTTTTATCTTCGTCTAGGTTATCGTCAGTAAAATGGACAATATGTTTAATATCCGATTTTTTAAATTCGTGTTTTATTGTCTTGCTTCATATTGTACAAATGGTTTTAATTAAACTTCAACACCTTAGTGAGCATTCTCCTTCAGCTGAAATTTTACTTCGTCTACAAGGATAAATGCTTATGTGAGCAGTGCTTATGTGAGTCCTGAACTTTCCAGGATTTTCCAGTCTGATCAAACGTAATTGAATAAACAATTAAGAACTTTAATAATATCCGTCCATTCTAACGCGAAGTTATAACCGTATTCTCCTGCTAACATTTTAAAATATTAAGTCGACGTGTAAGAGGGCAGGTACTATTTTTTAAAGTTTTACTGCTAAAGTTTCCGCAACCGTCGCTGGTCCCGTCCCGTGTAAGAGCTTCGTTCCGTAATTATTCCGCGATAAAAACAAAAGTTAGCACGCAATGAACACATTTATCTCGACTCGGAACTTCCCAAGTTGTATTTATTTGTTTTCGGGGGAGGGGGGCCACCTTGTTTAATGTTGCCATGTTTATTATTTTTAAAGTGAGTATAAATGAAACCGAAATAAATTTTTCGTTTAATCTAACGCCGCGATAAAGAGCATCGCTATATTATACGGATTTAGCGAGAATAAAACTTTATTTATTTGTAAATGTATGTTTTATATGGTGATAGGGAGGGAGATAATCGATAAAGGTAAGGTTCGTCATATTCATATTTACCCTATTGTGGTTCGCGAGCGTTTCGCATTCGCCACGTCACATCATTCATTGTAACAAACTACGAGAGCGTGACGGCGCACAAAAAGAGTACCGACGCCCGCAAAAAATCCCCGGTCATTCGACATCCGCATCACAAAGAAACATGGCGCGGATCGGGGGAAAAAAGCACCGCGTCGAAGAAAAGACTGGGTGGAGAAAAAAGTTGCGGGAAAAAATCTGAACACCGCCGAGAGAAAAGTCGGGAAAAAATAATCAGAGAGGCCTTTGCCGTCGTGATATGTCGCTTAGATTATGCCGGGAGGACGGAATAGAAAAATGCACAAGAAACTAAAATCCTATAGTGGAGATCAAGGACACACAAGATCTACTACAGGGAAACTATAAAATTAGTTAGTTGGCCTGCTGTTGTTGCAGTTGTTCTGATACCAGAATTTTATAACCTTTCTTCCGTACATTGTTCCTGCCTTTATGCTTTAGGTTCATGAGGAATACGAGGAGGTTTTGAATCATAAGTTTCATCTAGTATGAAACTAGACCTGTTAAGGCTATTATTCAATGATCCAACTTGCAGTGAAGGAGCGATAGTCCTGTCGGTGGGTTGTGGCTTTGTAGTATTTATTGCCAATAGGTTTGCTGCGGCAAAGTTTTCCTCTGAAAAAATTATGTGCTAAATCCGCTAACCACATTAAGCAACATCTATGTGGGCTTCCTGGAAAAAACGACTCACTGCATTTGCGTTGCTGTGCGTCCAGGATTATTCCTTAACAACCATCTGATTGCCTAAAGGTAAAAAGTGTTCATGAGCTTCTTTAAAGGCGCGTTCAGAAGGTGCAGATAGACATACCACAGCTGTATGATTAGCCTTAGCCAACCTACCGAACTCAATATATTTCTTATTGCAAAATCACAAACCCTCGGCTGTGTCTATAAACAGCTAGCTGGGGAACTGCTGACCATTATCACAAATTAGCCTCTTCTGTGCCCCAAAATGCTAAATAATTTTCGCCTTAATCACTTGAATGGCCACTTTTGTGATAGCTTTGATAATGTGCTTGACATTCGGTCCATTTTGTAAATCTGTCCTGCAATACTAGAAGTATTTGTTCTGATCAAGCTTATGCTTTGTCCGGGCTAACATTTTTGGGCGTAATTCTACACTTCTCGTTAGATACATCATACATCTCTTTAATATGTTGTAAAAATGTGCTACTCGATTTGGATGGCATCCAAAGAAAAATTAAGTTAAGTGATTGACAAAGATATCTTTAACCAATCACAGTGGAGTGATATGTAGTCGCTCTCGACTGTTGGCTTCTCCTGGATGCGGCCAATCATTTTTGTATGCTTGAAATGGACATTTCCTGGTCTGATGAGGAATGTTCTTCTGCTTAGAAAGTACAAATGCTGAAATCTAGCTCCCAACATGAGTAAATGGTTGTAGATTTCCTCTACTCCCCTTCCCTAGCATAAAGACAATATTTTTCTCTTCAAAGTACTCTTTGAGATATGACTTATAGATGGTTGTAGCAGTTAAGAAAGTCATACCATTGCCTGTCTCCCTTGTGGGTGGTAGAATAGCTTAGTCCTCAAACAAAGATTACACCTAAGAGACTCAGTCCCAGCAAGTCTTCAACTGTGCTAAGACAAGCTTATTTTGGAAGAAGCTGCCAAAGGGGACATTCATTACCTAAGAGAAAAAGACTCTGGTAGACAAAATCGTACAGACATGTCAGTCGTTGTTTTGCGTCCACACGTAAATAATTTACAGTTCAACAGGTAGTACAACTGATCGCTAAACTCCATTCGTAGTTGACAGTAGTAGTGTCATTATAGTATCATGACATCAAAGAAAAAGAAAGCAGCCATTCTTGCGATAGCATTGTTGTTGGATGATATTGAGGAAGAGAAGCAAAAGCATTAATAATTTAAATAAAAACCAGAGCATTTGTCACAATGACAGACAAAATTGTCATGAGAATCGTATCAGCGGTAGTAACCATGTCTACACATTGCAATTTTTGTCGATTTGCTGGTAGTAAAATAGATTTTTAGGTATCTCCGTACTACCATCCAACTCGACCGTGTCGTACAACAAGTTGTACTACAATGCTACACACGTTGCAATTATTCTTCAGACTGTTGAACCAACTACGGTTGTATAATGGATTGTACAACCGATCGTTTCGTCTGTGGACCCCTTAAAAGGAGTCTATAGACGATACGATCGGTAGTAGACCCTTTTTAGTGATAGACCATACAGAAACCTGGACAGAAAATTTTAGCCAATTTTCTTCGAGTGAACTGCTGAAGCGTTTGGCCTGAATGTAAAAAAATAATCCTCCAGGACTCATCGTTGGAAGAATTGAATTTTATTAGAGTGTGGCTGGTGTACAAATTGCAAGAAACTGTACACCAAAGCTATCTTACGTAGGCTTTTTGAGATGGCATCAGACACTGAATTGTGTTTAAAAGAGTTTTAGAAAAAAAAACATTCTCAGCTGCATTAGCTTTATAGACGAAGCTTGGCAGGGAGTGACAGTCAGAACTATGAAAAAAATTACGTCTAGATTATGTGTAAGGGAGAGATTTAAAAGAAAATTGAGCTTTCACCTGACGACTTTATTTATGTGGTGTGGTGAATCGTTGATTTTGAGAAGTCCATGGGTTTGGAGGTGAGTGACCAGAATGTGAATGAGTTGACTAATGGTCGCAGTGAAGAATTCATCATTGAAGAACTGCAAGACTTTCAGAATAGAAACGCAACAAACAGCAGATGAAGAAGAGACAAAGGAGAAAGTGCATTCTTCAGAAATTAAGAATATTGTCTCTAGAGCGACTGAGAGAGATACTGGTGTTTGAGGAGAAAAATCGCTCTTACAAAACTTCTGCCAACAGTATCGAAAAGATCGTGAGAGAGAGATACATATGCAGAATTTTGAAGACAAGAAGTTGTATTAACGCGTAAATGAAGTTGTGTGTAGTACATGTAGCTCTCCAGATATTTTAATCAAAGACATTCTAAAACATTCTGAACGTAACCATATTTCCTGCCACCGCGCAAGAAGCTAGCTATTTTGGCCTGAAAAAATTCTGAAAATCAACATTTCAGGTTTCATGAAATCCACGACTGTACGAGGGAGTGTTTTTATATTCGCGGAATGGGAGATAAGGGGTGGAAATAAAAAAACCTAATTATTTTTCTTTTTCAATATATACACCTGCAAGACGGATACATTTTTCACATCTTTCAATTAATTTATTTATACCCTCATAAAGAAATGATTTCTCTTTATCTGCAAAATACGCCGGAACTGACTCCTTGACCTCATCATCGGCAGTAAATTTTTTATCCCGCAGCTCTTTTTTCATTTTCGGAAACAGGTAATAATCACTCGGGGCCAGGTCTGGGCTGTAGGGTGGGTGATTCACAATTTCGAAGCCCACCTTATGCAGGGCAGCTAACGCAACGCGGCTCTTGTGGACGGGCGCGTTGTCGTGCAAAAGCAGCACACCTTTCGTCAATTTTCCCCGTCTTTTCTCTTTAATGGCTTCTTTTAGTCGCTCTAATATTGAAGGGTATTAATATTAGAAGGGTAATATTCTCCGGTTATAGAAACACCTTTATCTTTATAATCAATCAACAATATTCCTTCCGAGTCCCAAAATACCGTTGCCATGAGTTTCCCAGCTGATTGTGACACTTTAAATTTCTTGGGAGGTGCTGTGCCCTTTTTATGCCACTGCATGGAGTCTTGTTTGGACTCAGGTTCATAATGATGAACCCAAGTTTCGTCTCCAGTAACAATTCGACTCAATACACCATCCTTGTCTTCATTACAGATGACCAAAAATGCACGCGAACACTCTACGCGCTGATGTTTTTGCGGCGGTGTGACCATTCTCGGCACCCATCTTACGCTGACCTTACACATGCCGAGATGATCGTGTAGGATTTTAAAAATTGTTGTATCGGATACTCCAACCATTTCTGCGAGTTGTTTCTTCTTTAGTCGAGCATCTTCGAGTACAATTTTTTCAACTTTTTGGATAAGTGCTGGCGTGGTCACCTCAATGCTCCTGCCCGGCCTCGGGTCGTCTTCAAGGGATTCCCTTCCTTGTTTAAATAAACTATGCCACTTGTACACCATGGTTTTTCCTGGACAAGAGTCGCCGTAAACCAATAACATCTCATTCATTATGGTCGCGACTGATTTTCCTTGCCTGGTAAGGAACTTTATAACGGCACGATATTCGACTTTTTCCATATTTCACTTTTCACTCCTGATTATGTTACTTGGTTGACGATAGCTCAAAGACTAACTGTCTAATAACAATGAAACTTCGTATTTATACTAATTATGAGTCACTGCACAGGCCACGCCCCCAATGCGCCTAATCACCCTCTACAACCCGCTCATTCCGCGAATATAAAAACGCTCCCTCGTAGCTCTCCAGATATTCTAATCGAAGACTCCCTACAAAATTTTGACGGTAACCAATTTCCTGCTACTAGACAAAGCTTGAAAAAATTCTGAAAATTAACATTTCATGAAATCCACGACTGTATCTTGCAGAAATTCAGAATAGGCGCCGTCTAATTGTAAGATTTAAACGCGTCTTATGTCTCAGCACAATACAATAACCACCACCACACACTTCGATCCTGCTTTAGAGGGGAAGGGGGGGCTTGTTCCGCCGAGAGAAGCCGCTACTATCGCGAATGTCATCTATTATTGTCGGCAATGGCATACGTTTCGCAGATAATTTTCCCCCCATATTCAAATTCGCTTGACTATTATCGCAGAACGGACGTCACGCAGCGTAGATCAGAACCGAAACTACCTTCGGCGACAATCGAACCGCTATCTGACGGGTTAAGTCGCAGTCAATGGCATATTCCCGTTCGATATATTCGATGTAAACGGTCCTCGTTTTACGGTCGTACTCGATGCGGCGAAATTAAAAAAACGTTCAGCGAGCTCTATCACCGCACACAGGACAACGATATCTCTAAATGATTTATGTCGACTTGGGTGCCAGCGTAATAAATTGCGAAAGAGCTGGGATTTTTCGACTTGGCGTCGTCATTGGCACTATGTTGAACACTTTCCTAGGGTGCCAACGAGCAAGTTGGGGCAACCGACTACGCAGCCAGCCGCGACCGAACCCCGAAGATCTGTTACAGTTTTTACCGCGTGATTTATTCGTTAAGCCATTCTCTGTGTATGAGGAGGGAATTTCATCCTAATTCACCTGGATTTGTCTTCTCTTTTATGCCGCGATGAAAATAATTATAACTGCTGAAATATTCAAAAGAGAGGGTATTCAAGCGAGCTCTGTATTTACTGAGAAATTTCAGAATTTAATTAACTAATTTAGAAACGTGTAACATGAGAATTGTTTGCCGTATCACCTGATACCCGCCGGTAAGTCGCCGGCGGCAAAACGCACAAGACAAATATTAAAATGCTAAATCCGAAATGCTACCGGAATTGAATTTCGCTTAAGCCCGTTTTAAAAATAATTAATTGCATTTTACCAGGTAAACTACGCCGCCGAAGTCGCGGAGCTGAATTTTTCAGATAAATTAGCAAACTTCCGAACGGGGTGCGTGATAGGGGACTGGCTGATTGGGTGTGCGGAAGAGTGGGAGGGCAACGACCGAACACGTTGTTGAAATCCTTTCGCGACGGGGAGAATCTCCCGGTTGTGTTTAAATTAGATGAAGTTTCGAGTGAAGTATGTACGTAGATTGAACTTTCATTAAGATTTACTCGCATGGATTAATTAGTTTGTCGCATATAGAGGAAAGTTTTTTCGAAGTTTTGCAGGTCGTAAAATCGGTCTTGTTAATCTAGTATGCACTCGATATGGATAGCGTCCAACGGTAGGAGTGAGTTCATAAGGAAAATTCAATTAAACGATTGAATGGAAATTCCATAAAAAGGTTCCTTAGTAAAATCTATATTCCTACATATCTCTCGAGTCACCGTTCTTTGTGTATGTAACATAGCCATAAAACACGTCTACATCTATACAGGGTGTCGTAGCTGACGCGGTTTCTTTGATAACTTGTTTATTTGACAGTATAGGGAAAAAAATTTCAAATAAAGGTTGTCCCTATTTAAACGACGCATAGCTAGAACATATTTTCAAATATACAAGGTGACCCAATTATAGAAAAAGCGTATGTAACTTTGTTATTTTAAATGTATCACCCTATATGTTATATATTTTTTTGATTTTACATGATATTTTAAGTAACTTTTATTAAGATCTTCCTATACCTATGTGCTTTTGTTTTCGAGAAAATAAATATTTTATCATCGCTCTCGCTAATGAGCTCTAGCATCAAAACTAAAAAAGGTAGAAAATTGTGGTTTGCGGAAATTGATATTTGAATTTTTTTACTATTTCCAATATTAACATGTACGGATCCTTTTGTTGTTATACAGTTACTGGCGCCAACATTTGGAAACATTTAAATGCCAATAACACTGTTCTTTAATGGGACATATATCTGTTTAGAGGGTTGGATGTAGAATTAAATTCTCTTTCTTTTGGTATTAGAATGTACCCATTTATCTTCAACCGTTTTAGAGCAAAATGTATATTTCTTTTGCTACTGTCGAAAAAGACCACTTCAATTTGCACGAAGTAGGCTACGTAACAATAATGTTATAGCAGATATATTTAATAACCAGTTGTACCATTTATAATTATACACAGTGAGTCAGGTTTTCGCCTCTAGCGTGGTTCACACGTCGAGTTTTACTATGACGCGGTCAAAACCCGGAAGATCTCATAACACAGATTAACAGTAGTTACTGGGGTTCAAATATTTTTAGCAGTACACTGTAAAATAAAATACGATTATGAATCTACGTTGTTCCTTTGATAGCCAGGTCGTCATGTGTGATATTAATCCTTTAAAGGACATCTCTTTCCTTTAAAATAATTGTTCGTTTTCTTTGGCCACTCCAACTGTAGTACTCGTATGATCACTTAACGTTACTTACTGATATTTTCAAAAAATGAAATTGGACTTTTATAGTTTGGTTGGCATATATACTATCCACCAACCATCTATAATTACAAAGTTTTGATTTGTTTGGCGGCTAGTATAGAAGCCACAAAGGTACCATACAAAATAAGCATTTTGTGAAATTTATGGTTTATTTGTGGAAAACTTATTTCTATTACAAACAATACCCTTAAGAACATCCTTATTTGTGGAATGGTTGAAAACAATGTTGACATAATACGACGAATTGGCATATAGTAACCTATATTTGTTGTTCTAAGGCAAGTTTCTATCCAAACACCTTGACCGTTAAGGTGAGCTTAATTCTGATAAAATGTATACATCGATCAGACCCCTAGTAAATTATCTCAATCGCAAATTCAAAAAAACTTCTTCCGGCTAGATAGTTATCTGCAGATAAAGATATGGTCGGCTTCAAACTGCGTTCATCTTTGAAGCAATATACGTCGATGAAGCCCATCAAGCGTGGATTTAAAGTTTGGGATTGCGTGCGCTGGAACAGGCTACATACTCTCTTTTAGATTCTTTTAGAAGATTTACGAAGAAGAAACACAATAAACAGAAGGAACACTTGGGGAACGCACAGTTCTATCTCCAGCTGAAGATTTTTTCAATAACTGCTATTGCCTCTTTTTTGATAATTATTGTTCGACATTCAAGTTACCTACTGCACTTACTTCTACAAAAAGCTCATTTGCGTGGGGAACATTCCCTTGAAATCGAAAGAATTATCCCGAAGAGCTTTTGGTTGATGATAAAAACATGAAAATCGGAAACTGTGATTTTGCCAGGAGTAAAGACAACGATTTTTCTGTGTCGAAATGGCGTGACAGAGGTAAAAAAATTCTTTTCACAATCCATCCATTTCCAAACAAGTTTAACGAACTAATAAAACTAGAATAACAGAAACTGTAGACTGCTCTCATTCTATTGAAGAATATAAAACGTTCTTGGGTGGAGTGGACCTTTTTGATAAACTGCATGCTAATTATTCTATTGCTTGGAAATCTCGTCGTTGGTGGATGAAACTATTCTACTACCTAATAGACGCAGTCATTGTCAACTCCTTTATTGCATATAAAACTAATATGGTAACAAATAGCAAGCCATTTCTCATCTTCAGTTTCGATTGTGATTACGTAGCAAACGAACTCATTGGGAACTGTTTTGGAAGTAAGAAAATGGGGACACCAGTAAGCCACTAATCCGTTAACTACTTACAAAAATAAAATACAAAAATAAATTGCGTTACATTAATATGATATTTAGATAAAAAAACTGCATCAGCTTCACAATGCAACGTTGTTTATATTTAATGAAAACCTATAATCGTTCGGTTCATTTCTAACATAGTAAGTGGCTTCACAACAGTATACTAAACGTTCACAGGTAGCTAAGCAAATCATGCACAACCAAAGGAACCATTATGGCATATAAGTTATATTTATTATAGAGCTAAAAGTATGTGGTTAGTAAAGAAGCCACCAACCTATAAAGGGTTAAAATGTGCATACAATATTACATCACACATCGCTTTATGAGCGCGAAATCGATGAAGGGGGCGAAAGGAAATCCATATCCGAGACTCTTCATCATGCGTGAGATAAACGACCGTGAATTAACAAGTTCCCCACCGTTCCCCCGCCTCGTATAGTGAGCGCGCTGACGCGAAGGGGCGATATTAATGTGCAGTATCAAAATTCGGAGCGCCTATAAGCGCTGTCTGTCCGACGCAGATACGAGATAGATGGAGTCCGGTCGAATGACAGATTGCCCTTTAAACTTTATGTATCGCTGATTAAATAAATCTGACGTTCCGGAGCTTATAAAGCATACATCATCCGATAGATAGATACTGATACGATTAGATTATTATCCGCCGAAATTTAGCAGAAAATAAAAAATAGTTTAAAATTCGAATTTATTAAATTCAAAGGATCATTTTATGCAAAACAAATTCCTTCGTTATTTTTGTTTATTATCATTGCTAATTACCTTTGTTTTATTTTTCGGAGAAACTCGCGATGTAATCATTTATCTGTAAATAGAAAGCCAATATTCCAAGCGAATATTTAGCGTTCCAAACAAACAAAATCATGTATAAACCCCTCAATAAGGGCACAATTAAAACCGAAAGTATTGTAACAACAGAAGAACAAAGAGCAAAGTTTATTAAAAATGCTAGGAACACGTAATACTACACAGAATTTGTTTTAATGAGATTTACTGAATGGTCGTACATATGTATATGCCGTATCAGAGAGAGAGAGACATTGTTTATGTGATCAGGGGGCTTAGTCTACTGTTTCTTTAACGCACGCACTATAAAATGAAATAATGTTAATTGAAACGGTATAAAATCAAATAATGTACAACAATAACATGGCGTCGATGTAGTAGAACCATTCTCGCTTTTGCTCTTTTAAACCTAAATATTTCCAGTTGAGAGAAGGGACTAACGTTGTATCGGTCTGGAGTGATAAATTGCTTCGAAAGGCATTGGCATTCTTAATAATAGTTTCAAAACCATTAATCTTCGCGTTTTCTATCACGCCCTTTCTAAATGATTGAAGACAATCGGACAATTATAATTTAGAAGGCGTATATTGAAGGAACAAGTCAACGAGGGCATGTTTTCCGTGATGGAATAATGATAAACGGTTTTGTAAAGAATGTAATTTAGTTTGAGTTAGTTTCGAATACAGCATAGTAAATGTAGTAGGTATATCTAAATATTATATATTAAAAAATTGATATTTAATTAACTTGCGCGACTGCAACACCTATTTTTTTCTGAAAGTTTTGGGTTTTTATATGAAAGCAAATGTTTTACGAAGTAACTTACATGGAGGAGACAGAAAGTCAAAGATCTATGTCTAAACGACAAAGTTTTATTGGAATACCCAAGCAGAAGTTGCCTTTCAAATAACTCTGATCAAATAAGGCTGCAGTGTGTTACTCTTCAAGAAGAATACACGAAGAACATGGAACTTCAAAATAAATAACAGAACTGTGACTTAAGAGAAAGACTGTGTAAACAATCCTTGCAGTTTTTGTTATGTATGTGGAGAATTCACCGTTCAACAGCATAGACGAAATATTACACCGTTAATAGAAAAATCGTATAACCCTTATTTTAAATTAAAAATTACAAATCAAGACAAGTTGTGGACCCCTCACAATGTCTGTGCACGATGTGCTGTTACTTTGAGGAGCTGGATAAAAGGTAAAAGCATAGTTATGCTATTTGGTATGCATATGATTTGCTGAGAACAAAAGGATCATTCGACAGACTGCTACTTTTGCTGTACAAAGACCTTCGGGTTTTCCAGTAAAAATAAGGATAAAATTACCTATCCATATTTACCTTCTGTCACTCGTCCAGTTCATCATACGGAAGCTTTGTCAGTACCAAGTGCTATGGATGTTTCGAACCAAGAACATGTTGAAACCGAGATAGAAGAATACATTTCAGAGTTGTCGGACACAGATGAAGAATATTTGCCATCTCAAGAGGACACGCCTCATTTAATAAATCAATTGGAATTAAATGACCTAGTTCGAGATCTCAATTTATCAGAAACCCAGGCAGAAATATTAGGATCAAGATTGCAAGGATGGAAGAACTGTCATAGTATTTGTCAACTAAAGAAGGTCTTTCATTTTGCAAAAATATTGACGGTTTAATGTGAGAATTAGGTTACAAACACCAACCGGAAGAGTGGCGTCTTTTTATAGATACTTCTAAATTGAGTTTGAAAGCTGTCCTTCTACATATAGGAAACATCTACCCCTCCATTCCTGTTGGTCATGCCGTGCACATGAAGGGAACATATGATAATATGACACGTCTCCTTGATAAAATCAATTACAAAACCTATAAATCAGTGCTGATCTCAAAGTAGTTGCAATTTTACTTGGTCTACCACTTGGATTCACAAAGTATTGCTGTTTCCTATGTGAATGGGATAGTCGAGCGGGAAATTTGCACTATACTGTTAAGCAATAGCCAACCAGAATACAATATACTCCTGGAGCAAAGAACGTAGTCCATAATTCGTTGGTGGAGCCTCATAAAATACTTTTACCGGCATTGCACATAAAATTAAGTCTGATGAAGAATTTCGTCAAAGCATTGGACAAAGACGGACCAAGATTTCGATACCTTAAACAAAAATTTCCTGATATATCTGAGGCAAAACTTAAAGAGGGGATTTTTATAGGGCCCCCAATTAATCTGTTACAACAGGATCAAGAATTTGACGTACTCTTGAGCGATTTGAAACGGACTGTTTGGGATGCATTTAAAAGTGTGACAAAGAATTTCTTACGAAATAAAAAATCTGAAGATTACGGGGAAATTGTTAGTGAACTTCTTAGAAGTTACCATACATGAGGCTGTAATATGGGTCTTAAAACACATTCTTGCATTCGCACCTGAACTTCTTTCCCCCGAATCTTGGCGATGTTAGTGACGACCATGGGGAAAGATTTCATCAGGATATTTCCACTATTGAAAAACGCTATCAGGGCAAGTGGAATAGCGAGATGCTTGCTGACTACTGTTCGACTTTAATTTCGGAACGTTCTTCATCCCAATATAAAAGAAAAGTGAAAAGAAAGACCTTCTAAATACGTCCTAGAATAGCATATACTTAGTTAGTGTTAGTATTGTATGATCAATATGAATTTCATTTGTTTATAATACCAGACGTGATAGAAGATATTTCTTTTTATAATAATTATTAGGAATATAAAACAAAATAAGTTTGTATATAATTCATAAAGAAAAATAAAAAAAATTAAAATTTGTTGTTGTGCAAGGAATTATTCAAAGATGTTGCTATCATGACCTTACCTTCATTATACATATATGAATTAATAGTGTTTTTAAAAATGAATGACCATTTATTCACTCATAACGACCAGATATATTCTAACATGACTACTAGATTCAATAACAACTTTTCTGTACCACATCACAGAACGCAAATATATGAAATTGATCCACATTACAATGCCATTAATGTATACAACGCACTACCTCTGCACATTAAAGAAATAGAGGTATTTGGTAAATTTAAGATGAGCTTGAAGCAATTTTTAATTGATGGTGCATTCTACATCTTTGATGGCATATGTATGTAGATAGTAGGTACGAGTAGTTCTAAGTGTTACTTTTATTATGTCAATGCAATTAATGCATGTAATTAGGATATGTTTTATATACTCCCATTTTATTTTATGTCACCCTGTATTTGTATATCCCTTTCATCACAATGCGTATATCTTTTGATGCATGGCAATGAACATTAGTATTATTATTATATAGAAATGTTGTTAATTAGAAGTAGCTCGAATTTAATCTACAAGATTATTTTTCCTACTCAACAGATTTTTTTACAAAGCGAAAATCAGTCCTTTTGGCTTGATATACAGTACATTTATCTTATTAACGTAACTTTGCCGATGCTGTCTTTTGTATCCCACCAATTCTATTGTGTCCTCCTGCTACACGTAGCAAGTAGCAATCGGTTGTTGATGCTCGCGTAACAGCCATCCAATCCTTGTCGGCCAACTTCATTAGCTAAAGTGGTAATGACAAACAATCGATTCCGACATGCCATTTTGCTAACAGAAAACGCTAACACACACAGTTATAGATCATACCGGTACAATATCAAAGCATAATTACAGGTATTGTTTCGTGTATAAAGAAGACGCTTGCTGTAAATGTCACGCTCGGTTAAACCTAATTAGAATGGCAGAATGTTAATTGGCTGAAGTGATTTATGTAATTCAAGGTATTCGATGAATTCCATAAATATTCAGGTTTGAATTTAATTCGGATTTTTTTTGATGCACGATGATATTTGTGTGACGTAACACATTGTTCAAAATGATAGCGTAACATTTTAGACGGTGTGTGTGTGTAACAAACGAGGTACCAGTAGATGTTCGGTGGTGTACTAACACACACCACGTCCATGCCTATGTTGCGCTGGATCCCGGATCCAGCGACCGGAACCCATCAATAGCGTTTGATATATTTACTACTGTAACGGCCGTGCCAGTTTCCCCAACCCCCTCCAGGATAGATATCATCCCGCCGACTGTTACATTCTCACGCCCTCTAGATCCGCTACTATATCCTAACACGAGAGACGTCCACTGATAAACAAAAATTATGTCTCCCCTATTAATATGCGGCGAAAAAAACTCAAATTAATATTAATGATGAGTCTTAATATCGCCTTCTCTTGCGTCTCGAATTACCTGAAATGAGTCTTGCTCTCGAAGGACGAAGACATTTTTAATGGAAGTAGACGTCTATGATACAAAAAAAGGGTTTACGAAAGACTTAGCCGAAAAAATTCTGTCTCTTGGAGAGTATCAGAACCTGGTCGTCATCTCGTTTCTGCTTCTGCTCAAAATCGCAGCAAGACTTTGTTAAATGCATCACATCAGGGCGTCGTTCCTGGATGATGTAAAAATAACAGTGCTGTGCGTATAAATAGCAAGATGTGCGCTCTGGATGTGGGCCAATTCAGAAAGAAAGGGAATTTTGAAGAAGAAAGAGAAAACTTGCAGTTCTAAAAATATGAACAGATAACGACACGATGATAGTCTTCCAAACTTTTGATGAAGACCAAGGTGAAGTCCCATTTGCTCCAATAATATTTCACGTAGCTTCTTATCAAGGTGATCAACCCTTCCAATCCAGTGTAGTTTTAAGATAAAGCTCGACCTAATTTCTATTCCACTGGCGTCTTCTGAACTGCATCCTCTCGAAAGGACTTCAGTTTTCTGATAGTAGAGAGTTCTGATTTAGCAGTAATTTTTATCTGATTTTGAAAATGTCAAAATACTCTTTGGCCTTCTTCCCTCCATGTTGGATGTAGAAAAGCACATCATCTATGTTCACTGCCAATAATTTTCGTCTAGTAGGAATTTTTTGACTTTCAAAATGTCAAGATACTCATCGACCTGTTTTTGTTCATTTTTCTGGAAAAACACACCGCCTATGCCGACGTTGCCACCACAAATGTTGATTTTTCAAATAAGAGGATTTTTTGTCGTTGATTGATAGAATTTTTTGTTTCCGATTGAAATTTTCTCTGCCACCCTTTGCCGATTCAAACGTTTCCCGTACTTATTTCTATGTGTGGGTTGGTAGATCGTTTTGGTATTGTATTTTGTCACAATTCTGCAAATTAGGTAACTCTCCTAGGGGATGAAAGCTAAAAAAAAATCACACATTCTGCTTGTCTGTTCCATTAAGATTTTAATGATGCCTCTCTTGTACAGTGATGCCTTGGACTTAGCTTGAACCCAACCCAAATAAATTCAATATTTTCATTCGAGCGACTAGAGCGAGGCCTTCCAATATTCTAGTCCTAACACATTTTGCAATATTTTTAATTTAGAGCTTTGCCAAACTTTCATCACTCACTTCGACCAGGTGTTGTCTTTCTAAGAAAGGAAACACCCATTCGTGGAAAATAACTCATTTTCATCTTCTTAATGTAATCCATTCATTATCACTTGCTCGAAACATCCCGAAGCAAATTTATGACCCGAACACGTTCCATATTCGTTCCCGCGAATATCCCAGACGTAATCAAAAACTGTTCGCAGCGAATTACCGCAGATAACGACCTTAATAAAACGGAAGAAGGTATAACAACTTAATAAAAGCGAAAAAAATCATCTCTATCTCGCGCGTCCGACCATACACTCTTTCTCCTTCAAGTTAAATAACATGCCAGAAGAAAATATATTATCTCCAGTAATACACCAGCAAATTTTTCCTTTCCCACCCACACTATTCCGCGATAACGACATTAAATTCACTCCAAGCCGTAATTAAGGGATTTCAAATTTAATTGTCGTATCGTTGAAGTTTCCGTTTCGGCTGCGCCGGTGGCTCTGCCGTCGCTCCTTTCTCCATTTCTTCTGTTTTACGCGGTACGCTTAAAATATGCAGCGAGAACACCGCCGGCGTCTCACAACGCTATCATAGCGGTACCATCCTGTTCCCCCTTCGCCGGTAGGTTAGTTTAATGTCAGATAGACATTAAAGTTTTATGATTTCGTTTTATATATACATCTCTCGGCAGCCTCACAGAGTGAAATATAAAGAGGTAATAAACTGACTGGGGAAAATCACCGTAAAAATTATATGGCTGCGAGATATCTACCGGGGTTTCCCCGTTTGAAATATTCAGGTTATGGCGTGTCTGAGTGTGCGACCGCCTGTGCGTAATCGCGTGGATGTGGACAGACAGTACAGTGACTGACACAGATAATGTCTTCTTGTAACTTGAAGGACTCCTGAAACTTCAATTGTGAACTCAGTTAGTTTGTTTGCTACAGTTTTGTCATCATCTACAACACAACAACTCTGGATTGTTCTCTAATTTCGAAGCATTTCAAAATATCCGTTTCACTGATTTTTGCGTTTAGTTTAGTTTTTTTCCTTAAAAATGATCGCATTCTTGGCTTTGTAACTTTCTTTTGCTTTTTCTCTCTGCTTATTTTTTTCCACTTCTGATTTTGAGGGTAACTGCAGTAGGTGCCTATAAGAACAGATCCACGCCACCTCTAGTTAAATTGTAAAACGTGATAAGTTGAAGTCGGTTTAAATCATTACTAAAGGGTGATTCATTTAAAAGTAGTTTTTTTAGTAACGATTTTATGACAGGTTAAACTGTTAAACCATCATGGTATTTGTGTCAAGCTTGACAACAATTTCGTGGAATTCTTAAAGAAAAACAATATTTACGACGTTTTCCCATGCATTACTACATACACTCGAAAATAGAAAGATATTTTACGCAATGTATTCAACCAAAATATTATTTTTATCTGGGTGCGACACAATGATCATGCACACATCATCCGCAATTTCACCTGGAGTGGAGGATGCTGTCGATGCGCCAGATTGGCAGTACTCCCTTACAAACGCGGTGCTAGACGAATTAGATTGAATTATGCCATCTCCGACAACGTTCTCTTCAATTTCATAAAGTAGGTATTTCTTGGAACCACCACGCTAGATATTGAATTTTACAGTCTTCGGGCGAGAGAGGATCCCACCTCACCAAGAATCTTTCGTGGAAATCCGAATGGACCCTCTCCATCGACAAGTCGACGAAGTGATTTGCACAATGACATGCCGCATGAAAAATTAAAAAATACTAAAGAAAAAAATGAAGATTTGGAATATTGTTTTCGGTCAACATTCTCTTCGGCAATGAAACCAATTTTTGGATTAATAACCACGTCAGCAGGCAAAACCACCATATTTACCATATTTGGGCTAAAGAGCAAACCCAAAAGCTTTAAGAGCTGCTATTACATCCAGACAAAGCAATGATTTGGTGTGATTTGTGGGTTGGTCCGTATTTCTTCAAAAATCATGCCGGTTTGCCGTCTAAAATTGAAGTTCATCATCTCTACGGCATGTGATGAAACCATGGCATTATTACGAGAACAATTTGGTGAACAATTAATTTTACATTTCTCACTGCTGAATTGATTGCCTAAATTTTAGTGGTATCACACTTCTAGATCTTTTCCTTTGTCGTCCAAAATTCAAAGAAATACTCGAAAGCGTCATCGAAACTTGGAACTATAGAATGGCTTACTTGTTAGCCACAATTACGACTAACATTTGAAAAATAATGATTAAAAAATAAATGTGGAGAATGGTTCTTTTGTATGAGATTGCCCGATGAACTTGATGTATATTAATCTTTGAAAAAAGTACTTCTAAATGATCCATCCGTTAATTGAATGAATTCTGTCGTGAGTATGAGAGGTTATTAAAACGTTTTTACTGTTTTCATTACTGTAAAGCGGCCTACCGACGAAACGATCGGTTGTACGACTTGTCGTACTACAAGTTGAAAATAAAAACGTAAAGGCAAGTCAGTCGCTGTTTTTCCTCCACACGTAGACCGTCGGACCAACTACGATATTACAACAGTTGATTGGAACTATTATAAAACTCTGAGGAATTTAACGATCCGTACATGTGATTTGGAGAAGAGAGCCTACTTTGATTTCATATCACGTTCGAAGGACAATGCTTCGCTTTGGAAACAACGCCGCAAGGGTCAATACTCAGTCCTATTTTATTTTCATTGTACACATCCCCGCTCCTTCAGTATCTTCCCTAGATGAAAGCACATCTATACGCAGATGATGTTCAACTATTTTCATCCTTTAGAGTGTCTGATTCAGTAGAGAAAAATATCTAAAATATGTATAGAAAAATATATATAGAAAGAAAAAATAATCTAGTGTCAGAAATACTTAAAAGTTAAAGACAAAAAAGTTTAAAATAACCTTTAACCTACCCAAAACGGACGCCTATGACCGGTACTAGAAATTCGCAATTCATGGAATCGATTCATCTCTGGAGGATAAATAAGCATACCAGTTTTGTTTTTCTAAATAGAAGCGTTCTGGAGATATTAAAAAAAAAAAACGAATTACAAGGCGCCATCTTCAAAGAGCTCTAGCTTCCTTAGAAAGCAATTTCGGACTAGGGTGAATTGGGTTAAATTGTCTTAAAATTATCTGAGGAATCTTCTGTCTTCGTTTGTCAGGAGAGTTTCTGGACACCCTGTATACATACTCGTGCAATACCTAAACAGCACAATAAAGGCACTATTACTATTATTACCATTGTACAGCCGATCGTTTCGTCTGTTGGTTGCTTTAAATCGTCGAACCAATCAAGTATAATCAATTATGTCACCATGTTCTAACCAAATAGCTTTCTCTCTTTGCACAATAGAGCATTCAAGGTGTCTAAATGTGTTCATTGGCCTTGTTACAGCACTATTTCGCCTATTTATAACGCTGTGCTACTAATCACTTTGCTACCAACAGCGAATGACAGATCTATCGAGGTTTAAACCACATTTCTTCGAATATAATCTTTTAATACATGATTATTGCTAGTAAGTTTAGCATCAAATGTGATATTGAACCTATAAACTTCCACAGTTTCAATGCTGCCAGTTACATAAAGATCTAAAGTTCATACAACAGCCTGAATTAAACTTAACGAGACAGTTTCAAGTGTAAAACATCGCATAAGAGGACTGGGTTCCGTTTTTTGCAAACCTTGAGAGATTGTGAGACGTATTACCCGAAATAACAAACATAAAATCGAAAATATTCCAGTCTACCTCCTTGTAATATTTTACTTCAAGAGTACCAGCCGCTACGATAAGGATATTGTTTTGCGACTCAAACTCGTTAATTCTAAGAAAACTCGAAATCAATCTAGCATTCGCCGACGGAAACAAAAAAATATACGAAAATTCATTCACCCTCTAGAATAATATAACGTTGATGGTACTTATAGTACGGCGTTGAGATCTGAAGAATCAATTTCATCGCAATATTTTGCCATAAAATACACTTACAGTCGACGTCTATATCGGGGGAAAATGACACCGTACGAAATTTCACCACCTCGTCCGACACATTTTGTACATTTTTTTCCTCAACTCGACGCACAAAAACTCGCCAGCCGCACACAAAGGCCTTGCTTTCTCTTTCAATTCGGTCCTCCTCCTCTGTACATTTTTTTCCCTACCTATAACAGGGTCGGAAAAGAAATTCTTGGAAAATGACACACGCTGGCGGAGGACGCAAAAAAAACAAGAACCAACGACGGGTTATCTAAGACCGGAATCATTTTTTGGTGTGTGCGCGCACGAGAATCTAAAAGGAAGTAACTTATATTTATGATGTTATTCAATTTGAGATATTCAACGACACTTCGACAGATTTGAAAACGTAAATGATGACGTAGAGCCGGTAGTTGGCCGACTCCATTCAATTAATCATTGTCAGTTTTATTGACGCAAAGCGACAGGTTTCTAACCCCGCTTATATTATATATATATAGTAGCGCTGTGCCGCTGAACGCGCCGAAAACCTTACCAGCCACCTACCACGAACGACGACTAAACTATTTCTGCGGTAATAAAGTCGAGGGTGACAGGCGTCAGAAACATTTATCAATAGATTCCTTCTTTATCGACGTTTCCCTTTGAGTTTGGATCGTGACCTGAAAAGCAGTGGCGACTCGCCCTGTTTGGAGGACACCACAGTCGGTGATGAAAATTGTTGAATATTAATTTTTCCATTTTTTTATGTTTTCTTTTGTATTTAAGAGCTTGGAGAGCTTTCTGCCTAATAACGTAATAAGAGATTTGATTCCATCTCCTATTTTGATTGGCTGTCTGTTTGATGGGTGGTCTTCTGGTTTGGTGTAAATTACATTACAAATGTATCAAAATCTGTACTCAAGTATCGGCACAATCTCAAGCTTCATTAGGAACTCAAGGCTCCAAACTGGGGCCACTCCTTAATCTCCTTAACAATCTAATAAAGGTAGTAACACTTCCTCCAATTACTTCTGAAATTATCCAAAAATGGCACTCAACAGCTGTAAAATGTGATGATAACCTGGACTACTGTAGAATGAATAGAAATTTGTAATCAGGGCTGCTAAACTTACCTGCTCACCTCCTACTAGCTCTAAGCTTACGCCCAGAATGCCACCACGTATAGGCACAATCTAATGAAAACGTAATAACGGATATCTTTAATGATTAAGCTCAGTCATGGTTGTGATTCCAGGTAATCTAATCCAAATCCTTCACTTGAGGTTGTCCCACACATACTCCCATAAATCTCTTGAAAATATTCAGTAACACATCTGGTACCTTAGAATACACACATCACCAATAAAAGAGAGAAAACGGTATCATATTGTGTTCTAAAATGTCTCTATTAGGTATCAGAGTGCCTCTATCACTTCTGGTGGGCTCTGTAGGAAATAGAATTACCGTCCAAAGATATCAAATTGTGCTGGGAAACTTGTTTCCTGGACAGTTTGTATGGCAATCAGTAATAATAATAATAATATTTATTGTCGTAGATTTGAAAAATAAATATCGACATTGTCAAGCTAATATAAATACAAAATACAAAAATAGAAATATAGTTATAGTATTAGTTATAGTTATAGTGTTTTTTAAATATTACCAGAGAACCAGAAGATTTAATATTACACGGTAACTTATTAAAAATTTTATTACACATAAATAAAGGACTTTTCTCGAACAGTGAAAGTCTATGAGCTGGATTACTGATATCATCACCATATAGAGTAACATGTTCATTGTTAACGCATCTCTGTTCTTAAATGCAAATAAAGAACATTCATAAAGAAACAATGATGGAAGAGATAATAAACTATTACTAATAAATATAGTTCTACAACACTCTCTGCCATTAACGTAGCCATAGAAAGATGACCCCAAAACATCAAACCATATCTAATATATGAAACAGCACAAGCAATTACAGTATCGACACTAGAATAAGTCTTTAATCGGCGAATAGCATAAGTTGTACTATTGAGTTTATTACATAACTGAGAGACATGGCTAGACCACGACAAATCGTTATCCAATGTACAGCCCAAAAACTTTGATTGAGCAGATAATGGTAAAGATCGACTATTGAGTTTAATCAAACGAAATACGTCAGTATTCCTTTGTAAGGGGTCGAAGAACAAAACCGTCGATTTTGTATCATTTAAAATCTAACCAATGCTTTGGCACCAGTTAACCATAGATGAGACACACCTATCAGCCAAAATTGACATGTTATGCAAACTATCACCGGAAACCACCACCGAAGTATCATCAGAAAACTGTGTTACGCTACTAACAGGAAAACAAGAAGAAACAGAGGAGAACAGGAAAAGAAGAGGGAGAAGGGAATCATTGACGAATATTAAGAAAAGTAAATGTCCAAGAATGGAACCTTGAGGCACTCCACGTTCTACAGCTGTAGGCTTAGAAATAGAAGAATGGCTTCCAGAACGATGATTGACAACAACTACTTGACTCTTGTCAGATATGTAGATATGATCTAACCCAATCAAGACAAACCCCAAGTTTATCACACAATAAATAATGATCCATCCAATCTGTCAAATGCCTGTGAAAGGTCAAAGTAAATTCCACTCACACAATTTCCTCTATCAAAATTTTCATAAATATAATTTAACGACTTAAAAATCGCATTACTAGTAGACTTAGATTGAATAAAACCGAACTGATTACAATTTAAAACTAAAGTAGCCCTAAAAAAAATTAATAGCCTTTATTATTATACATTTTCTCGAAGGTTTTACTAAAAACAGATAGCAACGATCCTAGGCCTCTAATTAGATATATTATTTCTATCACCCTTTTTAAAAAAATGGAACAACTTTAGCCATTTTTAATCTAGAAGGAAATCAGCCATGTGAAAATGACATATTGACTAATTTGGTTAAGGGATAAACAAGGATTTCAGCTACATGTCTAAAAATATTATATGGAATGCCGTCAATACCCATCGATGCCTTAACTTGATACTGACCTAATAGTAACTTCAGTGACATTAGAACATTCAAGAAATATAGAATTGGGATGAAATTTAACAGAATGCATACGTAAAAGATGAACCGTTATTAGATACACCGTTAATGGCAGAAAAGTAATTATTAAATAGTTTACAAAGTTTAACCGAGTAATTTACTAAATCAGTGTTTTTGGAACCCACCTTACTGAAACTTCGCTGTGGTTACATCCGCTGACTTACCACATCTTGATAAGTATTTTAACTTAAAATATGAATATTTTTTTTGGAAAATACCATGGCTAGCTAAATTTCTAATTATCCTTATATTTACTACCATTTGTTTTACCTCACTGGATACACCGGCAATTGCGATGACAGGTGTCGGGAAACATTTATGAATGGATTCCTCCTTTGTCAACGTTCCCTTTTCTGAGCGAAACCACGACACCCGCGAGGTAATAAACGTGAAAAGGAGCGGCGGTGAGGAGCGGGGGGATGTGACGAAAGGATGTCACTATCTGTTAGCGGTTTCTCGCTGCAATAATAACCATCAGGAGACCGGCCCTGAGGCCAACTTGTCTGTCTCTAATTAATGTCGCTAATTACTTTTCGCTTTACCACAGGGGCGAACTTTTCGGTTATTGTGCGCGTCTCTTCTCTAATAATATTTTCGGGGTCGAGGCGTTTGACGCGGGTGTCTTTTCTACGGAAAGTTTCGAGGTGCTCGCCGAACCGGAAGACGCAGTATTGTGTCCTGTATCCGCGTTGTATCTTTAACGGGATTTAAGATTATCGTTGTGGAAAAAAAGATCGAGAGAAGGTTGGGATTCTTCCAAGTTAAAAATAAAGTTTTTTTTCTTGCAGTAGTCGTAATATTTTCTTGGATAATTAAAAGAAAATTACTATTGCTGTATATGGAGAGAATTCCGTGCCACTCCACGCAGTCTTAAATCTGTACATAAAATAAGTATCGAAATCCACAAAAACTTCCACGCCAATCGTTCGGTAAACAATATCCAAAGAACATCGAAAAACTATAATTTCCAATATAATATATTTCAAGGAACAGAAGACTAAGGAAAAATTCATAAAACTATACAAAGGAAAATGTGATTTCCATACATTCACCGGTAGAGATCAAAAAAGCAGGGCATTCCTAGCCAAAGGCTTCCTGGAAGACAACAGGCCCAGCAGATATAATAGCAGAATTATCTCAATAAAACCTAAACGCAATGAAAGTATTTAAACTCGTAAATAATAACCAGAACATTGTATTGAACACCAAAATTAAATGGGAGTGGTACCAATCAAAAAAAGATAGCACTAGGGTAATTAGACCCATGATAGCATACGGAGCAATAGCTACAGCTATCTATGGCTAAATATCAAAAACTACTGGATGAACTCAAGGCGGCACCCCTAACGGAGATGCCAAGCGACGTCATGGTTTCTGAAATTCAACCTAGATAGGAAATAACAGGTTATAATACCAGATAAGAAGGACTGGCAATAAGGCCCCGCAGTAAGAGCGAATTCAAACTAGAACACTGACGGCTCTAAAACTGATAGCGACGTAGGAGCTGGTATTTACGGAAAGAAACCTAGTAAGGCCCTTTCACTGAGCTTCAGCAAGGACTCGAAGATATTCCAGGCTAAGGTTGCAGCGATTCATCACTGTGTCAGAGAAGTAGATAGATGGACCGAACAGGTAATAGCGTCGCTATTTACTCTGTCAGTCAAGCAGCACTTAAAGCGATCAGTTCCGCAAGTGCTGACTCAAAGCTGGTCTGGGACTGCGTAAGAGCCCTAAATGAGGTGGGCACCAAAAGGAAAATAACCTGAGTCCTCAGCCACATGGGAGTGAAGGGAAACGAGGCGGTAGATAAGCTGGCAAGACGAGGTTTGTCAAGGCCTTTCATAGAAGCTGGCATTACCAAATCACAAATCAAAAAGTCCATCTACGAATGGACACAAAATACGTCCAAGCAATGGTGGAAGAGATCACCAGGACATAGACAGGCAAAGGAGTTCCTAAGGGAACATAGGCCTGAGTTTACTGAAGACCTACTTAGTAAAGACAGGAAGGCTGCCAAAGTGATAGTAGATCTGATGTCCGGTCATTGCAGACTGAATAAGCATATGTGTAACATCGGCCTGGTAGATAATACTCTTAGCAGATTTTGCCAAGATGAAGAAGAATCCCCAGTTCATGTTTTGTGCCACTGCGATGGTCTAGCGAGGAGAAGGTGTCTAGCAATGGGCGTAGAGAATCCCTAAGCTCCGCCCTCAAAAATGATAGCCCTACTTAAGAAGGCGAAACTAGGGAGCGTTCTCTACGGAAAAAGGGGATCACAATAGTCCTGCAAAGGTCGCGGTGAAACAGGTTCGCATGCCACCCCATTCCTAACCTAACCTACCCAAAATCAGTTAAACAACTACTCCATCATCAACCCGCAAACAGATCTACGACTCTTTCCCTCAGACACCTTCACCTGGTAGGAAATGACCAACATACTTCAGCTTCTTGCAAAAATAGATCTCAAATAGATTTGTGACCAACTAAAAAATAACGCAGACCAACAAACCATTCGAACATATAGCGGCTATACAGGAACATAATATTAAATTATTATGGAAAAAAATGAGACGCCCACATAAGCAAGCACACAGCTTCCCGGCTCCGCCACCATAGGCAAGAACAGGTATCAAGACGAATACCCAAATAACGAATCAGACAAGATCTCAGACATTGCAGGCAGCATTAGAACAAACTCCCAAGCACACCAAACGAGGATGAACCCTAACGGAGTCGACACCGATGAATTCCAATACATATCAAATCAGGACGAACTACAACATCTAAACAAACTCATGCCCGAGATGTACAAAGAAATTTCCATACTGCAAGTTGAAAATATGCATACACCATATGATATTAAAGCATTCAGACGACAGCAAATTAACACTCAGAAAATCTAAAAAGAGAGCAGACGCATGGTTAAGACCCATCGGAAAGTTCTAATAGAGACGAATAACTACAACTGCAGGAACTGCATACTTGAGGGAAGTTCCAATTATTAAATGTAGTGCAGTGAAAGCCGTATGATATCCCCCTCCCTGTCTTGGCCCCGATTCTAGTCATTATGTTAAGTAAAGACATTATTAGAGACAATTTTATGGCTTGTTAAAAAGTTTTCTGTATTGCAACAATGATTTACAAGCGTAACTTCCTATTTTGTGTGTACGCTCTGCTGATATATTCATATAATTTCAGCTATACCTTTCTACCACTGATTTCCATGATTGATGTTTATTTTGCGCCGTTATTTCTCTACCCTTATATTTATTTTCTATCTGTTTTTATACTCGTATTATTTCATTCCAGTTCCTTTTTCCATTACTTTAGCATTCGTTGTTTTGTCTGGAGCAGTTTGTTTGTCTTTAATTTCTGTTCATCATGCTGTCATTATCGGAATAATTCCGAATTATATCCAAGAGATAAATTAAACTTTACTTTTTCCATAATTTAATACAATAATAATTTATTCATTCCACAATTCTATACTACCTGCACACGTAATATGTGTATACGTATACATCATCAGTATTAAAGCTCAGGGACCGGTTAATAATTAATAAGCAAGTCAACTCGACGACCCCGATGCTCCCCCATTCAATCCTGTCTCGCGCTGTTCTTGCTCTTCCACGCCGACGAGCTAGACCGTCGGTGGTGGCGGGCGTCGTCGTCGTCGTCGTCATGCACGAACTTCATCTAATATAATTCAGGAGGGGAGCGGTGTAACATCGTTGCCGGGATTCCGGAAATCGCTACAGCCAACAGCCGCAGCTACCGCACACCAGCGTGCGTATCTACCTGACAAGGTTTCGAGCTAATTAATGGTAATATGACAAATATTTAGGTTATGCGCCTGACGTATATATCAATAAAGTTGATCTCGACGCCGTATTGTAGATGCCGCCGTAGTCACGCACGTATGCGGATCGTTTTAATAGATAACGAATGTATATTGGAACTATTAATAAGAGGTCGTAGTTTATAACTGGAAGTCGGATTTGATTTAGAAGATTTAATGGGTTGTTGTAAAACTGATAATGTTGGTAGTTGGCGTATCATTCAAGATGGTACAAAAACCACCACGCAAACTAAAAAAGGACGACCTACAAATCCGGTTAATCCCAGATTGTTAAACGCCATCACCGATTGTCTGGTGAAGAATTCAAAAACATCACTTGTCCTACTTTCTGCTGCACTTAGCGAGTCAAAAGGATGCCTACAACACGTTATCAAAACGGGTTTTAGTTCAGAAAGGTTTTGGCAAAGTGGATACTTAAGTTGCTGTTTAATGAGCAAGAGAAGAAAAGAGTTGACGATGCTGATTTTAGACGAGTATGGGTGTCGAATGGGATGATTTATTGAATCAATCGATGAGACTTTGGTCTACTACGAACCACCACATACTCGAAATTCAGCTTCTAAATGGCAGCTTCGTAGTCAGTTACCGCCAGAAATCGAGCGTACCAAAATGACATTTAAAAAGATCATGGCTACTGTCTTATGGAATAAAGGTCCTTGTACGCTGACGTGTCATGAAACCTGTAAAATAATAATTAAACTAATTAATTAAGAAATGTCTTGGCTTAATTAATAAACTAGAAAAATCAATCTTATCATATTTCATTCATTCAATTCTTTTTAATCATTGCAACTATATCAGCTTTCTAAGTCCTACTGCACTTGTCAAAACTTGCATTACAGGTCTAACTATGTAATTTAGTTTGCACAATGTGTTCCATGGTCTTTTTACAATAAAAGACGGCAGGTACTCTTACCACTTCATCATCTCCCAGGCCTCTGATACACGATCAATATATTAATTCATCTCCTTGGAGATTTTTCGGCTCTAGTTCGTTTATTTGATGTAATGTTTGTGTGGGCTTGTAGAGACAAGCCCACACAAACATTACATGATTATAAGTACTACAAAGATACAAGTATTTTCAAAGAGTTGAAAGTATTTGTATTTACTTTTCATCGACTCGGATTTACTTTCCCTTTTAGATTTTATTATAGGCACATTCACTTGACATTTACGTATAATAAGCTGGAAATATGTACGTAGGTAATACCCATCTGTATTGAGTGACAATCTGTAATTACTACCGCCAACGTATCAAAAGTTGTTTACTCTTTTGTTGAATTTTCCGAAAGTTGCCTTATTACCACTTAGTCCTTCCGAGAATTTGTGCTAACGCTATTACATTAATGGTGGTAAATGTATTTTCTATTAAATTAGGCGTGCTGTATTAACTACAAAATACGTATAAGATAAAAAGGAACAGATATCTTCACGTTTTATTGATGGATATCATTGTAGCTACAGTAAATATGACATTAACTGAAATTGAACGAATGGAAACATTATTAAACTTCAACTTTAGTATTCAAACCAAATATTACGAGGGTGATCTGAAATATTTCCGACACCAATTTGAAGATGGCAGGGGTAATATGGTTGCGCATCTATTGGCAAGTACTCACCAAAATTTTAGCCATTTTGGACGGGAGAGGGAGGGGGGTTGAGGATTTTTGTAAAAATGCAAAAACGATGCATACAGTTTGAAGTGCTTAATCACCCTCCTTATTGACCACCTTAGTCGTACTTATGAATGCATACGTAGTATGTAGGATTAGCACTTTAATTATCTTCGAAGCATAAAACCCCTCTTCGGTTACTATAACGATGGCATGCATACGTCCATCGTGTACACACATTATTATTGAAGATATTTTTAAAGCAGATTTTCTTGACAACACATGTTGTACATTATCTAGTGTTAACATACATATGTTAGTGTGAAACTGCCGCTGGTATGTCCATTTTCTATATATATTTTTTTAGCAGGATTCAATTTACATATAAATTGTAAATTATGTTTATTTATTTATGAGCGCGACAGGATAGCGTTCTTAGTCTAAAGTATCGATCTCTTGGATGTTATATAGGGTAAAATGCTGTACATTCATTACTCGTTCAGAATCTAACGATTTTGAATCTAGTGGTTACAAAAATGACTATTTTATAGCTATATTTTTATTTATTATTATTTGCTTTATTTATTTTTATTTGCTAGCTTTGGAACGTTGTTCATTTGCGCCTAAACATAATCCAACTCTTCTCCGTAATCCATCGAAAATGTTATGCGGTGAGGTATTAATCTCGTCACACATTTCTGTTATGCGATTTTAAGCTCTTCCAGATTATGTATTGGCGTTGAATAGATGAAATTTTTGATGTATGACAAGACCTAGTTGGATATGGGATTTCAGTCTCCCTGCTTATTATTATTAGGTATTCAAGTGTTTCTATGGTCGTATGTGCTGTTGCACCATCTTGCTGGAAATACCTACTTTGTAATTCTTCGTCATACAGTAGAGTATTTCATTGCGATATCGTGCAGTGGTGAATGTGCCTTCAAAAAATGGGATCCGCCAATCTTCTTCGACATATTCCAACGCAACACCAACTTTTTGGAAATGCAATGGTTTTCCAACAAAAAAAATGAGGATTTATCGATGACCATAACGTCATATTCTGTGAATTTGCATATCCAGAGAGATAAAACCAAGACAACCATGAGGGGAAAAAACATGTTAAGGATATCCTCATCGTTTAGATTATTTTAGGATCATTGACAAAATTCCACTTGTCTTGAATAATCCATTCGAAGAAGCTCATGAAAACGTTGCTGCTTCTGTGCATGATAGTGTAATTGTTTAGAATAAGTTGGCATGTGTCATAGAACAGATTTGTCTGTTGGGCCATTGCTGAAGTGGATGTTTTTAAATTTTCATCAAAAATATGCTGAATATGGCTTTTAGGTTTAGATAGCCGGCCACTTGATTAGGTTAAGTTTCCGAACACTTAAATGCAAAATGTAATTAACCCTGGTCGCTGAGGTTGAGTTTCCGAAAACGCCCATAGTGTCAGAACATTGTAGAAACCATTGCAGTCAAAAACTAATTCAGCATATTTTTCACGACTATATCACTCACATTTCTGTCAACCAATCACACAGTTGGAATTCGTTAGCAACAGCCAATGACATTCATTTTATAGCGAAAAAATAACGTGTGAATATTTTTGTTAGGTATATCTGTATATAACGGGGTGAGCATGAGTCACCTGCCAGCCTTGAAAACAGGGCATGCGTCAGTTAGTAAGTTAGTATGCTTGTCGACCTCGAGTCAGGTCAATACCGGTATTGTTGCGTGGTTAGATAGGTTTTCTGTCGAGTGAAATGGAACAAAATGTTCGAGTCAAGTTTTCGTTACAAAGCGTATGTTTTTGTTGAAACAGTTTTATTGTCTTAATCGCAATTATGGAGCCATTGAAGAGACAGATGGATGAATTAGCCAAAAAGTTTGAAGAGACCGGTAGTGTCGCAAGATACAAAGAAGATTTCAAACAGTGGATAACAATCGAGTTCGATATCATCAACGAATACCTCGCGATGCTCGCCCATATTGTTAATTCGATCGAAAAACGTTATTTGAAGTGTATCGAGATGAACGGTGAACATTTTGAACACCTATTGTAAATATTTTTGCGGTATAATGAAAGAAAACCAACGTTTTTTAACCTTGTGTTATCGTTTTTTTAAGTTACTTTAATTTTTTAAATTTGTGCAAACTTGCCAGATGATTTATGCCCGCCCCTGTATAAAAGAGAGTGACGTAGCTGGTCTCCGGTCAAACAAGAAGAATACCCAAGAAAATTCTCGAAATATCCCCGACAAAAAAAATTATCAAGAAAATTCATTTTCCCATACATTTTGTATGGAGTGAGTTTACGGCGCCATCTTGATGATAGATGACGTTTATGTTTACGTTACGTTGTGACAATTTTTTTTTTGAAAATTTTTTGCGACAATTGTTTTGTGGGACACGGGGGTGGTACGGGGCGGGCGTGACACGGGGGGGGGGGTGGTACTCGTAACAATAAAACATTAAATATCTAAATCATTACTTTTCTAGGCAGAACGAAGTCTGCCGGGGGTCTGCTAGTTACCACTACAGACAGTTTTTGACTTTCTCTATTTATCTGTTACTTGCTCTAATTATTTACCAGCTTTATAAATCCAGCTATCTCCACAATAATGTACGAATATCCAGAACGTATAAATATGCTATTCCATCCGATCCTTTTATAAATCCTCTGCGAATGAACCAAAATTACTGCCGTCACACGCATAAAACATTAGAAATGCATAAATGCATAGAGAGCCCCAATGTAGGCTATTACGTTTGATATTCCTAAACCGTAAACATCATTCGTTACAAAATAAACAAGCGAGGAAGCTATTTGTCGCGTATAAGCTCCGCGCATATTGTAAAGTTTAGGGGGTCAGTTGGTTAGCCGACCGTCTATGTAGGATCCTGCGTGTTGCATAGCTGGCATAACTTTTGCATAAAGCTATTCGCCCTTCACCGTTGCGGCTGATAGCTTTGCACGTGGGCGAAATTTCGTTTCGATTTATCCGACTGTGCGCTACGCGAGTTGAAATCGCTCGTATTCGTTCACGCGTGCAACTACTAGCAACGGTAACATCAAATATTTCGAACGAAATGCTAACTCTCCGCTCCTCTGATTAAATACATAAATAAACGGCCGCGTCCGACAAATAGAGACGTACATTACGAATTAATTAACAGACATAGTACAACGCCATGGATCCGCAGTACACAACGCGTGCATTGTTAGGTTCTCTTTTGGCTAATGCGATTGCGTACAATGCTGTCCAAAACGTTAATTGCAAATCCTAAATGTTTATAAAAGATATAGGCGTTTGATTAATTCCTTTCCACTGAACCTATTCCTCGTATTTGAACAACCATGTATGGCAACTATGATTATCACCTCTTTTGTTGATGAAATGGCATTATAAATTTCTAGCCTACCTTCTCTTTCCGAAACATTTTTTTCTATAGTACATACTGCTCTACAGAAAGGGAGAAAGGGAGTTTCTACTACAACAGTTGAAGATAAAGAACAATCGGAACAGCAGTCTAAACTCTCGTGCAGAAGACATTAGCAAACAGACGCTAGTAAACTATTTAATAACAATTAAGAGAAAAGCAAATTTGTAACGATTGGAGGCCCCGAAAAAATCCGCTTATCCATTTAAGTGTTAAAATGGTAGTGAACTAATCTGAGCTAGCATTAACTAAGTCAAAATCAACCTAGGGTCGTCATATTTACAGTCCGTGCTTGAGGTTGTGTGATTTTGACGTAAATGTCATAACAAATCTGTCAAAATCGCGTGCTCAAGCATCAACACAACCTCAAGCACGAACTATAAATACAGGGTGCGGCAGAAAGCATTCTACACTTTGTCTCTATATTGTAAGATCTCGGTAGTGTTAGTTAAGAGCTTAACAGTTTTTCGAGAGAGAAATGTATGCTATTGAAAAATTTAGCCGGGAATGTTTGAAATGATATTAGCAAGATGGAAACATCACAATCAAGAAGCTCGAAGGATTCTAGGAGCTTGTGCCCTTGGGTCGAAGTTAACCGGAGAGTCCTAGCTCGCCTTCAGAGCTCTCGCTCAAAGAATCACAGTCATACTGATGTGAGTACTTACCACCTCATCGCCGTTGTGAGGGTAATGAAATTGCCGATGATGACCAGAGCCATTCTGTATCCTAATTAAAAGCCATGTTAGAGCTGATTTTCAACAGCTTCAGCTGAACAAAAAATCTTGGTGAATACTCCAAACCCAAGACAATCAAAATAGCTTATTATCTCTCCAACCATTAAGGCAGCAGCAGAGATTTGGCCTTAAAATCTCTGCAATAAGAGAGACTGCAGCACCATCATGGTTCTCTCTCTCACCATAACGGTTCTCTAAGATATCACCTGACGAACATCGACAAAGAGAAAAATAATAAATGCTAATTCTCTTTGGTTGGACAGCTTTGGAAAAAAACCGATTCAAAATTTGCATATTGTTGCAGAAGGAAAAAAATCGGCACACTTCGCCACTGCGTTCTAAATTAACTGTTATGATGACGCCAATTTCTCCAAAGAAGTAAAGTACGATTATTAATTATTGTAGATGGACACCACACTGTAGTCTTAGATGAATGTAAAAGCCAAAACTCTTGTGTTCTAATTGATTTTGAAGGCTTGATCCTTGCAGATTGTATGGTTTAATGTTCCAAACTGAACCTGTATTTTTAAATTTTTTAACCAATGATTAAATAATAGAGTGTCTTTTAAACTAAGATATCTTTAACACGGAGTAACTGAATTTAGTATGAAAAATTGTTTCACACAAATGAGACGTTATCAAATTTGCTGCAGCAACTTAAGCTGTTTCATTTTAATCAAACATTTAAAGTGTAAAATCCTTTCTGCCGCAATCTGTATAACTATTAGATTCGACTGAACCAAGCTCAATACTGACACGTACCAGTTCACAACCAGCTTAAAACCAGGTGAAAACGACGTTAAACAAATATCAAAATCGTGCTGCACAACCAAAAAAACGATGGGCTAGAGCCATTGGAACTGTGATCTAAGGATAATCAACAGAATGGTTTAAAACCACGACAACTATAGTCCAGCAGGTTATAACTTTCCTAAAAGCCCTGAATTTAAAGCATTCGAAAAGTTGTTAGAAAGTAGCTGACTGAATATAACCGCTAATAATTTAACCGCTGCTTTTTATATCAGAGTGGCAAGACAGTTGGGGAGTTTATCAAAATGAAATTAACGAGGTTTAAATTATTAAACACAGCTGGCGTAGTAAATCGTCTAAATCCTAGAAGGTGTTGGCAAGGTTCTGTATAAAGTTTGTGTTTCATTTCGATCCTTTAACTGAACTGATCCTCAGTTTGGTTGTCCAAATCATTCTTGTAAATCTTTGTTTAAATCTACAAAAGGTGAGTAACTTCATAACTTGATCGCTTTAATTGTCAGATGAATTGTAACTGGTAGAATTGATCGTGTAGCATAACAGATTCAGTTTGGTTTTGCTCAAATCATTCTCGTAAACTTGTCAATAAAGTACAAGATGTTCAAAAACTAATTAAAATAAAACATTGTCCGCGTGGAATGATTTGAAGCTAAGTCAAAACATTGTGAGGAAACTGATCTAGGAGAAGTGGCGTGGCTGTTCGACAAAGGAGTTGCAAAGAATTGGTGCTATTGAATCTTTCTTCATGGAAGGCTGGCTAAATCAGATTGTGTATCTAGAACTACCTGAGAGATTCAGGGAACACTACAAGCATGACTGCTGAATTAATAAATTGCATGCCTCGAGGAAACTTCATAGCTACAATCAATTAAATAGCGTCATTTTCAAGGTCATTCGATCTGTTCGATAGAGAATACTACTAAAATAAATAATATTCGGTGTGAAAGGGCATTCGACAAGTTTTGTGCTATCTGGCTTTTCATCACCAAACGCTCGTCATATTTCTGAGTTCTTCGAAATCCTCAAAAAATATCAAAAAGGCTCTTTAGCTTTTATCCATTCTGGCTAGATATTTTCCAAAAATGGTTCATTGTGGTTGATTTTAATTCCGTCTACGATTCACTAATGTCGTTGGAAGTTGCAACTTAATTGATTGGTTGGATCAGAGCTGTTGTATATTGGATAGGATTGTAGGGCAAGGTTAACTGAGTAATGCAAATTCATCAACTGCAAAAAATAACAATTAATATGTTTAACCTTGCGCTACTCTGCATTTCTTAAGTGTCGTTGGCTAACTTTCTGATTAAATACAACAGCAATATTAGTACAACACGTTTTGCAAATATGTACATAAATAGCATAGATAGTACATATGTATAAATAGCATAATATAGTACTAAGGAACAGTATCAATCTTGATGTAGCAAGTAGCTTAATAAACACTTGTCGTATTAGTTAACGGATGTGTATTATTTGTGGCGACGATCACTTCGTCAAGAAGTTCTAGAGTAAGCCCTTGCATGGTTACCCTGCTTGCACTACACGATACTCGATCTCCATACCTTCAGATAATTCGGGTAAATCGGCCGGGTGCTCTGGAGCTTTATCCAAAAATCCAAATGCCTTGTTGTTCCGAGTGATTATCTTCCATATAACTTTTTGACTTCTGAACAAAGGAAATTTCTAAACCAGTCTTCAGAAGAAGAATCCTAGTCATCCAATCGTGCTTATTTGGTCTCCAAAGGATGGGAAATCGTATTTTCGTCCAGCATTTTAAGACACCTTGGATTTTAGGAAAGATATACTAAAAGTGGTTTTAACTTAAAATCTACTGCAGTATTAGTTAACGAGGTGCTCTTGTTGTGCTATAGCTTTGTGTGGGTGGACATGTATTGCTTTTCCATAATGTCACGTTGAATTTAGTTTACAACTACTGTCCTGTACAGTGCCATATCTTAAACTAGTGACTAAGAAGTTAAAGAATGCAAAAACATATAAATAAGTGCAGAAATGCTCCAGACAGCCTGAAAGTAAAGGAAAATAAAACGTTCCAAATAAAAGAAAGAGTGTAGGAACCTCAAGAAATGAAAATGATTTTTTATGTGCTTCTGAGTCGACTTCATCGTCTGGTTTATTAACTAAAACCGGGAGAACAAGTGCAGCCAGTACACTAACACTCCCAACTGAATTTGATACTGATGCAAAAAAGCGAGAAATTCGAAATGAAGGTTCCTACGGTCCCTTGCTTAGGGTCGTTGATGTTACCCTTGAGAAGTTGAAAAGGTTAGTACTTCTTGTTGTTTGTAATTTTGCAAAATAAAAGTTTGAATGTTTTGGTGGAATTCTTGGTGGAATAATATTACGAGTATTATACTACTATTGCAGTATTAATAAAATTATTGTAGCTAATTATAACACCCATTCGAAAACACGTAATATTTTGCTTTAAGTAAAAATCTGGGAGCTTCTTGCAAGAGCTGGATTTTCTTCTGGTGCCATAAGCCTAAGCCATATTTGAAGAAGAAGGATATGTAGAGTCTTTTAAACGCATTAGACCATCTTTGGAACTGCCAACAAGGTACGTTCTGTCAAATAGACTGTTGGATTCTGAATTTTTAAGAGTTAAAGCCAACATATGTAGATGTTAAGATACACGAAGCCGTTTCCCTATCTCTACAATGTGATGGTTGGTCAAACATTAGGCATGAGGGAATAATAAATTTCATAATCAATACTCCAACTCCTGTTGTTTATAAATGTTAGATACCAAAGCTGAGAAGCATGACGCTAAGTATATTTATTCTGAAATAGAAAAAGTTATGGATGAAATATGTCCACATAAATATTTGGCAGTGGTTACAGACAACGCAGCCAATATGACATAATAAAATTACAAACATGTCAAACTTTCGAAAACCAGTCAGAGGCCATGGTTAAACATATTAAATACAGCCAGGTGTTAGCGACAACATTAAAGGAAAAAGGTTCAAAAGTATCTTTAAAACTCCCTGTACGTACAAGATGGGGTTCAACTCTTCATTGTTTTGAATCTATTTTACAAAACAAGCAATATCTACAGGAACTAGCCATTTCCCAAAATGTAGCAGATATTTTAACCAAAGACATCAAAACTAGAATTTTGACTGACGAAGTATACTGGGTACGACTAGAAAAGTTTGTAGAAACTGATTATCCCCGGTTTATTACAATTTTGGAGTCAGATCGTCCTAAAATCAGTTTTGTAGCAGAAGCTTTAAAAAAAATTGAAACCCACTTTTTGAACTGCTTACCTGATTCACCTTTAACAAAAGCAGAAGAACAACAGCTGATGCAGTCATTCAAACACAGAAAAGAAATGGCCCTTTCACCATTACATTCTGCAGTATATTTACATATTATACAGGGTGTCCCAGCTGACGCGATTTCTTGTTTATTTTATATAGAGAAAAAAGATTCAAATAAAAGTTGTCTCCTTTTAGACAAGGCATAGCTAAAAAATATTTTCAAATATACAGGATGTCCCAATTATAGAAAAAGCGGATGCAACTTTATTATTTTAAATGGATCACCCTATATATTATATATTTTTTAGATTCTATTTATTCTATTCTATTTTTCTCTATACTGTAAAATAAGCAAATTATCAAAGAAACCGTGTCAGCTGAGACACCTGTATAATATCCATGCATATGACATAGTAATTTGTTTTCTGAAATATTTCCAAAATTTCCAAAATTACTGGAAAATTACCCGTAAATTACTACTGGGAAAAATCAAATGAAAATTACTGGTAAACTTCAATCACTGTCTTAAACACATAAGAGCTTGTGCCGCTAACCTAGACAGATTTAAAACGCGGAGCTACCTAATCTCTCGTTATTCCTTCCAACTATCACATTTTATATTCACAGAAACAATCATCAGTATTGAATAAGTTTTAAAAATGTTTAATACTATCGAATGGCCGTGTATAAGCTCACACATACGCGCATACGACACCATAACTAATAAAGTTCTATTATTTAAAATTTCATAACTAAATTACGCCTCGATGTTATTCGACGATCATTAAAATTTACTGCCTAACGCTATTGTCGATTCCAGGCCCTCTGACCATTACCGGAACAAGCTAACCGTGTCCCCTTCTCGCCACCCCCTTCCCCCGTCCCCCTAATTCGTGCCGAGCTCGGCTCTTCGGAAACCAATTTCGCGAATTTAAATATTTGACATTTGTTAATAGGTTTCGCCGATTGCAAGTTAAATAATTTGCATTACGCCAATGTTTACGCCTGCGCGTGGCAGATTAATCACTGCTGCTATTTAGTTAAGTCGGCACTGTGTCAGTCCGGTCATCGAATTAACATCCGCTGTATGTAAATGCGAAACGAAGCGGTGCAAAATTAATAGTTACTCATGTTAGAGAGGGAGATGGAATTTTGCGTTAATTTAACGCAGAATACCGGAACGGCGTTTCATCAGATACTCGGATAAAATAAAAACGGAAACATTACGAACTCGACAGGTTCAATAAGGAGAGAATTTCGCTTCCCTCTAACCATCTCCTGCCTCCCTCCTCCCGCGCAAGTACGCTGTGCGTAAAAACTTAACGACAGGCAGGGTAGAGTCTCACTTTCCACTTTGTCGTAATAAATTTCATTTGTCAATCTTGTATAGGAGTCGCGCGCGTGAGACTGAAACCTGATGGTGCTTAGCGTTCGTTTCGAAAGTAGGATGGGAGAAAATGTCGGCGGAAACAGATACGCAGGGTGGAAATTGTGGGCGGAAGGGGTGGTAAACTAAACTCGGTAAACGCAGAAACGCAATATCGAAGTTAGGAAATCTGCTTATGGACGAAGAGGCGAACTTATTTCGGGTTCGTCGCTACGGTGATGCTGTGCACTTAACTCGACACGAGTCACTGTACCGGCATAAATGGATCCGGGAAAACAACATATGCGTTGCATTAAGTCCGCCCGGCTCTATATGTATATAAGCCGGGGGCTGTGTTTAGGAGGGTGATAGAGGGAACACAATGCAATACCTACGACCTCCGCGTCTGAACGTGTATTGAAGCAGTTGTTGATCTAAAATTACATCCAAACGGAATTGATTATAGTTAATACATTGTTCGGTTGAATGTCATAGTATAATCATGTGTTAGTAGACAGATGGCGCATATTAAGTCATCCTTAGACTACATGCACGTATTTACTTTCGTCAAGAGCCACAAAGGAAGTGACCCCTTCAGATCTGTCGTCTCGTGCTTTAAGAGCTCCACTCAAAATTTAATATAGACTATTATAATGGAGAATCTGGATAATTCACGAGCTCAAAGCTCCTATTAGAAGTGAATTCATTAATATCCTGTAATGTTATTACACACTTATCCCTGTTTACAACTCCATTTTTCATTTGACAGATGAGCATCCAGGTGTAAGTAATCTAAAACATAAAAAGTACTAAATTAATTTTATATTTATGAAATTACAACCAGCTATCTGATCTGTGTATTTTTTTTATTCAATTTAATTCAATTTTATAAAGGTACGTAACAGTAACAAAATGCCAAGAAAACTTGAGATCGAGGAAGGACTCAGGCAAGAGGATCCACTGTCGCCGATGGTTTTTAATATAGTACTGGGAAAAATTATAAGAGACGCAAATATTAATAGAACTGGAATTGTTTATCATAAAAGGCACCAATGTTTAGCGTTCGCAGATGATGTTGTAATCTTATCAAGATGTCGAGAAGAACTAGTAAGTGTAACTAGAAGATTAGAAGGAAAAGCAATCACAATGGGCGTCTACATAAATGAGGAAAAAACCAAGTATATGGAATGGACCGATAAGGACTTTCACAGAGGAAAATATTTAAGAATACACACAGGAAAAGGAAAAGTGTACGAATTTGAAAAAGTGGATGAATTTGTGTATCTTGGGACCACCTCCTCAAGAAAACCTAACATTGAAAGAGAAATAGAATCTAGAATAATGAAGGGGAACCGATGTCTGGGATCACTCAGTAAAATATTTAGAAATAGAAATACCTCCAGGAGAGCCAAAATAAAATTGTATGAGACCATAATTAGACCAATTGTAGTATATGCGAGTGAGACATGGACGTTAAATAAAACAGTACAAACAAGATTGGAGATTTGGAGGAAAGAAAATGGGGGACTAACAAGGAACTAGAAGAACTGTATCACGAAACAAACATAATATGGTTAATAAGAACGCAAAGATTGTGGTAGATGGGCCACGTGGAAGGGATGATGGAAACGAGAGTACCAAAACGTTTGATGTCAAGCTCAATAGGTGGAAAGAGAAGAAAAGGTCGCAGAAGTGGAGAACAATCTAAAGCAGTTAAGAATTACCGGATGGAGGGAAAAAGCCAAGAGTAGGGAGTTATGGAAGAGGATGATGAACCAAGCCATGGGCCAGCTAGGCTTGCAGTGCTAATTTATATATACGAGGGACCGTTTTTATATTCGCGGAATGGGGGATAAGGGATGGAAATAAAAAAACCAAATTATTTTTCTTTTTCAATATATTCACCTGCAAGACGGATACATTTTTCACATCTTTCAATTAATTTATTTATACCCTCATAAAAAATGATTTCTCTTTATCTGCAAAATACGCCGAAACTGTCTCCTTGACTTCATCATCGGCAGTAAATTTTTTACCCCGCAGCTCTTTTTTCATTTTCGGAAACAGGTAATAATCACTCGGGGCCAGGTCTGGGCTGTAGGGTGGGTGATTCACAATTTCGAAGCCCACCTTATGTAGGGCAGCTAACGCAACGCGGCTCCTGTAGACGGGCGCGTTGTCGTGCAAAAGCAGCACACCTTTCGTCAATTTTCCCCGTCTTTTCTCTTTAATGGCTTCTTTTAGTCGCTCTAATATTGAAGCGTAATATTCTCCGGTTATAGAAACACCTTTATCTTTATAATCAATCAACAATATTCCTTCTGAGTCCCAAAATACCGTTGCCATGAGTTTCCCAGCTGATTGTGACACTTTAAATTTCTTGGGAGGTGCTGTGCCCTTTTTATGCCACTGCATGGAGTCTTGTTTGGACTCAGGTTCATAATGATGAACCCAAGTTTCGTCTCCAGTAACAATTCGACTCAATACACCATCCTTGTCTTCATTACAGAGGTCTAAAAATGAACGCGAACACTCTACGCGCTGTTGTTTTTGCGGATTATGTTACTTGGTTGACGATAGCTCAAAGACTAACTGTCTAATAACAATGAAACTTCGTATTTATACTAATTATGAGTCGCTGCACAGGTCACGCCCCCAATGCTCCTAATCACCCCCCTACAACCCGCTCATTCCGCGAATATAAAAACGCTCCCTCGTACGTAACAGTAACACGATTGCACACATGCGAAGTATTTTTCTAAATTCATTCATTTTATTTTAATTCAACATTATCCCAATGATATGTACGCATATGTACGAGTCGATGTCAGATTTTGGCTCAGTAGCCGTCTGACGTAGAAGGGGGGTGTTGGTCAGCAAAGACCTTATTATAAGTCCAGCTAACGACAAGGACAGAAAGATGTCAAATGCACCACAATATGTTAAATTGTAGGTTTTAATTAATTTTATGTCATTTGATTTGTATACAAATACACATAAATATTGTAATAACAAAATTATGCAGTTAAATTCCACACACAAAAGAAGAAAAACCAGCCAGGTAGCGCCATTTTAAGAAGAGAAAGTAGGTGGTAATTAAATTTAACACCTTACGGTGATCCTGTATACCACGATTTTTGACCGGACCTGTAGAAAATTTATCCAGCAACAACCGTTAATTTCCGTTATTGACATATGACTATCGAAATGTATTTCTTAGGAGATTTGGAGACAATTGCAAATCATCTATTTAAAGCCGTGCAATAGCAACAATTAAATAAAGTAAATTTTTAAAAGTATCTTTTTATAAAAAGAATATTAGTAAAAGGTAAACATTATTAATTTTAATTACAATTCAAATTTTAAAGTTCAATTTTTGAAATACAAAAATGTTTTCTAACTCCCGATTTAAAGTGAGAAAAATTTTCAAAAATTCTAAAAAGATAGTAAACTGGTTTGTGGCGATTGACACGCCATCCTGCACTCTGTAAACAGCTTTTTGTAGATTTTGTTGAATTAAATAATTTTTTTTTTTTTTTTGTAAAACATCTTTCTGACCTGTATTTTTTTTTTTTGAGTGACTTGGAATTTTTTTTCATTTGGGTATTTTTCAACGTAAGATAAGCTCTCGTATTCTGTTCTCTAAACCTGCTGTAGAGTTAAGAATTCGCGAACCCCTGAGATTAATTTTTATTAAAACCCCAATTCTAAAAGAGTAGAGCTCGAATTTTCTTAATTTTATTATTAAATCAAATTTCACATTACAATACATTAACATCTTGAAGTTTTAAAGTCAGCGTTGCGATTTATATAAAAAATTAAAAGAATCGGCCCTAAACCTGGTCCCTGTGGTACACTTATAGCTACTGGCAAGCAATTAGCAAGCACTTCAAAATCTCCACAAATTGTGACCTCGATGGTCTTACTCTCTCTACCAGGGCCGAGTTGGTTATTCCTAAGTCCCCAAATCCTCATGTGGTAGCCCTTACTGGCTACGAAATATGATAGAAACTTACGGATGTTGTTGTCTCAGGGGGGTTGATTTAAAGCTAATTTGCTGAGCCCTCTGCGATTACATCTTGAGCTCTTTTCACCAAAATAAGAGGATCCAATCCAGCTGCCTCCGCATCGATAGGTTTGATGGACTTTCAGCGAAGGGACGCCCAGGTCGTGGCGAAGATCGACGTTCTGGACGAACCATTGTCATGGAGAGCAGAATTTTGGGACCAATGATGGATGATCTATAACAAAGATGTCTTTTTTGTCAGGAATTCACGTACTATGATGGGGTTGTGCAAAAACCAACTGCCTGGCTCTATTTTGATTCATCCTCCAGGAGTTGAACCCTTTTTGGAACGGCAATCCAAATAAGTTTATAACGAATAATGAATTAATATAATTTTAAAAGCAAAAAATATCTCTTCAATTGTTGAGAGGAAATAAAAAGCTATCGGAAGATTGCGACGGAAATACTGGCTTAAGTTTATTTCCTGTCATTAAAACATCTTGTTTTTTATTCCAAATTAACCAGCTCCTTTAAAATTACCCAACTCATAAAACACAAATCTATACTCTGGGAATTCATCTTTTATTATTTTATGCATGTGTATTACGTTTCTCGTTAAATTTTAATCTTCTCCCGTACACACACCAGTCATCTACTCCGCCGCGAAATTATATCCTGTACTCACAACCACTTTAATAACCTACCATTTGCTTGCGTGCATTTACCGTAAGGTGGCGCTACTTCAGAGCGCTGGCTTCATGATAATTTCCACCATAATGATAGCCGGGTTTATGTAAAACATTATGAATACATCATTTTTGTAGTACATAAATGCATGCTTGAGGCGTATTTACGCTCCAGATATTTGTATAAAGAATTAATGCAACATAATTTTATACGACGCAGATGCGCTGGCTTCTCTTTTGCTAGCTTGCCTTTCTATTAACGCTGACATACTCGAAATATAAGATGGTGTCAAATGTGAACTGAATTTTAACGTATTGTTTTTCGTTTTTGAAATTATACATGTATACATATACAGCGTGTTCATTTTAAAACTTCCCACCAGTAACTTTCTAGAAATCTAGAAAATTATGAAAAATTTCCTGAAACACGTAAGAAGAACTTTTGATGCAAAATCTTAAATGGAAAGGGGTATCGAGTAATGCTCCAGGGTATAGCATGAGGCCAATTAATCATATGGCAATCATGCAATGCCTATTGCGCAACATGTTTGATCGTATCGTGTTGTAGTTCTTAAGTTCTGCAAAAATATCTGCTTATGAATTTCTTCCTCCTTGCCATGGAAAGAATGCCTGTAGCGGAATTGGTGATACCGCTACGAATGGCAAAAATGATCCAGACATATCCACATACTGATACCCTGGTGGTGAAGGAGGTGCCCTCCCTGCAAGCCTCCGCATCCTATCCTCCAATTGCGAAAGTCTATTATTAGAGCATTTTCGGACAAGATTAGTGAAAATGTAATGGAGCTTCATTGTCTGACTTAACCTTACTCACGAAGTTGGGATTTTATATTTTATCATCTAGTTAGATGAAGCTCGATTTGATAACATTCGAGAAGGTGAGTCATCACACTGCTACTATTGATCACGAGGTAATCCTTAATGGCTTCGGAAAATCATTTTTCAAAATTTTTGAGGAATATATGTGTTGTGTGGCATCCTTAATGGAATAACTACACTGATCCGCAAGGATTTTGCCGCACATATTCTGTATGCTAATTATTACTTCACTGTGCACGCTCATAATAAAACACAAACTACATATGTTGTAAAAAAAAAGGAAGTCGATATATGGCTTTCGAAAAACCCATGATTTGGACAGCGTCTGGAGACCACATATCTGATTGCTACTTTTTGTAAAGGATCAACATGCAGTATAATACAACGTCCAGTATAATACATTTTCATTTCTACTATGTGGTGACTTAAAAATCATTGCTTTACTCCTCGGATTGCAGCTGGGTTTTACAAAGTATTGTTACTTTCTTAGCGAATGGGACAGCAGAGATCGAAACAATCACTACCACAAGAAAGACTGGCCTAAGCGCGAGTGCCTCACTCCTGGAAACAAAAATGTTTACACCCTCCTCTTGTCGAGCCTGCCAGAGTACTTTTACCACCACTACATAGGTCTGTTCAAAATTTTGTCAAAGCCATGGATTGCAATGGTTCAGGTTTGATGTACTTGAAAGAAAAGTTTTTTAAAGTTAGTGACGGTAAAATAAAGGAAGGAATTTTCGTCGGGCATTGTACAAAGATGACATATTCGATGAAAGGTTGAGTTCGTTAGAGAAATCCGCTTGGAAAACTTTAAAAAATGTAGCACTAACATTTTTGGGCAACCACAAAGCAAGTAACTACAAAGATTTGATAGAAGAACTACTTTCGACATATCACGCATTGGGTTGTAATAGGTCACTCAAAATACACTTTCTACACTCCCACCTCGACTTCTTTCCCGAAAACCTAGGAGCCCTTAGCGACGAACAAGGAGAAATGTTCCATCAGGACATTTCCAGCGATGAAAAACGATACCAGGGCAAGTGGAGTCCTCGTCTGATAGGAGATTATTGTTGGACACTTGCAAGAGACCAGCCTCAAGTCAAACATTCCAGGAAATCGTAACTTTGAGTTTTAAAAATCATTTTTTTAAGGTTAATTGTAAGTAAAGTCTCAGTATTCTTTATGAACACTGAATTTTTTCTACACTTGGTTTCCACCTTAAGTCAAAATAAAGTATAAACTGCTAAAATAGTTCATGTGACAAATTAAAAGTTCATTTTTGTCGATTAGTGTTATTGGACCCAAATTTTATGATGGCACACTCACTGCAGAAAGGTATCTACAATTGTTTAGGAGGAAATTATATTACAGCCAGACGGTGCACCATTTCATGGCGGCAGATTTCTAGTCAATTATTATACTACTGCTTTAGAGCGTTTGTGGTTAAAAATTGGGACCCACGAATACAGATGGATGATAACGATATTAGTTCTCAAAAGCGTTTGATACTATTAACTATTCTCTGCTGTTGGCTATCTTGTATCAAATCAACTGCCTGTTACATCAGAAGTTGCATACGGTTGAAATATTGTCAGTTACTGCTTTATGCTGACGATATTTAGCTGTTCTACCTCCTTCAATTCCAGCTTCGCAAGCAATGTTAAGCCAGGCTATAAAATTTTCTCGTTCTTCTTAATCTCGAGGAAGTAGATGAATCTTAAACGTACGTAGTTTCTTGTCTTTCATTTCTTGCGATACTTTGTTTGGAAGCACTTCTTTTGAATTCTTAACAAGATGGAGCTGCATTCCGTGTTTGCTAGTCTTGTTCGAAAATACTCCAATAAAAATTTTTCCAATCGTAGGATTGGAGTAGTATTTATATTTCAAAATCATAATAATAATATGCTGGATGAGTCACCGTATATATGAAATTAATTACACAACTCATATAATAATCAAGGGCAGAAGTTAGTAGCGCATCAAATCTAATGGTAGGAACTGGGGAACTGAACTGAAAACCCATTCCAGTACATAAAATGACAACTGATAACAAAAATTAACTGTCAATCATCTCTTTCGCGTCAAACTTTATATCAACGTCAATAAACTTTCATTTAATTCCAGTTATCTACTAAGTACTGGCAGTACGACCGAAGGGATAGATACATTGTTGTTTACACGATCGGCCACAACAAAGTTACCAGTCGCAAAAGCGTTTATAATTGACGTAAAAGAAATTCTATTTATCCCACCGGCGCATTCAATTTAATCACAATTTTATCACGAGCAATAAACAAGACGCCTTTTACGACCGATGAAATTGCTACATTGTTGTGTAGTATAACCATCCCTGCAAGTTAGAGGTATGTAACATACACACCATCTATCCATCTCACCCGTCGACATATACGCATCCTCAGACCGTAGTTATACAATGTAATATTATGCCGAACTTTATTAAGTCTGGCAACATCGCTCCGTCACACCGAGACAAGATACATACACCTATAAACAAGCGCATGTTGATCCTTTACAAAATAGTCACTTATCTGGCAATATTTTTATTCAAAAACGTATATATGTATGTAGATATATATATTTTTTATTACGATCCACGAGGGAGGAAAGTGAAAGTAAAAAAGGGGACGAAATAAAATTTTTATTCGAAAGTGTAAAGGATAAAAATTTGCTACGACATCGTAAAAATGTTTTAAATCTAATACTCATCGCGCCCTCCCTTAGTCGTAATACGACAGATACGAAATCAGCGTGCTGAAGCAATTTTTTTAAGAGGTTCCTGATGGAGAGTCGCCCTCTACTACTTTCGCCCGGGATTCCGAACGCCCGAAACCATCCGTCGGGGTTTCGGGCTGAAAGAATGCCTTTTTAATTTCGCGTTTTATTGGAGAGAGGGAAAACAGAATTTTAATATCTTATTTAATGTCGACGGTGATTTTGTGAAAACAAAGCTGCAGAGGAAGTAATAATTTGCCCTGGAGGGATACCAAAGGAGACTATAGGAGCTATATTAAGCATTCATTAAATTTTATCTCTATGTAATAATGTTGGATATAATATGAAATATCGATTGCTGCTTCGGCAATTTCTTATAAATTGAAATTAAACAAGGAAAAGAACTAAACAGTGTATACTTAAGATATTGGCGTATTGTGTGGGTTGTTCGCTTGTGAGTGATCGAAAGTAATAATGAAATAATTGTTGCTCGATTTGTATGCCCACGCAGCAAGAAGTTTTAATAATTTATACGAGAAACAAGTTTCTGTTTCATTTGTTTTTGAGCATACATCCCTGCCAATTATTATTTAAGTATTGCCTGGCCGTGGAAACCTTCGTCCTAATTTCGATTTTTGTTAATACATGTATGCAATAATATTAATCCAAGCTCACGTCTTTAAGGAACGCCAGAAAATATAAAACACAGTAATGAAAATATTACTAATGGGTGTTGTTCCTTTTCTTTTGTCTTGGCATGAATTTCAGATTAGTCGTAACTCTTATGGGAAGCTTTAATAACGTTTTTAAAGTGTTTTCTCCACAAATATCACAGGAAGGAAACACGGAGAATAGGAGAATCAGTTACCTCAGGGCATCTATTTTAACTGGATACGATGTCCTTTATCCTTCTAGGCGCTAAGAATGCGATCCTCAATCTAACCGTGGAACTTTGAATGCTGAGTGTGACTAATGGACACCCAAATTGCGGCCATCTCCAGGATTCTGCGAATCAGGACACGAGGATGTGGCAACACGTGTTTCGGATTTCTTTAGCCTCATCAGCATACGATGTGATAAAATCTGAAATGCCAGTTAACACATCATATAAACTTTTAAACATACAGATTTCAATAAAATTTTTATAGGGGTTTTTCCGTCCTTTAATAGTAAAAATCTTTATTTTCGATATTTCGTCACAATTCTGTGACTTCTTCAGGAAATTATATTAATTAAAAAGAATTTAGATTAACGTCTAGTTTGAAGTAATTCAAAATTTTGACCGAAAAACCCGTATAAAAATTGGAGACAAAAGAATATATTACATATGTAATTTTGTTGATGATCTAAATATTTGTATAATCGGTATTTACATGTGCTGACCTGTAATGATGTTACAAGTTTTGAAGATAGCTATTATGTACAAGCATACTTACAAATTTAGTTAAGATAAATTCTTTTGGCAGTCTCTTTGCATGTACCTACAGGTTGTTCTAAGTTAAGTGTGCACCATTACTAACTCCGTTATTATTGGAGCTACAAAGTCCGTTAAATTAGCAAACTAGTAGTATTTTTTCCTGCTGATTACAATGTTAACAACAGAAAAATAATTGAATATCAACTCTTTTAGATATTCAAGAAAATAATAATTTCTTTAATGGAACATCCTGTATATTTTACTGCAATTAAACTAAAGTACTGAGTTAATATAAAATGTCATAATAACTTCTTTGTTTTTAATTTTTTCGTAATGTTGTATTAAAACTTTTTTGTTCACAATTAAATTTTTAATCAAACTGCAGTAAAATATATCTAAAAGAGTTCAATTATTTTTCTGTTGTTACCATTGTAATCAACAGGAAAAATACTACTAGTTTGCAAATTTAACCGACTTCGTAGCTCCAATAATAACGAAGTTAGCAATGGTGCGCACTTTGAAGAACCATCATCACTTTTTTGAGGTCTAATTGAGTCGAATTTTGTTTAAATTAATAACAGTAGTGCCTGTGAATGTTGTTCTTTGACCCAGTGTGGGCGGATTTGTGCCATTTTTTTTTTTTTGTTTTCATAAAAATGGAAAAATGAGCTTCTACTTAAATTTGATCAAATATTTACCAATTGCTCGCCCGTGATACTTAGTGGACAATCTTTAAATCATTGTTTCTGAAATTACTGAATGAAGATAAAAAATCCACACCACTGCTAATCTTTCAACTGTTCCAAAGTCGTTTTTTTTAAGGAGGAAATGCTGTGAAAGAAAGGCGAAACTAACCCCCTGAAAGAGAAAAGTCGCTATTATGCGGTGGTGGGGGAGGGGAAGCAGCGTTAGAAATTATTTTAACGCTAACTCCTTCCGCCCTCCCACAGAATGTGTGGCTAAGCAAAAGCTGGTAAAAATGCTTAAGCGTCCACCGCACAGCTCCCACTTATCGCCAATTTCATATCTTTAGGGTGGTAGAAGAAACCGCAGGGGGTGAACGCTTCTAGTAAAATTATCCTGTAAAATTATCTCTTAACAAGAATCAGTACGCACGGGTAATGAATCGGAAAGGACGAGTTTCCAAATATTTACAGAGTGTAAATAGGAAACAATCGTACACTCGTCAAAAAGTGTAGTGGCAAGTGGCATGCTCACTGTGAATCCAGAAGAATTAGAACCGGATATTGAGGTCATTAATATTCGGTACTCTCCTCTCTATTGTCATACTGAAATAATTGCCATGCTTACTTTTTCTAAGGTCAATCTGAGCAGATTGAATGGAAATGAATCGGTGAAACTCCACATTGACAACCAAGCTGGCTTTAAAACTCTACAAGCTGTTAAGTTTGTTTAGGAATCAGTCATTGTACCCCAAATGATTCGTAAATAAACTTAACAGCTTAACAGGAGACTCAAACAATTAAACATCGCAGAATATATTAAGATGTTTACCAAGATAGTCAAAAATCAAAAGAAATGAGTTAACTAACTCTTCAGAAGTGGATGCAGTCATCGTAAGTCGCGAATTTTAAATTTTTATTAATGAAGAAAAGGTTAACTTTTTGAGACAATTTTATGCAAGCTGTAATAAACTTGTGCACGTCAGATATACATAACCATGACTGTATATCCAGGTTTATATTGTACGCCCCAACGCCCTGCATACCTCCCCGAGAAATTTACGAGCGTACAATTTTCTGGAAAGGGTTATTTTGTCCCTGGTCATAGATTCAATTCCCCGCTAGTTGCGTTGGTTGCCGCTCCTCGGTAGGTACGCGTCAGAGAAGGGTTTCTTGTTGAACAAGCAGTTTTCTACAAAGTAATAGTACGTTGTAAATACGACGGTTCCGTACTAAACACGCAAACAATACGTACACGAACGCACACACGAAAACGTGTACAAACACACTAGCGTATTCATATGCTGTGGTACAAGAGGCAAATTAATGTAGTACATTACGTTGAAATTAATCCTTACACCGTCATTGCTTTGATCATGTTATTAACAATAGCACACATTTTCATTATATAACAATATTACATCCCTTTCGGTTACTTTGTTATGTGTGTATTAGAAAGGCGTACGAGGAGGGTGGGGAGGAGGGCATATTTAAACTTTGATTTAATGAGCTACACGTGCTTAATGAATATTAAAACAATGGATATGGACATGTATGGGAAGTATCATTTTGTTTAACGCGTTGTAAAGTCTTCGTTATTAATATTACGAGGTGCGCCTTTCTCTATCTACGTTAGCTTCACTATTTAAGGCTTTATTTAAATCTAAAATCTGAATACATGAATCTAAATAGACTATAAAGTTTTAAAAAATTTCTTTAATAATTACTTCAGTAAAGTAGAAGGAAGGGCAGGAAGGCTGCTAAGACCAAGGTTGGCATTAGCTTATAATCAAAATGGTTGGTCTGACGTTTTGTCAAGAGATCTTGGCGAAATCAACAAAGATAGATTTGGGACGTGTCTATTTAAGCGGAAAAAATATACTTCAAGATACATATCCTAAAGTTCCTCAGTACAAATTACAAGGTTGGAATCTTAATGGTATCATACAAATTGTAATAATAAATAATGCCTTTATTAACGTTCTCCTATGGGCATAATTAGATGCAAATAATGTGGGAAATTGTCCTGGCTTCCCGAACGCATCCTTCAACAGCATCACACGTACCACAAGACTAGTCATACTGTCACGTTTCAATAAGATGTACAATAGTTTCTTCAGAATTTCCTTTATTTCCTAAATTTTCAGTTGACATTGAAAGAAAGCCTTGAACCTGAATTCCAGTACCAGCACAAATCTATCTGTGTTTCCAGGTATTCTACATTTCATCACCATAGTCTGATTTATCACGTGCATTGGTACAAAAAGACCACTCTGTTTCAATGCCTTGCAAATCATTATGGAAGTTGTATAAATTTGCCAAAGCAACAACATCTGCTGTGTCGTGTTTCATACCTGCTGAGATAATGCTGTTAATAAACTATTGTCATCGAGTTATTTCAATGGAATCACTGAGCTTGATCTTGTACAACAAATTAATAGTTTTCAGCAAAATGAAGATCGGGGGGAGGGGGGTTGGTCAAGAGAGAAGAGGCATTGCCCAAGTAAGCATCCTATGCTGCACTCACTAACAGGACAAATAAGAAAAGACAAAATCCAGAAGTTTACGGCAAATTTGGAAAAACAGCAGCAAATGTTTCATAAACAAAGAACACATCTTCATAATGTTGTCAAAGCTAGTTTTATAGTTAGTTTAAGATTGGCAAAGTCATTAAAACCATTTGCCGAAAGAGAATTTATGAAGGAGTGTATGTTAATAGTTTGCAGTGTTTTATGTCCTGAAAATAAAAATGAATTTGAAAAAATTAGTTTGTCAAGGCGAACTGTTGTCCGACGTATAGAAATGATGGCTAATGATAAAAAAATCAACTTTTACTGATCGTATGGCTGGTTTTGAATCATTTTCGATAGCATTAGACGAGATCACCGATTTGTTTGATACAGCTCAACTGGCTATATTTATTCGAGGTGTTGATAAAGAGTTCACTGTTCCTGACGAATTGCTTGCTTTACAACCGCTAAAACGAACCGTTACAGGAGAGCACATTTTTAATGAATTTCAAAAGGTACTCACAAGTTTTGGCTTGCCATGGTCAAAATTAGTTTGTGTACGCACAGATGGTGCACCTTCTATGGTCGGTTTGCGTAAAGGTTTCATCGGAATTTTGTATGAAAACGCAACTGAATTAAATGTGCAAAAAGATGATTTGATGGTCCTTCATTGTATTATCCACCAACAGAACTTCTGTATTCTAAGTCCATTCGACCGCAGAATGTTATAAATGTGGTAATAAAACCATCAATTTTATTCGATCCCGAGGGCTTAACCATCGTCAGTTCAAGGCGTTTTTGGATGAAATATCAGCCGAATATGATGACGTAACATATTATTGTGAAGTCAGGTGGCTAAGCAAAAGGAAAATGCAGAAACGGTTTTACGAGCTTAGAAATGAGATAGCAGATTTTATGCAAATAAAAGATAAACCACTATCTGAATTGAGTAACCCAAAATGGATATGTGACTTAGCATTTCTGGTCCATCTTACAGGCCATTTGAATGATTTAAATTTGAAACTTCAAAAACATGGACAGTTAGTAAATGATTTGTACAGCCGTTTGAAAGCGTTTCAGAACAAAATCCGCTTGTGGGAGACACAGATGATGTCTGATAACAGTTACCATTTCACCACGCTCTCTGCGTATGAAAATACTGCTTATGCTCAAGATGCTGAAGAACTCAAATTACTGCCGGAGCAATTTTCGAACAGATTTAGCGATTTTAAAAACATGGAAGACAGTTTCAATTTATTTGCTACTCCAACAAAAAGTAATGTACAAAATGCTCCAATACACTTGCAAATGGAGTTAATCGAGCTTCAAGAAAACTCACTCTTAAAATCTAAATTTGAAGACGTGGAGTTGTGCGATTTCTACAAAAAATACCTCGAAGACCATTTTCCGGAAGAAGTTTGATTTGTGCGTTTGGCAGTACTTATAAATGCGAACAGTTCTTTTCAATGATGAGTTAATAAATGAAAACATCGTACAAAAGACGATAATTTGGAAAATTCTTTACGTCTTTGTATCGATGGAATTAATCCAAACATTGATGGATTAGTTTCCCAAATTCAAGTGTCTCATTGATTTCGTTGTCGCTATTTAACTTTCGTAGTTTGTAATAATTCCAAATTTCACGATTTAATTATAATGTTGTACCTATTTTTTTCATTTCATTTTCGTGTTTTAATAAATTGCATTATAATAACATTGTCGTATTATTTAATGTCTGATATTTATCGCAAAAAATTATGAACACTACTTTAGAATGTAGTATTTGCACACTAAAGTTTGGCCCACAACATGTCTAAAAGATGGTCATTTGACAAGAATTCTAAATACCATTCTTATAATACGCTGTGACTAGCCAGTTCCAATTTCTGCTACTAAATTGTAAAAATTTCACACGAAACCAATACCAATTTAATACTTTTTTCTGCAAATTTCGAAAAGACTCAGCTCAATATAAAGAACACTTATTTAAAACAATAATTTTGGTCTAGAATTATCGTTTCTTTCCTCGGCTACTAAGCATATTACGAGCAAGGAACATATATGAGGAAAATAGAGACCATTTAATTAGATTCTCCTTAATTAAACTAACGTTATTAGAGATACACATTGAGGACACATTTCAACAACCACCCCCCGTTCCTCACAAAACATGGCAACGACCTGCCGCTGCATTCATCCTTGACTTCGACACACGCTCCGCGTAACATCTTCCCAACCATATCCTGAAAATTTAATTGAATTAGCGGCGCTGTGACGCGAATCAAACGGTTAACTTGTCAAGAGGAGAAGAAGAAGAGGCACTATACAGACACTTTCGCAGCTCGGCTTTCAACATCCCTCCTCCCACACATCCCTTATTGCTACCACCTTCAGCCCGCTTTATATAAGTCGTCGACGGGTACAACACATTCCTATATATTTTATTAAGGCGCGGCATTAAAGTGGCGACGGTAAACGTTCATGCTGCTTCTGCTGCTACGACGTCTTCATTTCTGCAAGCACTAAATGCCCGAATTTGCGACCATTTCAATTATGCGTCTCTGCCGCGTCCCGAACAATGAATCTTCCTTTAATTGTCTGAAGACGGGACCGGCTACGAATTATTTCGACTCGAAATGCCACCACCTCAACGTAATTGTGCTTCTGGAATGGCTAGAGGAGATGGTATGGTCGTTTTCTAGTTTCTCGTCCATACAAGCGTGGAACTATATATCAGGCATGTAATGGAATCAGTTCGAAAGCAATGTATTGGGTTCGTAGTAAATTGAGAAGCATCTGCTGAAAAATATATTGGAAAGTTCAAAGCTAATCCTATATACATGTAATGTTAAGATTGTTAAGATCTTGATAGACCGATAAATAGAAAGCCGTCTGTTTATTCAAAAGTGAAACTTTTGAGGGGGTGGTGAACCCTTGCGCCTCCATTCGATTCTTTGTCTTTTTGATTCAGGATCATAATGTTGAATCCAAGCTTCGTCTACAGTATGGATCGCCAAACCTTTATGATCATCGACCCCTACATCATTTTTCGAAATCTCCATCGTAATTAAGAAAAAACTATCTATTAGTATCTATTAGTATTAGTAGATTTACTTCATGATTTTAAACATTTATTAAAGTAATTTTATATTGTGTAACAATAGTCTTACAAAAAATATCTTAATGTTGAAATTTAAATACCTTAATTTTTATTAAATAATAAGTAATTATAAATAAATAAAAATACTAAGTAATCAATGAGATGGGTGTGCTTGATGTTTCAACTGAAGTCATGTGGGGTTTCGAGGGGATTTAAGATTGAAATCTTAAATCAACTCGAAACTCCACATTTAATTTGTTCCTGTACTTGGTTAAGATTGAATTGGAAACGCCAGCATAAATGGCTGAGCTACTTCGTAAAGTTTTACATATTTTTGCATTATATTTATATTTGTTCAAAATTTGCTTATTGTTAAATTTTTAATAAGGGTGTTTGCTTCAAGATCCGATAATAATTCAGCAAGCTCATGTTGCAGGTTGATGTCCACGTTTTCAATTTGAGTGGAAAATGGTGCAATAATCCGTTCAGAGATGTCAATGTTTTCCAAATCAACAAAGCGTAGTTTAAAATTCTCGCTTAATTTCTGAACATGACTTGTATATATTTTCAAATCTTCTCCTTTTATTTCTAATTGTCGCAGACTTCAAACATTCTGATAATCCTTACGTAGCAATAAAGATCTACATAAATTTAATTTTACTTGGAAGCCTAACAGTATTGTCCGAACTTAAACAATTGTTTCATCTTTTCCTTGCAGCTTTGTTTGGACGTCATTAAATTTTCCAAATAAGTCCGCTAAATAAAAAATATGGTTGTTACTGTTTTGGAGTTCATTGCGTATTAAGAATTGTTTTTCGACCCTTGCTTGTGTTAAATAGATCCCTGGGGCTCTATATAGACCACTTTGGCGACCTATGCTCTACAGGAACGAATCATGATAAGAAGTGTTCAGAATTCCGCTTAATGATGGTCAAGTTCGTCTCTGAAGTGACCTGACGAATGCGCTCTTTCTCTGGCGTCAACATTTTCGGTACCCATCTATTTTTTTATGTAAAACGATTTCTATACTACCAGAACTAATCATAGCTTAACATTGTTTTTCTGTCATTGTGTTTTTGAAGTAGTATTTGGGAACCGATGCTCTAGTTTAATAAATCGGTTCTCCCACAAAATACAGAAGATAATTGATGCGAAAAAGGAGCAGATCGGTACTATAACAAATACATAGATGTGATAGCAGCGTATGGTAAATATAATGAAAACATTTTAGTAGCCTGGCGCTATTATGTTAAACGATTTCCACAGCAATCTTCGTCGCCGTAATCCAAATATTTGCATCTTTCTCGCTGGCTCTCATCTCATTTGCTCACTTTAGTACTTCAAGCTCGATATTATAACACATACATTCAAACTATTATACTTACTTATCTTAAAAATTGATATCAGACTTACATACACAAACACAAAATTATTCCTTCGTTCGCGTTACTGTTAACTTTTGCAATAAATATAGATTTCCCTAGACGTAACAATTTTTCTTGTAGTTGTTCCATTATGATTTATGTTCTTATGACGTGAAATTAGCCTATTAGTTTTACAAGAAACGAACCGTGCAATAAGATTTCTGTCAAATAAATGGGAAACGGTTGTATGTGGGCGTCTTATTGGTAGAAAAATTATTATAGGAAAATCACGCGAATGGTAATCTTAGTTAACATGAAACGTGTACTGCCAATGTGATTATTTTTCTTTGTTTTGACTTCCGGTGAGGTAAAATTGTAACGAGATCAGTTTCTTATAGCATTTGTTTTCAGGTTATACTGCATTATAATGTTTTATCTGCTGCGAAAGCCTAGCAATAAAATATCTAGCTATCTCACAATAGTAGAGGCTTATTTTGTTGTTTTTTGTAATAATAACAATAAAAACCAATTTATTCTGACACGTCAGGTTTTAATACAAACGTTCTGTCTTAAAATGTTTTCTTTTTACTTCTTTCTGATATCAAACTTCAACAATAATCAGCCTACATTTCACTATTCCACTTGCCCTGATAACGTTTTTTAATGTCATGATGAAATCTCTTGCCGTGTTCATCACTGTCGTCGCCGAGGTTCGAGGGAAAGAAATACCGAACCGAATATAAAAAATGTATTTTAAGGCTCATGTTACAGCCCAGTTCTCGGTAACTTCTAACAAGTTCATTAACAATTTAAATGGATACTTCAAGATTTTGTATGAAGCCTTATTTGTTCAAAAATGTGCTCACACCATTGTGTGGTTAATAAACATGTCTTGGTAAAAGGATTTAAGTACCAAAAAGTTTTATTAAACTGTACTTCAAACTTAAGCGAACAATAAATTTCAAGTAATTATTCATAATCTGAGTCCTGCGTAATATTTTCTTTATCACTGGTCACAATATCTGGATCGGCTGTATTTCATACTTGATCTGCATCAGCTTGATGTGTTGAGCTAGGAGTAACTTCTGATTGGCGTTCTTTTCCACAAAGAGGCACTTTTTCAGCTTGTTGCTTGGTTCCTTTAGCCGATTCACCATCATGTTTGAACGTTTTATAAAATATATGATGGAGTGGTGGAATATAGTCAAGCATATATTGATTTTTATTGAAATTAGGTGTAAAAGCTTCAACATGGACCATCGGAAGGACGGACGTCCAACTTTAGAGATTGCCATTGTGCACGCAAAATATTCCATCTCATTGTTTAAAGTAGTTTTTTACTTAAAGGATAGTCTTTCGATTTTCTGATAGCGAAACCCGCAAATTTGTCTCCACTTTATAGAGTTACCATCAGTACTTTTTTAGGGCCCTTCATTATTTGGTGAAGTGGTGAAAAAGAGGAAAAATCATTTCTAGTCATATTGTATACAATGAATTTTTTTGATGTGCTTTTTATAACATTTTGCCAATCTGATACGACAAAAACTTTTTCTGCTCGATTAGACCACAGCTGCGATCACACTCTATGTACGCGTGGCCAGATTCTAGAAATTTATGGTGAATTTCAACTATACTGGTAGCTTGAACTATAAAACTAAATACCTTATAAATATTTTTATTTTTATTTCGACCACCACAAGAATCACTATATGAAATAATCTTTGACACCGTCATGAACCAATCCCTTGTGAGCTTCTTGAAGCAACAATTTCGTCCCATACAAATACATAGGTCGGGCTCGTGGCCTAGTGGCTTGCACACTTGCCTCGTAGTCCGGCAGTACCGGGTTCGAACCCCGGTGCTTCCTTTCTGAGTTTGGTTTTCTGTAGTTTTCCAAAACGGCAAATGCGGAAAGGTTACATCTTAAGTCGGTCCAGTAGGCGTAATAATAACTCATGGCCAGCCGATCTTAATTGGCGCAAGCTGTTGGGGGATGCTAAGGCATGAATTATTATTATTAGTATTATCATTATATCTTTTCCCTGATACTAAGTCATATACACAGAAGTTGTAGGTCCATAGTTGACGAAGATAAAATACTTTAGAAGTTGTTAATAGGGGTGTTGGCAGAGCCTGTTTCAAGTCAAAGCAAATAACGGCTACATTTTCAGCATTTTTATTCTCAATAAAAGTGCAGATAGCCGATTACATAACCTCTAATAAATTTTTAGTAGTAAAGGGGTTCAAGTGTACTTAAACCATTTTACCGCAAACTAAAATTGCGAGTCTCTGCATGGGTTCATTATGATAACGGAAAATGGCATTAGAGAATGCGACCTGGATTTGTATCTATTTAGCACTAAGTAGAGATACACTTTAATTTTAGCAGACTGCACTTTATTTGTTTGGAAGTTGTACTTAAACCACTTTACTTCCAATTGCTATGTAATTGTCAGATTTCGTGCTTCCTAGAAAATTTTGGGTCACACTCTTAAAAGCATTCCAAGCACCACGTCATTTAAAATCTTCAAATTGTGCATTTTGCTGTAGACGTTTAATTTGGGGTCCTACACAAATTCCCTCTTTAAGTTCTGTATTTGAAATATTGGGAAATTTTTGTTGAACATATTGGAATCCACGAACATCTTTATCCATTGCTTTGACGAAATTCTTTATCTTCGATCTTAATTTGATGTGTGAGCTCTAATTGGCCAATTGAAATTAATTTCGTCAAGAAGACGAGTCATATTTTTATAAGTCCCCTTCATATGGACTGCGTAGCCACCCGGGATGGATGGTTAAATGTTTCCTATATGAAGAAGAACAGCTTTCGAAATGAATTCGAAGCTTTGTTGATGATCTAACGTCAGCATCAATTTTTTTTTATTTTATTATTTTTTTTTTATGTGTGGTGGGTGCTTAGTTGCAGTGACTCCGTAAGCTGTATCGCTTGTCTGGCTATCACTGCAACTCTCGCGGTGTAGTTTGTGTGTGTAAGTTGTGTTCAATTGGCTTTGTGACAGCATCATATCGCCTTTTATGATGCCGCGCTGTTAATCACTTTGCTCCCAACAGCGAATGGCAAGTCGATCCGGGATTAAACTCTCTGAAAAAATGTCACCGTCCCTCCAGAGAATTGAACCCCGGCGCCTATCGTCCTCCCACAACGATAGTCAGCCGCCTAACCACTGCGGCCATCGACCCGTCATCGACATTATTGCAAAAAAAAACTGTGACAGTTCTTTCTGACGATTACGATACACAGAAATATGTGTGGCCGAAGCTCTAACAGCTTCTATCTTTGAGGTCTAGATCTTAGTATTTCTGCTTGAGTGTTCGACAAATTGAGATCATTAATAAGGTGATTTAATTCTGACTAATTTACTAAGTGAGGTCCATCCTCTAGAGATGGCAAATATTCATCATCTCTGGTATATAATCACTCGGAAATTTCTTCCTCTGCATCTGTACTGGCATATTCTTTACTCGAAACATCTATAGGTCTTGGTACTGGCAAGCGTTTTGAATGAGGTTAGTGGACGAGTAACACAAGACACACTAGCGTAACTAATCTTACTCTTATTTTTGTTGGAGAACTCGAAAGTTCTCGTGCAGCAATCACATAGTAGCAATCAGACAACTGGCTCGTTTGTTCACGCCAAATCGTAGGTTTTATAAATGGCAAAGCTCTGGTCTTACCATTTGAGCAGCTGCTCAGAATAACAGCACACTGTGTGCAGCAAATGTATCGATTCCTTGTCCTGAAATTTAATTTTTACACCAAAATAGTGAAAAGATAAATTTTCTATTAAAGGCGTAATATTCCTTTTAAGTCGATTGGTAATGAATTCTCCATATACTTACATAACAAAAACTGTTGGGATTATTTGTACAGGCACGGGACATTACGAAATAAAAACACGTTCGACAATGATCTACTTCGCTTTCCTAAGGCTGAACTTGCATTCTTTAGCATTGTTGTCTCGATGATAGGGCGTGCATGCGTAAGTGGTTTGGTTGAAGATTAAGGTCTTTGTTGTTGGTATTGTGCGACAAGAAGTGTGATGGATTTGGAGAGTTCGTCTATAAGGTCGGTGAGGTTTTGTAGCGAGTCCAGTAACTGGATGAGTTTGAGGTCTGAGGTCATATCTGCTTCGTGAATGGGAGGGGGAGGGGAGGCTGACGGGGCTTCTCTGGTAGGTTTGCTGCCGCCACTTGGGAGCAACTGTGTGTAGAGGAAGTTTTGGTCGATTCTGGATGGTATCTCATTTTCGGGTAACACGGGCATCCGTTATCGTTGACTGGGTGTTTTTTTCTGCAATTGGCGTATGTGGGCGGTTATGACTTTGGACGTTGACAGTGCCCAGGCTTGTGTTCTTCCTCGCAGATAGCGCATCACCGAGGGGCGGTGCAGCGCGACTGCGTCCTATTGCCGGCTTAGCTCTTCATGTTTCCACCGAAATATCCAGTGATACAACTTCCTAGATGTGGTAAATGGATTTCTGTTCTTTATTTACTTTCACCAGCACGAGCAGCATCGGTATTTTCTTTCCGGATCTGCAGATTCTTATTACTTCGAAGGGAGCAAATCCTTGTTTCACCAAATCGCCGTGACAGACTTTCAATTTGATCGAGGTCGGCGGCAGTCTTCCTTCTTTTAGGGGTGGCGTTCACTCTCGTGGATTTTTCTTGGGGTCCACCGCGGTTGATTTTCTTGCCCGGGGTAGAATGGATTAGGGCTACAACTTCGACTTCTGTTGACAATATTGGGGATAGGAGGTCTCTTTTTAGGAGTATTGGCTAAGTTTGTGTTGATTGCATCGAGAAGAGAAGAAATCGATCCAAGGGATGAATCGGGACTGGGAGGTAGAGGGAAGTCGATCGATCAAATTCTACGTCCAAGTTCCTTTGCGTTGAGGTGCTCCTTCTTTGGGCAAGAATCCGCTTCAAGAATTCTATTTCAGCTATGATTTGGTCTTCGGTGAGTTGGTCTTCGGATGCAGCATTCGTCGTAAAAGTTTGAAACGGTAGGGTTGTTCGTTTCTTGCCGGCTTTATTAGCGGGTTTACCACCAGTTTTAGGCTGCATCTTATTCTCATTGGAAATTTCACTCGATAACAAGCGATTGTAGTACACGTTCAGCTATAACAAGCGGACTTAAATTGAATATAACAAGCCGTGCGTAGCGCCTTATATATCAATACCACCAACGGAAATCTACAAATTCCTTATTTCATTGGCTTTAGATCACAAATGGGCGTGGTTTAAATGCAGTGGCGTAGGAAACAGGCAAGGATATCTTCAGACATGTCCACTGAATGCTCAACACTAAAATATATCTTGTAATATAAAAGTCACTTTGAAATTCTTTAAAATTTAATGTAGGTACTGTTTGAAAAAGTTATTTACAAAAATTTCTCAAAATTCTGACGTGATAGAGCAAATTTAAAATTAGTTTCAGAATCAGCATGAAAAACGACATGAAACTACCCCCAATGGTAGGTATATGAGAATGTTTAATTTTCCTATCATATAAGCTCGTAATTATTCATGCATTTTAACGTGCACTTATTACGATGCTCATGAATATGAATTAGACGCTTTAGATGTTTTTCTAGGCGCGGAAATACCATCATTACGATTTACGTCCGCGTCATTAATAATTAATCCGAGGAGATTACTATCCGAACGCGAGTTTTATCGCAAGATCCATTACGAAAAGTTATCACCTTACATCATTCGACGATAAAAAAGATCATGAACAGGAAAAAAACAACACGACAATAACTCAGGTAATACCCAATTTTTAAGATCCCCTTTCGCTTTGTTTAATGTTCCGTGCACGTACCGCGCTTTAAACTTTATTGTATATTAAAATTTTACACCCCAAATTTATCGTCAGTTATAAAAGTATCTCGTTCCAAACATCTTTATAACGATTCCGCCGTATTTAAATCCGCTTTAGGCGAAAACATTTCCCCCTCCTCACTCCCATGCAAAAGTGCAACGCTGCAAAAATCGTCTTAAATATCAACTGCAATAGATTTCGGAAATGCACACGCGATACTGCGACTATAAAGTTATGAAAATCGTTTCGAATATAGCTCTGGTTTAGTTGGAACGATACAGAATTTATGGCCTTGACTTTTAGGGTTAGTACAGCCGTAAATGCATGTAACGTACCTGTTTTAGAAGTGTCATTATTTTTATATCGTTATATGTATGTATATACATGTTTTGTCCAATATACCATAAAAAAATGAGTATTTATGGCATGTAGGATAGGACAATTTGGTGAAATAGATTTTTTTATGTACATACTATACATATATGGATCCCATTCTAGTATAATGCAGTAATATTTATCCGATATTGTTTCTCGTTTTACCGTGTTAAATTATAATGATTCGCCGCTACGGATGTTCTTCAAAAAAAGAGAAGTACATAACTATCGTCAGTTCGCTTACACATGCAGGTCGAATTATCTAAAATGAACCTGCCTCATTATTTTCACCGAAACTTTATTCATTTTAAAATTTTCCCGACCTCGACGACGTTAGTACAAGCAATTTTGCCCGAACCAGTTCCCTGTCGTACAAGCTCCGACATATTTCCGGAGTTTCGAGTTTTTTGCGATATCTTTTTTTCTTCTTTGCGCGACGCTGTCAGTAATAAGGTAAGCTTCGTAACAAGAAGTTAGTAAGTTTCACAGTTTTCCGAGAATTACATTTCGTAATAGCGTTTAGGTTGTTCACTTTTCGCTGAAAAATAAATATCACTACACCGAGAATATTGGAAGATGTTCTAAATTTTAATGAGGTGAAAGCTCTACAACCGATTGTTATGGATGATAATGTAAGAGGATTAATTCTGTATCAGTCGCAAACGAATGTTTACCGAACTGGAATTCGTTTAGGAAGAAGTTCTGAGCGTTTATTAATTTTCCTCTTTATTCTATAGACATACATTCATACATATATAGGTAGAAAGATTTATAAAAACTCTTCTCGCTAATCGAAACCAAAAAAGAAAAAAAGAACACACAAAGATAGAGTTAATTTTTAAGGTAACTTAATTAATTAATTTTAATTTAAATATTAAATTTCCATTTCGATTTCTCTTGTATAAATAACTTCAGTACTTCAGCGCTATCTGACGGCAGCTGATTGAGACCTTCTGCCTAGTATAATTTGCACTTTCCAGGTGGCGCTGTCACTAATGACCTGTCAGAAAGTTCTATACCGTCCTTGCTATGGTCCTTGCTCTCCCTTTTTTTGTCAACCAGATCTAACAGTTTTGAAAACTTGTAGTTAAAGCTAGTGTCATGTTTAAATAGTCTGGTATATTTTTTTATAAGTGTTTTAAATCGCGCTTGCAATTCTAAATCAAAATTTATTAAGATACCCTCTATGAAAAGCCAGCTATTTTAAAGTTATTCAATGTTTTTCAAGTACAAGGTCCGTCAGTGATATTCATTTGACGTTTAGGTGAGAGCGCTGAAATTTAATGATAAATTCTTACTGATTTAACGTCATTTAGCAAATATAGAACAGTGATTTGGTGCTCATCGTACTTTCTGTGTTAACCGTTACTGCAGTTCGTTATACAAAGACGGTCGCAACATTTTCGACGCGAAAACTAGTTCTATTTCCAGAGACGATGGTGCTACCAGACATATGCTGCTTGTATGTCTGTTGCTGTTTTAAGGGAACTCTTTCCGAACCACATCTTATCCAAAAATGCAGACATCGTCTGATTTGTCCACATACGACTATTTTTGAGGGAGAGGCGGAGAGGTACAGGTTGGCTCAAAAGCAACGTGTATGTTGAGCTGCCGCACCTAACTTAACAGAAAACTGTAAAAGCATTATTGTTAAAATACATAACAGTTTTAGATTTTTACGCTAAATGTACCGGCTGACATTCTCTTTTAGTATGTTGAAAAGAGAAATTTGCCTGAAATTACACAGAACAACAAATTTTCTTTTTTTTTAATTTTTCTTTATGATTTATATACAAACTTTGTTTTATATTCATTCATGTTGACCATACAATACTAACATTAACTAAGTATATGCTATTCTGGGACGTATTTAGAAAATCTTTCTTTTCACTTTTCTTTTATACTGAGATGCAGAAGATTCCGAAATTAAAGTCCAACAGTAGTCAGCAAGCATCGCGCTATTCCACTTGCCCTGGTAGTGTTTTTCAATAGTGGAAATATCCTGATGAAATCTTTCCCAATGCTCTTCACTAACATCGCCAAGATTCGGGGGAAAGAAGTTCAGGTGCGAATGCAAGAAATGTATTTTAAGACTCATATTACAGCCTAATGCATGCTAACTTCTAAGAAGTTCACTAACAGTTTCCTCGTAATCTTCAGATTTTTTACTTCTTAAGAAATTCTTTGTCACACTTTTTAATGCATCTCAAGCAGTCCGTTCTAAATCGCTCAAGAGTACGTCAAATTCTCGATCCTGTTGTAACAGACTAATCTGAGATCCTATAAAAATCCTCTCTTTAAGTTTTGCCTCAGATATATTAAGAAATTTTTGTTTAAGGTATCGAAATCCTGGTCCCTCGTTGTCCAATGCTTTGACGAAATTCTTGATCAGACCTAATTTTATGTGTAATGGCGGTAAAAGTATTTTATGAGGCTCCACCAACGAATTATGGACGACGTTCTTTTCTCCAGGACTATACTGTATTCTGGTTGGCCATTTCATAACAGTATAGTGCAAACTCGACTGTCCCATTCACAATGAAAACAGCAATACTTCGTGAATCCAAGTTGTAAACCAGGCAGAATTGCAAATACTTGGAGATCAGCACTGATGTACCATTTATAGGTTTTGTAATTGATTTTATCAAGGAGACGTGTCATAGTATCATATGTTTCCTTCATGTGCACGGCATCATCAATAGGAATGGAGAGGTAGATGTTTCCTATATGAAGAAGGACAGCTTTCACACTCAATTTAGAAGTATCTATAAAAAGACGACATTCTTCCGGTTGCTGTTTCTAACCTATTTCTCGCATTAAACCGTCAACATTTTTGCAAAATGAAATACCTTCTTCAGTTGAAAGATACTGTGACAGTTCTTTCTGGCGATTTCGATATACAGAAATATGCCTACCCGGAGCTAACAATTTCCATCCTTGCAATCTTGATCGTAATATTTGTGCCTGAGATTTTGATAAATTGAGATCTCGAAGTAGGTGGTTTAACGACTATGACGTACAAATGAAGCCCAAACATGTTAAATCCTGTACAGAGATGCCCGTTAGCATGATAATAACTTGATAGTTTCTTTTAACTTACTCATAAAGAAATATCTTTAGCCATACAGTACATTTAATACATATATGTATAAAAAAAACATTTTTCAGAAACCTGGCATGATAGTCAATTTTTGAAAATATTTTCAGAATTATGACCAGTGTTATTGATCCGATATTGACTAACATTGAATGGATCTTTCCAACAAATTGGAGCAAAGATTTGCTGAACAATGGGTTGGAAGGCAAAATGAATACAAATTAAGTTCCTGTGTTTTTTATCGTGGATAGCGCAGCTGCAACGGCCTCTCAAGGTGTATTGCTTGCCAAACACTGTTCACTGCAGCTCTTACTGTATAAATTGTGTGTGTAAATGTGTTTGCATGGCTTTGTTACAACATTATCTCATACAACGGTAAGAATTGGAATTCTAGCTGGACAAAATTATTGTAATTTAAATTTAATTATATATTTAAATAGAAGGAGATTCACGACAATTGTCCTCATAGTAATTAGTTTACCTACCCGATTATTTTGCATACATATGTACATATTATGTACACTACAACATATCTATCAAAATTGGCAAATTATAATTCATAGAAAATGTGTCACACTTTCTGACATCGTGTACTGTTAAGGATATAAAAGACCAATATAACAAGACCATGCATTTTAATCCTATAAATTTATTCAGCTAAATTCATATTTATAGAGTGATCTGATTAACTCGTTAAATACAACACAGTCCGAGAGCGGTTTCCTCGAATTAATTTATTCAAAACAGACACATGTGCACCCACTATTTAACATGTTCTGTCGCATATCCGGACCGTGAATGGTGCTGCAGAGAAAATTGCATACGACCGCGTTTAATGGGCGTACATCGAACGGCTGAAAATTAGGGAAAGCACCGTTCACATGTTCGATATAGTGCGCGCAACGGCAGTTTGATAGTGTTCCATCGCGATGCAGTCTCTGTACGCTTGTTAAGTTATGCGCCTCTGTAGGCCGAAAATGTAATCGAATTAAACGGCTTACAAGTTAAAGGGATGCAGCGTTAGATTGAAGCAATCTCTTCGTTACTGTTAAATTGTCGAAACGCTACGCTGAGGGCGTCTTTACACCGCTAAGGAAGTAATAATTACATTTTTTGCTCGTAATAGATTTATATATTTATATATAAAAAAAAAAAAAAAAAAAAAAAAAAAAAAAAAAAAATATCGATTAAGATGCCGAACGGTTCGGACGGTAGTTCGGGTGCTGGTGGCAAAGAAAAGGAAAGATTGTGTGATTTTTGTGAAAATTCACTAAGAGTTGGTCAAAAGTGTAGTTCGTGTAAGACAAATTACATACATAATAAATGTCTTGAAGTGGTGGTAAAGGCTGGAAAGATCGAGGACAAGAAATTGTGGCAGTGTAAGTTTTGTAATATTGGTCAGTGGGACTCTAGTGACTCTAGTAATGAAGATGCTACAATTATTGAACTTGAATCTAATAATGAAGTTATAACTGATAGTGATGTTTATAAAGAAAATGATTATCTTAAAGAAAAAGTAAAGTTATTAAATAAAATTATAAAGGAGTTGGAAAATGTAAACAGCCTACAAAAACAAAGAATTGAATATTTAGAACGCTTTAATTCTGAAACAGCAAACGATAGTACTGCTACAAAACACAAGGATGTGCTGTCATACAGTGGGATGGTCAAGAAGTTGCCGTTACCTGCCTCTAAAAACACCGAGAACACATTAATCGTCAAGCCCGTTGATAAAACATCTCCCGGAGTTACCTGCGAACAAGTGAAACAAGCCGTGGATCCTGCATCCTTATCGATAGAAGTAAATAAAATTATTACACGTAAAGATGGAAGTCTAGTTATTAATTGTAAGGACAAAGATAGTTTGAATAAATTACAATCTAACATAGTACAAAAAATTGGTAAACATTATAAAGCTGAGGTCTCTCGTAAAATTAATCCTAAGATAGTTGTCTTTCGTGTTGATAGTGAACTAATTGAAAATCAGTCTAAACTTTGCGATACTATCTTCTCTCAGAATAAAATAGAACAGTCCTCTTCGTCGTTATTAAAAGTAGTACGTGTTACCAAAATAAATAACGACGCTAACATTATCCTAGAATGCGATCCCCTAACTTTTAATGAGATTAACAGTAGAGATTCATTGTATATTGGTTGGCGCAGTTGTAAATTTAGGGAATCTTTTCATGTTATACGATGCTATAAATGTTTACGATATGGTCATTTTGCTAAGGACTGCAAAGCGTCAACTACATGTTCAAGTTGTGCGGAATCTCATAGTTTTAAGGAATGTACTTCTGATATTAAAAAATGTATTAATTGTTTAGATTATAACAACAAGTTTAAGGCGAAATTGCCTGTAGATCATAGTATATTTGACTCCCAATGTGAATGCTATAAGAAAATAATTGAACACATTCGATCTATAACAACATATAACAGCACATAGCAGTCAAAGACTAATAATAAAGCAAGTACATGTAATATGAATTTTATATTTTATCTTAACATACACAGCTTAAGCAACAAAATTAATGACTTAGAATTATTATTGTCAGAATCCAGTTATTACTTTATTTGTCTAACAGAAACATGGTTAAAAAAATGTAATTCTCATAGACCACTTCTTGCAAATTACCGGTTGGTTTCTGAATTCGCTAGATCTTACAATATTGGTGGTGGATGTTGCATATACGCCAGGGATTTTTTACATGTTAACAAATTAGATCTTACTGACTTTGCCGTAGATAATAATTTTGAAGTATGCGGTGTAACATATTATGTTAATCATAAAAAAATTGTTGTGGTATGCCTATATAGACCACCTCAAGCAGATTTTCTACTGTTCTCTACAATACTATCACGCTTACTGCATCATATATTCCATACAAATCAATTACTGTTTATATGCGCGGATTTCAATATTAACTTCTCAGCCACATCAAATGAACAACAAACAATACTTAATTTAATGGCAGAATTTGGACTGAAGATGGTTGTACGGGACTTTACTAGGATTACTGCCCAGTCGCAGACCACAATCGATAATATATTTACTAATTTAGATATATGGGACATCTCTTGCTCAGTACGTGATACCCACATTTCCGACCATAGATATATAGTCATTGATATTGACAGAAATTTTGTATCTAAACCGAATTGTTAAGGACTCAAAAACATTTAAAACAAGCATTCTTTTTATTTTACCTATATTTGCTATATATTCCGTATTTTATTAAATTAATATGTCTAAATCTCACGCTTAATGTAATATAATATAAATAAGCAAAATCATGATAACGAATTAATAGAAACAAGAGCCACCGATAGGATATAATTCCAAAAATGCTAAGCTTCGGAGGTAAATCCGAAACTACGTCGTAGCGATGAAAAGAAGCGCGCGCCAACCCGTATTACAGAGATGACGTGCTATTTGACTTTGCGCGGTTTGTTAATGGTATAGCCGCCCACGGACTTGCCTGCGCTGATCGCGATACGCATACGAGTGTGTGCTCGTCGGATTCATTGCGTTTAGCGCACGAACCGTGGTTCGTGGAATCGTCACTATTATAAGGGGTCAGTGGATGGAGCATAGTAAAAGGCGCAAATAGACGCATATGAAAATATATACGAGAAATTCGATATTCCTGGACGTAGTTTTGAGTTGTATCGTGTTTTACGCGGTAGTGATAAACTATTGAACTGATTATTCACTTTCTCCCTAGTTCAGGAATCGCTCCGATAAATATATCCTTTTGGCTCGTTAAATACAACAAGTACATAAAGTACACATTTCAAATAGCGTTCAATACGCAGGAAAGAGAGACATTATTTGTAAATATTATTTTATATGCTTATACATTATATGAGAATTATTATTTTGTGTCTTTCATGTACAAAGAACTGGAAGTTATGTTTTATTTTTATTTCTTTATTACAATATATGTATTAAAATAAACTCACTCGTTTATTGTGAAAAACCCTTACACTAGTAGTATTTCTCCAGCAGCTAGGTTCAATAAAACAATTGGACCGTAACACGAATTGTACTACGATGGTAGAAAAAAGAATCTACAGCTATGAGAACAGATGTCAATTTGCATACTTTTTGTCACGTGAGCAATGGACTGATGTTTACAAAAGCAATGATGTTGATGAAAAATTTGCTTCATTTCTAAATATTTTGACGTTTCACTTCAACAATGCTTTTCCTTATAGATGTATAAAAACGCATAATCAATACAGACAACCATGGGTTACCGAACCTGTAAAAGAGTCCAGTCGTAAGCTAAACGATCTTTTCATTTTGCAGAAGTCATTTCCGCAACTACGAGAAGTTTATGTAGATAGAAAAACTAAACATAGAAACCTACTTTCCAAGAGTAAAATTAGTTGCTGCAGTAACTATATTAACAATTCCAGCAATAAAAGCGCTGCAGTTTGGCAAATTATAAAAGGTGTTACCAGAACTAACTCCACTCCTCAAAATATATCCATAGATCAAGAGGATAATGTACTAACGGATCCATCAGAAGTGGCAAATGTATTTAACAACTTTTTCGTATCTACCCCGTCTACCATTGCATCCGCTTTACCGTCTTTCGGATTAGATGAGAAACTTGAACGTAATCCAAATTCTATGTTTATTTTGCCTTTTACCTGTTTTGAAGTGAATAATATTATAGATAAGCTTAAAAATAAATATTCTTCCGGTCTTGATGACTTACCAGCAATCATTATTAAAGAATTTAAATCGTTTCTACTGGATATTTTAACACATCTGGTTAATATTTCGTTTACATTTGGTATATTTCCCAGTATTCTAAAATCGGCTATTATTACTCCAGTACATAAAAAGGGCAACAAAAAAGATTTAAGCAATTACAGACCTGTCGCGTTAACTTCTTGCGTATCCAAAATTATTGAGTATTGTATGTTGGAAAGATTAAATGGATTTTTGGATAAATTTGATATCATCACTAAATTTCAGCATGGTTTTAGGAAAGGAAAGTCGACAGAAACAGCCCTTATCGACTTTTATAATAAAATTTTGGATGGTATTGAGCAAAGAAGGCCAGTAGTAGGTATTTTCTGTGATCTGAAAAAGGCATTTGATTGTGTTCAACATAATACACTCTTAGATAAACTCCAAACATATGGTATTCGTGGGTGCGCAGCTACTTGGTTTGCCTCTTATTTATACGACAGAATTCAATCTGTGCATATAAAACATCTCAATTCAGATGGAATGGTGAAAAATGTTCGGTCTCACTTCTTACCTGTGGTAATGGGAGTACCGCAGGGATCAGTTTTGGGACCAGTACTGTTCAGCATATACATTAACGATATTGTTCTATTTCTTTCTGATGTGTTTTTAACAATGTATGCAGATGATATTTCTATCTTAACAACTAATTCGGATGCGGAGTATATTTCTAATAATTTACTGCACATATTGACTGCTTGGTTCTCAGATAATAAATTATCACTGAGTTTAGAAAAAACAAAGTATATGATTTTCCACACTAGACAGAGACATTTAACGATGGACAAATTATTACTAGGAGGACATGATTTGGCAGAGTGCACATCAACTAAATTTTTGGGAATAACTTTAGAAGCAAACCTTCTTTGGAAGCAGCACTGTCAAATATTAGCCAATAAAATATCTAGCCGGTGTTACGTTTTCAGATGTTTGCGATCACAGGTTAACATACAATGTTTAATGTCTCTTTATTATGCTGAGATACAGTCTAGAATGCAGTACGGCATCTTGTTGTGGGGATCTTCACCAGCTGCACATAGTGTATTTTTATCGCAAAAGTCTGCAGTTAGAGCTATCACAGGAGCACATTTTACTGATTCTTGTCGACCGATCTTTCAGAGGCTGGCAGTTTTACCACTCATATGTGTGTATATATTAGAAATCGCATGTTACGTATACAAATATAAAGATAATTTCAAATGTAATTCACAGTTTCATGACCATTTTACTAGAGCTGGTGATCAATTACATTCGACTGGACATAAGCTAGCTATTACAACATTAGGAGTTATGTGTATGGGAACGAAAATTTATAACCACTTACCTACTGAAATCAAAGCATCTGTACAGTATAAGATATTTAGAATGCTTCTCAGGAAATTTTTGTTAGACAATATTTTTTACAATCTCGAGGAATTTTATGCGCATAAAACCGGTCAATAGTTCCAATTATGTAATATAATAACATTGAGGGAGTTATTCTTGTTGTCTACTGGACTAGGTATATTATTTTGGTTTATCTTATTATTTTATTATATTATTTTATTTTATCTAATTTTAGAACTAGCTTTAAGTTATGAATATTATAAGTACATACTGTTGGGGGTACGTAGACTATACTTCTTATACTATACCATGTTACCGTTATGCATGAATTGTATTTCATTTTATTCTATTCTTTACTGGTTATTATAGTGCATTAGGTTTTTTGGACTTGTTAAATACACACTTGTATGTGTCAATTAACAAATATATTATTATTATTATTATTATTATTATTATTATATGTAAGAGCTAATAGTTCGGTGGCTTTGTTTCGAGAAATTATTGTTGAAACATTTTTTGAACTTTCACACTTTTTATGTTTTCCGGAACAACTGCGGATTTTTGGCGACCAGAGCATTGAGCATCATCGGTGCTCGTACGACCGCGTTTAAATTCAGCATAATAATGCTTATCAAGCTGCTGTTTGGCTCCAACAGTATTTTTCCCCATCAAAAAACAGTATTTAATCAACGCACGAGATTCCTTTCTATCCATTGTCTTGAAAATTACAAAACTGGGGTCACTGAAACGACTGTAACCTCTAAACTAACGGAAAACGAGGTTGGTTGTCCTGATCAATAAGTACATTAGCCTTTAAGGTATGCAGAAACAACTAATCTAACGTACCTATAATGTGATTCACCATTAAAGATATTACCCTTAAAATCATCAACGATAATTATATCCGTTATTACATTATGATAGTCGATAGTAGTGCTTCTCATTTAATGGGGGGATCATCTGCAGAATGTTTACTCTCTTTGGAGCTATGCCGATAACACACATAGAACCAACGTTTATATTTGCCGCACCATTGAACCTTATATTTAATCGTTAATTGTTATTAGTGCAGCATATATAGTGATTATTCTGTTTGATCATGAAACGAAACAATCTCCTCTCTCTGTTCAACCTCAAACGACAGTAGCAGGAAACGGTTATTGGATCCACCTCACTCTCCGGAGTGCTCGTAACCAGTACCGGATTTAGGAATCATTTTAGAAAGGAGCAATACCTAAAATACCCACACAATTCCGTAATTCTACCACCGAATTTATACCTCTCACACATTACGCGATAATATAAAACTCTCTAAAGTAGACGTAAAAATTTATGCCGGTAGAGGTCAGTGCTTGGTGCGACTTTCAAATTAAATTCGGCCCTGCTATCTTTACTAGATTGGATACTGCCGCCTCCGTATCCTTTTGACGTGCAAACAGGATCGCAAGAAGCCGAAGCAATGTATAGTATGTATAGAGTACATTTAACGCTGGAAGGAAATGCCGCAGTATCAGTGGTGTGAAATTAAATTCCGGTGTGCCGTGGCCTCTAAGGAGACTTGTGAGGATGGCCGATTTCGGTTCACGCCTCGTCGGCAAATGTTCAAGAATCGCATTTTGGGACCGGATCCCCGAGGAATTACAGCTTTTCTTATCGAACGGGTATAATTATTTGATCGCTAAGATTGAAATTAAAAGCCTGATTTAAGTGGTATACAGGATGTCTTTCGAGATCTAATTTATAATTTGGGAATTTCATTTTTTAAATGGTAGGATAATGCTGCAAGCGGTAATTACTCTCTGATGTACTCTGCTAGAGAGTAGACGTGCGGTGTCGAGCGGTAAAATATCAGTTGCTATAGTATATTAATCTTTAAGTGATAATCATATCATTCTACCCAAATACTAAAAATGCCTGATAAAGTTTGAGGTGATGATGTCCTCGTTGCAAAAGTTGTTGAGAGAGTTCTTAAATCCCATATATTGTTGGAATATATTGGTAACGCCATAAGTGGCAAAATTTCTGATATTATCAAAGGATATGAAGAAAAGGTTGTCTCACTTGAGGCGAAATTGAAAGATGCGCACGAAGTTATTGGTTCCCTGGAACGGTACTCGCGACACAACAATTTGAGAATATATGCAATTCCTGAAGCTACGAACGAGGATACGGATGCCACTGTGAGGAAGATGTGCAAAGAAAAATTCGCCAGAATCGACTGATTGCAGCAATCGATTGGGAAAGTTAGAGAATGGAACCAGACTCATCACAGTGAAGTTTGTAAATCGTAATGTTAAACAAAAGGTTTATAATTCCAAAAGCAAATTAAAAGGTACTAAAATTATTATACGGGAAGATCTGACGAAAAAGAAACTGGCATTAATGCAAGATACAGAAACGGTGTAGTATGGCATGGTCAAATCACTGTCAAATATGTACAAAGGTAGGAAATGAAATACACCGTATAGGAAATTGTAGCGACTTAAAAAAAATATTTACATATTACAAATATTTACAAAACAAGATTATCTTTTTTAATCAGAAAATTCTATCTTTATTTGATCACCATCTGCCGATTAGAAAAATTCGAATCACAAAATGTAAAACGTTCTGATTCTCGCACAAAACTCTGAAAAAAATAATAATTTATATCTCCAATCGACTCTTCTGAATAACCCATCTAATTTTGATGTTCATACTGTAGATAGTACTGAAGTTTTAAAATATTTACTGCAAATAAAAATTCATGCTGTAGGGGCTGACAATTACAAACATTATAAAATTGACGCTACCTCACACTTTGCCCTATATTTCTCATATAATTAATTAGTATTTTGCCAGTAATGAGTAAGGTGTTAGAGAAAATTATTCACAATCAAATTAATCAATATCTTCTTCAGTATAACCTTCTTCCCAGTTGCCAATCAGGTGTTAGGCAACATCACAGTTGCAAAAGGTGACACATGATTTGATAGATGCAAGAGACAAATACAAATTAACGTTGCTGGTCCCGTGCACCATTAACCACGACACTTTGCTTGCAATTTATCACATTAGATTTACTCGATCTGCAATTCCTCTATTGCGGTCATTTTTACGAGACAGGTATTAGTCTGTTTCGTATCCTATATACAGTTTCTGAACCATTAAGCTTATTACAAGGAGTACCGCAGGGCTCCATACTGGGCCCACTGCTCTTCTCAATATATACATACGATATTGTTATCAAAATTCGTAAATCATTGTGAATTGCAAATGTACGCAGAATTATTATTATTATTATTATATTCTGCTTTTGCAACAAAAAACATAAAACATGTTTTCTTTAGAACTAGACCTTCCCAGTTGATTACTTTTGAAAATAACAAATTATTACGAACAAAACAGGTATTCAGAAAAAAGTAACTAAATAAATAAAAACATCCGAAGGTATAATAATATTCCCAATACATGTTTTTTTTTCATCAAATAAAAAGAACCAGTCGAAATGAAAGGCGCATTTTCCAAATTACAGCTCGCTGCTGTTTACATCTAAAAACGCGTAACATCTCGCCCCGTCCCTGCGCCGCTGCCGGCCCGCCCCAAAAATAATGATCATTACCATTTCCGAAGCATCTGTTAAACAGAATATTTTTTGACGCCATCCCAACTGGTAATTTGTTTAGATGTTTGTATTTCATCATCTCTGTGGGCGAATTGTTAGCCCGATGCGTTAAAAAAGGGCGCCTCGCTATAACCGACGGTGGCGCCCTCTGCCGCGCGTTCCGACATCGGTTGCGGCGGTTTTTTCGAGCCGCAGACTCTCCGGGAAATAACCGTCATTAATAAGTAATAAATTTAATGGGAGCCAGAAGATAAACACGGTGATAGGGGCCCAGAGCTCGCTGGTACCGCTAGTATTTAGCGCTGGAGCGAAGTTGTTATCATTTTTCGGGAAAGCCAAAGTCGAAGGGGGTTTAGATTCTTTGAACTGTGCGTTCGTATGTATGGGTTAAAAATTTACGCGTGTATATACCGCTGGAGCGCGCACTTACGAACGCTTTCAAAGGGAAAGCAATTAAAATTGCGTTGATAATTCAGGCTGCCCCCCTGAATGTTAATTAAATAATTTCGACCTGTACGCTTTCGCGGAACGGAGATGGTCTCTACTGCCGAAATAGAAGCTGTTAATTACATATGCAAAGTCCATTAATGGAAATGGCACAACATACATATATACCTATTTTTTTTAGTGAGATTCGCTTCCTAGCCTATCAGAAAGAGGCTAACCGACTTGTTAGAATACCGAAAGTTATCTCTAATTTCGCCTACCTACAACACGGCTACCTATTAACTTAACAGGAGGAAAAAAGGGAAAAATATTGAAACATGTAGGTATGAGTATCGTTACTACACTTACGTGGGCATCTTCGATAATTGATCAACTCCTTGGGGTCCCTCTGGCGGTGAAAGCTTTATTTAGTGCTTTTGACTTCTTCCCTAGTCAATATTGCGCTCTACGGCAATATTAAGTCCCGTTACCTGCATGTTTTATTCAATCAATTATTCTGACGTTTTCCAGCGATTCATTTTCGGGCCAATACTCTTTGTCCTGCATACAAAGGTAACCTTAGCCAACGAGAGGGACGTTCTTTGCATTATACGCAATGCTAGTAAATTGAAAAATTCTCCTAATTACTTCAGTGTTTCTGTGTCGACGGATAAAACACCAAGACAGTTGGAGACCTATAAACATTTGAAGCGTCAGTTGCATGAGCGGATCGCAAATGGGGTAACAAACATTAGAATTAAATACATCAATGTGAACTGTGAATTTAAACTGAATAGTTCGCCCAAGTACGTACTAAATTGTTATACCAAAATGTTCGAGGTCTTAATACTAAGGTGTCTGCTTTTTACAATGCTGCTCTTGTTGCTAATCATGATATGGTTTGTCTCTCTGAAACATGGTTAACAGAAGATGTTTTAAGTTTTGAATTATTTTCTGATGAATACACTGTTTTTCGCTGTGACCGGAACCTACAAGCTCATGGAGTAACCAGAGGTGGTGGTGTTTTGATTGCTTTAAGAAATATACTTACTTGTAACTTGATCAACCTAGATAATGTGAGGAGTTGTGCTCCACTAATTGTCATAGTTGGTGTTAAGTTAACTTTGAATACTTCTTATAACCTTTTGCTTGCTTGTGATTTATATACCAACTAATCTCTCACATGATGAATATGCGTACTTTCTCTTTGTTTGAGACTAAAATGCAAAGACTAAGATGCAAAAATTATTGTTTCGAGCGACTAATATACCGTCATACAATGTTAATCCTAATAATAACAAATATATTATGTTTAATAATTTTTTAGAAATATGTAACTTTTCTCAACATTAATAATCATTTGCTTGATTTTGTACTTTCTAATATGTCATGTTCAGTACATAAAGATGATTTTCCTTTAGTCGATGAAGATCAGCATCACCCTCCATTATGCATTTTTGTCAACTTAACTCACAATGATATTCCAAGATTTCGTAAAAATGCCGATGACACACAATTCAACTTTAGGAAAGCTAATTTTTATTTGATGTATGCCATGCTTTTAAATGCAGCGAAGAAGAAATACACCAAGCACTCCGCAAATGTTAAGACAGCTATTTGTACGGTGTTGATACCGTTCCAAGCTTCGTAATACGTGACTGTGCTGCAGCTTTAGTGACTCCTCTACATTATAACTTGATTGTTAAACATAACCACTTCCCAGAGGTTTGGAAAACTTATTCGTATTTCTCCAATTTTTAAGAGTAGTGATCCGTCTGACATTAAGAACTATAGACCCATCTCTATTCTATGTAATTTTTCGGAAGTATTTGAAAGCATGCTCTGCAAAAACATCTACAGCTCTATTAAAACAATTATATCACAGCAGCAACACGGATTCATGCCAAAACGTTCAATAATCAGCAATTTGCTGCTTTACACAGTATGTGTCTGAGATTGTGGATAGCCAAGGCCAAGTTGATGTGATATATACTGATTTCCAGAAGGCTTCCGGCCAAATTGATCACTACATTTTGTTAGACACGTTCACTAAAGACAGAGTCTTTAGAGAACTTCTGAAGAAGCTGCAGTATGATCAGCGAAACGTCAATTTTGTTACAACAACCACGGCAATACCCGAAAGATACATCTTTATGGAACAGTGGCCGTGAAAGCCTACATTCGATTAACTTGAACATTATTTACTGAATTGTAAATTTTATAGATGTAGAGCCACATTATGCATTTTTTACTGATTTCTATATCTTTTATTTCTTTCTTGTGTAATTTTTTATTGTGTAATTTTTTGTTGTACTTTTTCTGTACTTGGGCTTGTCCTGTTGGGAAATAAATTAGATTATTATTATTATTATTGTATAAAAGATTTTTCCTGCAAACGTAACTGCTGTCAATATGTGGCTAATATCTCTTTTGTTCTAACAGGAAACGATAGATATGACACTTCTAGGGACCATGTTTGATTATGAACTTAGTTGGTCTGACTATATGTGTTGCAAGACTGACATGCCGCTCAAATTTCCACAGCATCGTATCATAGTAGTTCTGTCCTAACATGGAACCACACTATTTTATTTCCTCCTTCCCTCTCCCCTCTTACGTCCTAAAAGTCAAGTCGGCCAAATATTATTTCTTGAATTTAAGTAATTAATTAGAGTTAATTAATCTCTGAGATCTTTTGTCCCTAAGTATTTGTAATCGGCCAACCCTTACACATCTATTTATATCTGGATTCGGACAGGTTTACCCTACATCAACTGGGGGCTTCAGCCAGCCACCGTAAAGGTCGATTACGAATTACCGTTGACCGTAGGCTCATCAACGGAAAATCCACACGCAATAATGATGTTTATTTAATGTCCCCGAGTCACTCGGACCGTTTCCAGGTAAATAAACTACAAGAATAATTACGCTTTGTTAATTCGGCTCTTTGATGAGGGCATTATTTAATACGAATTATCTCGCAATAAGCAAGAAAAACATCTTGCTCGACGTTTCGTTTCAAGGCGATATTATTTTAGTACCCACCTACAAAAGTGAAAGCGTTCGAATGAATGACCAATTTTTTTAATTTCTAGCTTTCTCTTTATGTATAAAGGGAAACAAATACGAATTAAAAATAATCCATAAAACAAGAGGAGATAAAACGTAATTTAACGGGACTTTGTGACAGTTGTCGTAATTATTTCGGGTTTGACTCCTCTGTACTGTGCACGAAATTAAAGCACGACTCTCAAATTACACCGGATAAGCTGTATACGTTCGAGTACTGGAATATAGAAGACGTAGGAATGCACTTGACTGCATAAGTGCTGAGCGAATTGATGCAATGCACCCAATAAAGAGAAAATTGTAAGCTGAGACAGGTACAATCGGTTTCAAAACAAATGCCTGCGCCTTTTCCTTTAAAAGGTACCAACCATGTATGTATATACATATACTTTCGACGAAAACTAAAGCTACAGTTCTTGCAGTGAATTTAAAATCGTGTAAAGTGTTTAATAGCATTGTTGTATATACCACTTTCTGCTAAGTGACGATACAGTGTTAATTACATACCAACAAGAAGACGTGATTGGTGTACCAGAACGGCCGAAAACGAATCCTACAATATCAGTCGGCTATGTTACCAACTAAATTAAAAAATAACTAACCTGTAAGGTGTAAAGTACAGTGACATTCAAAGGTATCCGGACACGACTAGATAGAGAAATACCTTACGCTCAATACTTTATCCCAAAGAGCCGCAGGGCCAGCAGCTTACTATGTGCTGAGTGTAACAGTAGTTTGTCGCTTTTACAATAACATTGCATTATATAAACACATGTACGTATACATAGCATAAATTAAAATATTAGAGCGTTGATTGAAGGAATACATAGAGATGTGCAACTTATGACAGTTGACAGAAATTTCTGTCAACTGTCATAGGTTGCGCATCTTTATGTATTCCTTCAGTCAACCATTAGAGTTAAGGGATTCAATCTTCTGTAGCGTTAAGTGAGTGCAATAGTTGGTAATTGAGGTTATGGAAACAGCTGACGGATCGACAGGGACTGACCTGCAGGAGCTAGTCGGAATCATTCAGAAAGCTCTAGATGAAAGAGAAACACCTATCTGCTAGATAGGGGGACTAGACCTAGATATTTCAGGTGCATTTAATAATACGTCGCACGAAGCGACTGAACGAGCAAGGGGAGGCAGTAAGACAGTGACTCGATGGATAAGTGAGGACAGCTGAGACGACAGTAGGCGAACAGACTACTGAAATCAGAATCACTTATGGAAAACCTCAAGGCGGCGTTTTTCACCTCTGATGTGGAGGCTGGTAGCGGATGAACTGCTCAACAGAGGGTGGGAAAATGCTCCACCTACGCCCTAAAAGAAAACACAATCAGATGGTATGTGGATGGTTCTAAAACCGACAAAGGAACAGGTGCAGGGGTAATGACAGTGGAAATATACCCTAGCGTCTTCCAAGCGAAGATCAATGCCATTGGAAGATGTGCTCATAGTGCTGAGTTCTAACATGATCAGATCGAAACTAGTCTGGGAGTGCTTAAACAGATTAAATAACTTAGGCAAAGAAAACAGAGTTACATCATGCTGGGTACCATGACACTGGAATCAGCGGCTAGATAGGAGCTAACCTATTAGCATGGAACGCAGTCGCAACTTTGTTTGTGGGATCGGAACACCTACAAAAAAGAACTTAGAGATAGAGAGAAGGGCCTCAGAATATCCCTCTAAGAGAATCTCCTTGGACTGAGACACTCCAAGATATTTTTTGAAAACTACAACAAGGATAGAGCAAAGATCTTGCTGGAACTACTACTACTACTGTGCATCTTCATACGTTTTCTTACAGGGCACCTTGGTGACCAGATGACAAGGATAGGTCTGAAACAGAATAGCGACTGCAGGTTCAGCGGGGTTGTGGATGAAAAACCGAAACATCTGACAACTAACTCACTGCTATCAGGGAAACGCGACTCAACTATCTCAGCAAAGACGTCATAGACGAAGAAGAAATATCTTCTCCAAAACCATTACAGTTATTGCAGTTTATTAAAGCTCTTACATTGGATGGGGAGCTTTGAGAGCGATCAAACTCCTTCAGCTTACCGCTATTGCAATATCACCCTTAATTAAATCTAAATATAAACAAAAATGAAAAAAATAAAATCAGGGATGTGGAGGAGATAAACTGGGGAAGGAGTAGATAAAAAAAAATAGATGAAAATGGGAATAAATTGAAACAGAACGAAAAATAAAGGCTGTCGAAACTGTATGTAGGTACATAGATTTATGTTGACCATTATCAAATTAGTTCCAGTTTACCAATAAGTTATGAAGCGACATTTACAGTCGTGGCAACACTTATTACTTCATAAAAATCTTATGAGAAAAGTTTTATGTGCGTTGTCCACGAGCATCTAAATATAAGCGCAGTAAGAGATCCAAATGAAACATCGTAAAAGTAACTGCGCTTTACAAGTGACGAATGTCGAAATGTAGGTCGCAAGTACAGTTCATCGTGGAATGCAATCACGTGCAAGGAATCCTCATTTATTACGTATCATAAGGAGTTTATTCGATGTGCAAACTTTTACCGAGACTTTTACGTACAAGTTTCGAGACGACATAGGTATACGTATTAAATTTCATATTGTTTACGAGCTGGACGAGGTATGTTTGAAAATTAAATCAAGTTAGCTCGTATTAAAACTTTTGATTTATACTGTACACAAATTAAACGTTAAAGTTTCGGTTTTGTTGCTCCTTGTTATTCTTCCCTTTCAACTGTGGCACCTTTGTTGAAATTTTCAACGTTTAAAACGATGAGGGATACGTAGCGACAGCGAATGCAAAGTGAATTAAAAGCGTGTTTATGAGATCTAAGCTGCTGAACTGCAACCACTACCACCGCCGGAGACCAGCTCTCACCGCTTCTATAGTTAATTATTCAGTTCTTTTCTCCATGTTGGAGTGAGATTTTACCCCGCCACTCGAAGAACGTGTGAGCATAATGTATAATATAACAGCGTTTCAACTCTTTGGACATTTCACGGTGGAAGTAGAACGTAGCACGGTACTTACGGTCGTATTTATAGTAGAGTACGCATGTGAGCTCGTTTGCGATTCCGTTTCAATTGCGTGAATCACTTACGGAATTACATTTCCCGGTTAATATCGTTTAAAAAATTAAAAGGATTGATTTTCCTGGAACAGCTTTTATGAATTGGAATATAGTTGTGTGTAGACGTTGTTTACATTGCTGTGTAAATAAAGCTTACTTATGTAATATGTACCATCTATCCAGTAAAGGCAGCAGTAAAGCTGCAATCACCATGTCTGTAAGATATTTTTGGTCATCAGTGGCGTGCAGTATTCCAGTGGAGTATCAAACCTATGTTTCTTTAAATGGAACAATATATATTTTGTGGCAGATTCGGAAAGCCCTCGAAGAGTACTTATTTTTTTATGTAACGTCAAACCTCTAACGTTAGCGGTTTCCCTGTTATAATGGTTTTCTTCGTAATTAGATCATGCTTCGAATTTTTTTTTGACAGGGACTAAATTGACCTCTTCTATCTACTCATAATTTTTTTTCAAGTGATTTGTGGAAAGAAGATCATTTTTGATTAGGCTTTGCAATTTGTCATTTTATTCTGAAATATCAAATGGAAACCACATACATACACCTCTGTGCAAAATAATTGCAGTACAGTACATTATCGCTTGTTTTACAAATAGAAGATGAAAAACGATTTCTTTCGCCACAAATCGATCATTAACGACAAGAAGAGCTTAAATGTGGAGTATTTCTCTAATAAGTTAATTATGAACAAAATTACTTTGTGGTGAAAATTGAATTAACTTTGTGTTGCTAAAAGAAAGAGTATGATTTGTTCATTCAACATTCCAAATTTGGTTTGATTATCTGCAGCGGTTCCAAAGTTCTGAATTTTTTACTTTCCGAAATAGAGGCGAAAATCGTGTGCGAACCCTCTGTAACGCGAGTCGCGAGTTGATTAAACAATAGAAGTACAATTGTCAAAGCAAAACAAAAGAATAACAATAAACTGAGAAGAATTATTGTTATCTGATAAACGTTGCGGAAATGCCTCGAACTCAACAAGAAATGGTTGATATGGACTAAAGGATACTCCAGCTACGGATCACAATAGAATTCCAACACTAATAAAAAACTGTGCAGACATACTACAATGTCAGCGTTATCAAGTGAAGTGTAGTGGTAGCATAAAAATCGCTTAATTTTTACATTCTACAGTTAGCTACTCTGAATAAATAGACTTTCATACTGTCACTTGGTTGTTTTCGTTTGCTGCAATTTTATTGTTTTCATTTTCTGTCATTTTGTGTTTTCAGAATGTGTCAAAACGATTTATGTACAAGTTAGTTCGCGCTATCATTGCTGCCAATTACTCACTGTTTCCAATTGAAAATTTTCGATGACTCACCCTTCACTTGACTTTGTTCACCTGTATATAACCCATTTGCGGACCACGTGGTTTCGACCTTCCAGGTCTCATCAGCGCTACTGCGCTTCTAGTGCTTGATCTATTTTCATTGCATTCGCCCGCAGGGTGAATTCCAACAATATACCATGAACGCATGTTATAGGCATTTCTTTGGATCTTAATACTTCCTGAACGTAGTTTTTTATTTTGCATTCAAAAGTGTTAAAAAAATCTGGGCGTATTTCCGATTAAACCGGAAGTGAAAAAAATATAAACTGTATTGCATAAAATGCATTTATATTAACTATACCCCCATACTAAATTTCAGAAATCATAATTTTCAAATAACAAAGTTATTCGACCGTTCCGGGACTTTTTACTAACGCTGTATGACTTAAAACATGAGAAGCCAACATATGGATATATATCGGCATACGCTTCAATCATCCACCACATATATATATATTTTTAAGAAGGCACGAGGGGAAACATCGAAAAGCCATTTTTCCTTTTATTCGCGCTCCATTAATCGTTTATTTCCCATTTATTCCTGTTCGTTCTCCATCGACATCTACTTCATTGATTTCGTTTCATATTTGTTAAATTTCTTACGAACATGCTTCAGGAATTCAATAATTTATTAGGTCTTTTGACGGTTACTTTGAACAAACTTGGCATTGTGCAGACCGACAAAAGGAATTCGATTTTAAAGGGAATGAATTTTGCGTCCGTATAATATTTTCATCATCATAACTATCCACTTTCAATAATATATTTTTTTTTTCTCTTTTATTACAGTAAAACCAAATGCTGTGCGGATTTCTCAAGATGGTGACCACGGCAATTCATCATGGCTCGGCCCTTATAACGAGGGCACTAACATCGAGTTAAAGTGCGAAGCGAGCGGGGGAAGACCCATTCCGAAAGTCACGTGGTATAATAACAGCGATATCATCAAATGTAAGTAGTTTATTCTATTCATCACTCATTAAAAAAAACAATTTCTAGACAACAACCTGTATAATTTAACAACATTTGTGCGTCGTATAAAAGCATTAAAGGGAATACAAGGGAGAGGATAAAAATATATGTATTTTACGCCACGCGTGCCATACAATTTAATAGAAAACTTTTTCCCTCTACGAGTTTGTTTGGTCAAAGTTTCGGTATTTGTTTTTTATTGAATGTTCTCTTCAAGACCTATAAATTAGGAAGTAAAGTTTAGGGTCAGAGTTTTGATGTCGTTCAATGGTACTATACGTAATATATATATGAAAGTTTCCATTGGTAAAAGTAATAGTGATATATTACTAAATCAATGATTCCGTGAATATTTGTATCAAATATCGTAAATATGGTGCGAAACTTTAGTTTAGGGAAAAAGATTTTATGGATATCGGAGGTGTATTTTGTATTTATAGGAAATTAATGGCATTTATTTTGAAACTTTACGAGATTTTGCGAGCTCCTACTGTTTTTTTTTTTTGCCATTCCTATATCTGTTAACTTTTCCCTTATTCTTGCTATCTTATTATTGAAAATCCAGTTGAGGGTTCGAGCTTGTGGTTCGGTAAGCGACGCCAGATTTGGCTCGCTCTGACTATCGTTTTGGGTTAAACAAAGTGGTGATTGCATCGGTAAATTTATATTTTGCAGGCCTCCCGGAATCGCACATCTGGGATGGAATCCATTTATTAGAGAAACGTTGGACAGTCTGTATTGAACTGAGAGGAGAACGTTACAGTATTGCCAAATTAGATTTAGCGTTGCCAATCTGGTGCGCATGACTTGAACACCTTATATAGTGTTCAAAGAGGCTTCCAAAAATTGCAAGCTAATGCCAACATTCTTCATCGCACATCTTCTACACAGTTTACGTCTACATGTATGTAGGGGTGTCAGAAGAGATCCACCAAAGCGTGCTAGTATAAATGGATTATTAATATTAGTCATTTTTTTAATGTCGATTGAATTGCCATCTGCAGCAAGTTTTCTAATGTGCATTCGTAAAACTTGTCCTTCACATGAAGCAGGCACAGGCAACAGTTCTCATAGAATAGGTTTTTTTTTCAAAGTTAGTTAACACTAATTGCTAATTTGTCTGTAAACTCAAGGAGTAAACGGATGCAAGCCAATGTGAATATATGCAATAAATCATCAATATTGTTGCAGAATCATTAATCAATTCTGGTGACACTTCAGGCAATAATTCTTGTTCATAAAATTGGGGAAAAATGAACATCATCTGTTGGTCTTCGTGAAGACATCGGTGTTGCTGCATCTTCGTTGAGACGTCTCAATGTTGAGCATCTCAATTTTCTTTATTTCTTGACATAAAATCCAACCAGGAATTAACACAAGTTATATCTGTAGCGTGGGTTGACATAGTACGAATCCATTTGTTTAAGTTTATGAAAGCTATGTAAATCGTTATGAAAGAAGTAAATTTTATCCACGCTTCTCATGTGCATATTATAATTCTTTCTGGTTGCGAGGTGTGAATGTACTTCTTTTTTTGCCCAACTAATTAGAATGCTGCAATAACAGCGTCATTATCGAATTAATTATCAGATCTCCTCAATTTGAAAAGGTGGAGCCTTAAAGCTATCTATTCGGAAGGTACCAGGTGGTTAAATTTTATGTAATGGTGACTACTGCGTTAGGTTATAACTTGAAAAATAATTATTGACAATTATTCTTGTTGCACCGAATCTCATGAATTCAAATACATTTTTGTTAACATTCCAACATTTACGGTAGCAACGAGCAAAAAGATTAAGCACATCTACTTCTTAGCATCGCCTGCCTTTATCCTCCTGTAACGTTTTGGACTTCATTCTAGACAAACTCGAACAAACACGGTAATCTGGTTAGAATTTAGGCCGTATATGGTAATAGAAATTTGCACCACCACATCGCTAAGCTTTTAACCTTATTATCTGAAATCTAAAGGTAAAAAAATTGTACTCAATAGATATTAAATGCCTAGAATATAATTAACACGATAATGGGACAGTTATATGCCTAATACTACCGCCTAAGTTTCAAGAGTTTTGAATATGGATATGACAAAGCACTAAGCTGAAGCAGGTACAAAGAGGCATGCGTGTTTGAAGTAGTTCTCTTGTGTCTTTCGCATTTTTTGTGCAAAACTCCAGCACCTTTCAGTGTACCAAGCCTCACTAATCAAGTTGTAGACCCGAATCGGCTTCTAAACTCTTTTTAACATATCTTTATGGATTATCCAAAAAATGATAAGCCTCCAGCTTGATAGCTCATTTAAGTTTTAGGAAGAGAGACAATGCAATATAAAAATGGATTCAACTTGACGCAGGAAATATTTTCTATTGCAAAATAAACACGCAACAATTAGATAGTCCAAAATATCCTGTTTCAATTAATTTCACTTGTTTTTCCTGAGGTTTACTTTCCACATATAAATGGGCCAACGTTGAATTATATTTACCTATATCATTCAACATCCGAACAGGATACATAAATGTACATACACCTAACCTATAATTTCCATCCGCGAAAGGGCGAGCATAGCATGCTTACTTACCAACTTACTCGACGTTAGTTTGATACGCCATTAAGACTAATGGACTGGTGCATTAGTGCTAACACACCGGCACCAGCTAACGTCGAGAGAGAGAAAAAAAACCTATGAAACACGTAAAATCGAATTACCAAATTGGTTCTACGTTCTTGCTCTTCCCCTTTCCTACTCTAGTAACCGCACGGTGACATCGGCATGTTAGACCGGCTTTACCAACTTTTACGGGCGGAAAAATAACTTTATCCCTATCCGCTCCTTTTTTCCCCCGTACCATCAAACCGAACTGAATCGGGTTCTTCAAACCGATCTCTTGTAATTCTGAACTGAATTAGTTTAAAGTTTTTCTAGTTTAAATTATTTTTGCACATATCACGACCAGATCTGTTCTGCATAACCTAATATTGCGAATATCTTTTACGTCTGCAGACATGTTTCCGTTAAAGTAAAATTTTATTTGCCGTGTCAGCATTGTACCACGTATAAACATGCATGCACGGGTACCGACATCGCGTATATGTAAGTTGTGTAAACTTGCGGAGTGAATGCTGGCGCATTTAAGCAAAAAATACATTAAAATAACAGGCTTGTGGTTTTAGGCAGCTCGACGACTTTTTGCTCGGCGTGTACGAGCGCTGCGCCAGTTAAAACGCGAGCTGTGTTACGTCAACAATCTCGACGCGTCCGAAACACATTTTTCAACGTTTTCTCCGCATAGTGCTCTCCGGTTCTAATCCTATCGTTGATTATATAATTTAAACTGTTACCAAGCAAACATTACAGACAACTAAATTATAAAACGTAACGGTGGTGGAAAATTATTGACGTTCAATGATCTAAAATGTAATGGAAGATAATTCTGAATCTGTTAAAGCAATAAGCACCGATATATGTTTGTGTCCGCCAATGAAATATTAGGTCAACAAAGCGTCGACATGAAACAACTAACGGGACAGACCACCATGTCATCGTCATTATTCATCTCGTAAAATATTACGAGCAATTATGGTATGCTACAGTATAATGGATGTCGCACTTCTCACACAACTGTCGCGAATACACAAAGATCTCTGTTTAGTGGTAAAATAAAATTGACGAAATCAATCTATATAGTACTACCTATTTGATGGCACTGTTAAATGCTTGTCTTACTTCGGAAATGAGCACAAGTTTTGTTTGTTTTCATTCGATTTATTAGTAGCAGGATTACCAATCTTTGCGCTATTTTTGACGGAGTCGCCACAAGAATTCAGGCACTTGTCATACCCTGGAATTAACTTTTGTATCGCTAAATAGTTCGGAATTGTAAATTATAAGATACAAACGAATATAGAAACTTATATGTATTTATAAAAAACACATATTCTACATACATAAAATATTTTAAAGTTTTATTGATTCGCATCAAATAAAGTTATACAATAACCCATGAGGGCTACCTCAGGAGTACCTCAAGGGTCAAATTTAGAACCCCTACTGTTCCTGTTGTTTATCAATGATCTTATTGCCTTGATTGACTGTAGAACTGACTGTTTTGTTTGTTTTCATTCGATTTATTAGTAGCAGGATTACCAATCTTTGCGCTATTTTTGACGGAGTCGCCACAAGAATTCAGGCACTTGTCATACCCTGGAATTAACTTTTGTATCGCTAAACAGTTCGGAATTGTAAATTATAAGATACAAACGAATATAGAAACTTATATGTATTTATAAAAAACACATATTCTACATACATAAAATATTTTAAAGTTTTTTTGATTCGCATCAAATAAAGTTATACAATAACCCATGAGGGCTACCTCAGGAGTACCTCAAGGGTCCAATTTAGAACCCCTACTGTTCCTGTTGTTTATCAATGATCTTATTGACTTGATTGACTGTAGAAAGAATGTTTTCGCTGAAGATTTATACATCAATCCATTCAAATGCTGATTGCCTGTGGCTACGGATTCAATTAAATGAAATCTCGGAATGGTGTACTGCCAACAGACTTCACTTAAATATAGCAAAGTGTAGAATTGTATGCTTCACGGATGAACTAACACCAGTATTTTATGACTACACTATCGATGGAACAATACTTAAGAGGAATTCAGTGGTAAAGGATCTGGGCATTTACTTCGATACATTTTTGACATTTGGCCTACACAGAGATAACACAGTATCATCAGCAATGAAGATGTTAGGGTTTATAATTAGAAATGTCGTAACATTTCAGACGGGAACTTTGAAGTTGATTTATTTTGCTTATGTGAGATCGAAGCTTGAGTATGGTTCTCTTATATGGAATCCTTTTTATTCTGTCCACAAAGTATACTTGGAGAGAGTCCAAAGAAGATTTTTGAAGTTTCTGTATTTTAGCGAAGAGGGAACATATCCTTCCCAAGGATCTGACTACCAGATATTGCTCAATAGATTTAATATGGAATCACTTGAAGTTAGACGTCCTGATACATAATAAGATTGACTCGCCAGATTTACTATCGTAGCTCCAGTTTCTTATACCTAGACCTACAATTAGACATTCTCTCACTTTTTATACACCGTATGCTGGCCTTAATGCCTCTTTTAAACTCACCGATTGTTGCCATGTCACCTAGTTTTAACTTAATATCATCCTATTGTGACATTAATTGTACTAAGAGATCAAGATATTTTAAGCGACATAGTTAATTTAACGCAAGGAATGCCTCAGGGTTCCATTTTGACCATTCCTGTATATTGCATATGCAAATGGTTTACATTTACCTTTGAAATCTTTTGATGATGTGTTTTTGAATATGTATGCAGATGACACGACTATACTAAGTGAGACAAAAAAATGAGGAGGTAGATTGACAGAAATATATAAACTTGTAAAGCAATGGTCATCGAAAAATAAGTTAATGCTAAATGTCGATAAAACAATCGTAACATAATTTCAATTAAGTAGTTGCGGGACAGATTTGGAAAAGAATTTGGATAATTTTTCATACCTACCACGATAATGTTAAAATTCACTTGTAACTGCAGACTATATTTTAAAACTCGCATCGATTTTCTTTGTGAACGTCTGTTACAGGCTTGTTATGGGCTCAAATTTACATCTTACCAGTGTAATGGGCAGGTGCTTTTAAGCTTATATTACGCTAGTTTTCAGACAGTCGTGTCGAGAAGAAATTCAAAACTAACAAGATACTGACACTAGCGAACATATACTGGGTGTATTACGAAAAACCTTTGGTGCTGTAACTTCCTTATATTTTATCTGATTTTAATGAATGATATGTCAAACTAAATCGTTTTTAAAACACTGTAACCTGTTATTAAGAACAACTTTTTTGACGTTTCGTTTTTGACAGAAAGTAGTTAACTTTTTTTTTATTGTACTACATATTTTTCTTTACTTATTCTATAAAAACCTCCTTCCAAATAAGAAAGGAGTATTATGAAAGATAGCGTCTAAAATAAACGTCTGTGATTGGTTAAAATCTAGTGCACATTTACACAAGAACAATTTGTCAAAATTGCATAAATGTCAGAAACATCAAAAAGTTTATATTATGTGAGCGACGTTTGTGTTTTATTGCGATTATTGGGCTTTATTGTCCTCTTTATCTATTTCATCTTGATTCTTCATACAAAATGGTTTTTTTAGAGCTTCTGAATAGATAGATAGATACATACTTTATTTCTCGTAATAATATACACTACAGATATACAATAAATGTCATATTGTAGTCCCAGAAGCCGCACCTTGTATGAGAAGAAATGTATTCTACCTGGAATTTATTTCTAACTGTTCATTATTCCATCCATCATGTTTGTACTTCCCATTTCCTTCAATTTTCAGATCAATTTTGTATTATTTTCTCGGAAGATAAAGATTTAGCTGTTAAAATAGACTGACAGTGACAGTTGTCACATCACATATAATATTCACTTATTGAAGGTACTACTTGAACAGTTTTGCTTAAATTTTCTTATTTATACATCTTATGGTTTTGATAAACGTCAATACGTGAATATGTAATTATGGCTGATGCTGCTCTCGTAGGTTCTTCAAGAAATGCAAGGGGCAGGCATGTAACAAAGGGCAAAGGCTTCATCGGACAGCAAATGAAATTGGGATTAGCAAAAAGAAACAGTTTAAATACACCATCGGAGATATAGAGTTAACTGGAAAAGCCACCAAAGAAACGGATATGTCAAATGAAATATGACAAATTGGACTAAGCTTATAAAAGTGCAATTAGAAGTATTAAATGTGTTTTATTAGTGTTCGTAAAGATGTTATTCTACATAGTGGACAGTCAATTATCAGACAATCGAAAACAAATTTTAAATTTACCGCTATTTTTGCAAATCACAAACTTGTTCTTGTGTGATATGTGCTCCGATTGTAGCGTCATGTGCTCCATTCTTATTTGGAATGGACAATAATAAAGATGTATTTCCTGAAGACACCTCCATTAAATTGACTGACAAATTTATTGTAATTGTTATGAATCAAATGTTCGAAATTGGCCCCATTTTGTTCCGGACACATTTGACACCTTCTATTAACTCCAACTGCTGCGTTTAATATAAGATTTCGTGGTATTTCATGACATACTTGTACTGTCCTTCTTACTAAATCATCTCTGGTATCAGGTGGAGTCAAATACACATGATCTTGAATGTAAGACCACAGAAAATAATCCAGTGGATTCAGGAAAGTACTTGTGCTTCTTCAGAATGTACTGAACTAGAATGTGATACCTACATGTAGTGAACAATTTTTCGTGTATACGTATTGGGGTTTTCTTCCACATAGATCAAGACACTTAATTCTAAATTTTGATTTTGAATTACACGTGCGTTTATTTTCGGTTTTTTTGAATGTACACAGTACACTTCGCTACATTCCTTCGGACTCCCATCATTGTGTTCAACACAAAATGGCAAGCCTGAATTTTTTGGTCCACAGACTTCTCACTTTTCCCTTGAACAAGGCGAGGTATGAGAAAGAGCTTAAAATTATAAAAGATGCGGCCAAGTGTAATGGTTTCCAGCCTCAGCATATCTATAAGTTAATTAGGAAGTTTAATTATAAGAAAACTGTGAAAGAATCTACGACTTTTCGAGAGGATGTTAAAGCTTCACCCGTTGTGACCCTCCCTTACGCTCCCTTTATCACTAAAGGTTTGAGTAAAATCTTCAAAGAGCTAGATCTCAGAATAGTTTACAGTTCTGGGACTTGTTTACGAAGTCTCATCGGTAACCCTAAAGATAAAATACAACCTCTAGAAAAGTCAGGTATTTACGAAATCAATTGTAAAGATTGTAATCAAAAATATATTGGGCAAACCAGGAGAGCAGTCTCAACTAGATTCAAAGAGTATATGGCTCATCTTAGATTTAATAGAATTGGGAAATCGAGCGTTGCCCAACATATTTTTGAAACAGATCACAACATCGATCATACGAATGTTAAATTAATTAGACAAATAAACAATTGTAAGTTTCTAAATGTTTTCGAAAGTTTAGAAATATATAAAAATAAGTTATGTGTAATGAATTGTGACAATGGCCCTATACCGTGTTCGTCATTGTTTTCCTTAATCGGAAATTAATGATGCGTATCGGATTGACCGTGCATAACATTTAGGTTACCTGTTTTTGTAGATTTTATTTTAATTTAGTTTTATTATCGCCTTGATAATGACAGCATTGCTGTTGAAACGCGTCGGTGTTTTAGTTAAAACTTGTTTGGTGTTCAGTGGGTTAAATTGTTTAGTGTTTTTTGAATGATCCAAAATTTCGTAAATTTCGTACGAGCCTTCCAAACTTATCGGCACTTGGACGCAGTCTGGATGGAAAACGATTTCCATAAAGTCGCAAAGTAACTGCAAAATTTTTTACGCTTTCAAAATATGCTTGAATCGCATCCACACATTCGCCATTATCCATTTCAATAACAAAATTTAGAAATAAATAATGATTTTTAAATTTTTAAAATAAACACTGTAAATGTTGTTGTTGACCGTTCACTGATAACTGATATCATTGGTTTATAATACTTTATGGGCTATATAGTATTGAGTGCAAGTGATTTTAAATGGTACACACATTTGCTGGTAATAAAATTAACTAGAGTATTTAAAATGCATTTAAGAAATCTCAGTGATCGGAAAAACCAGAATAACTTGAACTAAAAAAAAACCAGTTTCATATTCAGAAAAATAAAAAATATATAGTTTAAAAACACAGTTTGCATCTGTCTGACAAAAACAAAGTGTCAAAATAAATTCAAAGCGGATCACACCCAATGTTTTTAAAACGATTTAGTTCGACGTCTAATTTATTACATTCGGATAAAAAATAAAAAAGTTACAGCACGAAAGATTTTTCATAATACACCCGGTATATATGTATTTGTGACTTATGTGTATTTTTATAAGAATTGGGATCTTTAAAAAAAAACGAATTATTACGTCAGTATGATACCCGAAAAAAGTACATTGTGCGGACGAAGTGAAGCTTAATAAGAGCCTTTCTATTTTCAAGTCGAAGCTTAAGGCTTTGCTTCTCACGAACAATTGTTATGCAATAAATTATTTTTTCCACCTCTGATTAGGCTCATACTAATGACCATATGTATAAACCATGTGTATTTTAAAATTATTGACGTGTTTGTCATCTCAGTATAGAAATGTTAATTGTGTGAAGTGATGATGAATAAAGGAGGATATTATTATTATTATTATTATATGTATGAGTAAATGAATAGATTTTTTCCCAAGGAAATGTTATCATTACATTTATTAAATTGTTATGACACATACATCTGTTATTATACCCACGACTGAAGTGATAATTTGATTAAACTCCAACAGTACTCACTTTTAAGCAGATCTCTCACCCTCACACAAAATAATTCTGCATAATTTCCCATTAGGACACATTCCTATACGAAACGTTTGGCGACACAGCTTTAATTCCTACTTTTAATCATAGTAATGGACATGTGAGCGTACGTCGCTGGCTAATAATAATATTCATCAGAGAGCCCAGCAGCGTCCGGTCTGCGGAAAGAGAACTCCGAACAAGCTTCTTTTGGTCAGGATCCGCATTGCATTAGATAATGAAAGGCGGTATATAGCGGAAAGGGCTTAAAAAGGATGGGAGGAAAAGCTTAACGGAAACGTAGACCGAACAGAAAAGGTAAAATACTGAAGGAGGGAGGGAGAGAGGGGAGCGAACCTTGACGTCGGTGGGGGACCGAATCGAAATAGAAAAGAAATAAATGAAGTTTACAGTAACCGGGCGCGATAAGAGGAGAAGAAGAAGCCGTAAAAATGTTTTAAGAATCTGGTCGGAACGGTCCGCGCGATGAAATATACATGAGATTGTCTCTGCGCCCCGTTTTTGCGGGTACATGACATAAAATTTAAGAATCGTTCAGCTAGACTGGGATGATGTTCGCGCGGAAAGTTGAAGATAGAGGAAGAAGGAAAACGATGAAGGTATTGGAGTAGGTATGCTCGTGGATATTCTAAAGAAAACTTTAACAGGATGAGTCATTTTAGTACATAAAAGTTTGGCAATCATTTTATCCATTCGGTAACCAATAATAATAATTAATTAAATGTTTTAATTTGAGAACTGAAGACGTAAGTTTGGCAAAGGATCTTTATTGTTACAGTTTGAGAATAATAAAGGACCTATTATAGATCCATGTGGTACACCTGCAACGCTAGTCAATAACTTGTACCGAAAAGACCTCGAGAAGTGATTAATAAAGAAATTAATTTCTGTGGTCGATTTTCGCTTTTCTGAGGCTGGACCACAGAGTTCCTTTTTGTCTAGGTATTCGGCTCTTCAAGCTGAGAATGTGTCGAGTACGCTGCGTGAGGTCTATTGGAAAATTCTCTGTGATAAGCTTATATTCGGAGAGATGGTGGTAATTCCTTCTAATTTAGCGAACATTGACCCTATGTGGCGGCGGGGAGGTGGGGGGAGGTCGAGATCAAGATCAGCCAGCTCGCTCACTAACGGATTCCCAAATCTTCGAATTCTCCCAATTGTCTTAGTTGAGAGCTGTATCAGAAAGTTTATAATTGAAGTCACCTTAAAGTCCTCTCTTAACTGACTGTTGCACACAAACAAAGCAGCATCAGCTATCAAGGGAAGTGCACGATTCTACAGCGTTTCCAGGTGCCTTGCTTGTGTTTTGGACATGCTGGACAGCAGTAGGGAACCATATGTGATTATGGGTGTTCAGAACGAAAAATAGACAAACAACTTGATCTTCATCTTCATCTAATGATAGTCAATTGTCCACTAGTCTTTTAAAATACGTTGTTGATAATCATTTGTTAATAACTTGTATGCTTGTCTTCTTACTACGAATTGGACATTTGTATATCTATTTATTGATGTAATCAGTCATGTGATGCTTTCTATACGGAGATGTACATATAAGCTATTTGATAACTTTATCCCACTTAAAAACAACAATAGGTGTCCGATATGGTTCACTAGTCAACATATTAACGACATCAAAGCTAAACATAAGTATAGACTTAAATATCTTCAAACTAAATGTACAACAGACTTCAACAAATATAAAGAACTTCGTGCGAGACTCAAAACAAACTTTTCTCACAATGATGTACTGAAATCTATGGAAAATACTTCCCTAACGTCCCTAGCTTCCTCGTCAAGGATTGTGCTGGTGCTTTAGTTGAACCACTTTGTTTTCTGGTTAACCTAGCATTAAGTTCGTCTGTATTTCCTGACCGCTGGAAGATTATCCGACTAACTCATGTCTTCAAGAAAGGCGAATCTGATAGAATTGATAACTACAGGCCTATTGCTATTATCAGCAATTTTGCGAAAGTTTTTGACAAATGTCTGTATGCAACTCTAATTCAGCAAGATAAATGCCAAATATCCATTCATCAGCATGGGTTCATTAGTAAACGTTCTACGGTCCCTAACCTTGCAGTTTTTTCTCAGTATCTTTGTGAGAGTTTGGATAACAATGACCAAATCGATGTTATCTATACTGATTTCACGAAGGCATTCGGCCGAATCGATCATAACTTACTACTGGATAAACAATATGGTTCTCACCAAGATTGGTGTCACTTTTTCGCTCATATCTTCAAAATAGAAAACATTTTGTATCGTACTTGGATCATAAGTTCTACCTATTCTATCCATCCTCTGGCGTTCCTCAAGGAACTAATCTAGCTCTTCTTACTTTTTATAAATGACCTGCGTGACCATCTCTTGTGCGAAAAAGTATTGCTTGCTGACGATTGAAAAATTTATACTCGAGTCCGTTCTGCTGATCATTGTGAACATCTACAAAGTTAGATTGATGTTATGAAAGTGTGGACTGATCAAAATAAATTAAACATGTGTATACCCAAATGTAAAGTGGTCTCATTCGCTAGAAAATCAAATCCTATACATTATAGCTACAAACTCGATGATAAACAACTTCAACGATGCAATTCGGTTAAGGATTTTAGTGTAACTTTTGATTAAAAACTAACATTTTGGAATCATGTGTTGATGCTACGTTTTTATATTATTTACTGCATAGTGGTGTCGATGCTCCCGATTTGTTGAGTAAGGTTAACTTTTATGTTCCTAGGATCTCGTCTAGACATGATATTGGTCAGCCTGTACATGAATTAGTGAATTTCCAAATTCAGTCTCTATTATTAACGTAATCTTAACCTACCAGTAAAGCACCGCTACTTTAATCATGTCCACTAGTATACCTTGCGACCAATGTGTGTGTTTATACTGTTTAGGGGTTGCGGCCGTAGAGGACCTTTCTCCACCCGTTTAATGTACGAAGAAGAAACGGGATAGAGATAATTGTCAGTTAGCTTTATGGCACGGCCTTTCCGATTCCTTAGTCCTTCGTCTTATTTACAGCTACTGTTCCTCCGCAATCTACACAATCACCGCACCCGGGAAAGCACCACATTCTCCCTTTTCCAGCCGGCGATGGGTGTTGGCGAAGGAAGGACGGGTGACCGGAATATATATATATAGATATACATATATATACGGCGTGACTGTATACGGATTATCTCTAATAGTCCACGATACGAAATCGTTAATGATATTTCAACGAGACCGTAGAGAGGAAGACCGGAACGGACTCGAGTCGGGCGGAATGAAGTCGATGGTTGTGTTCCCCTTTTCGTAAACAGACATCCTGCGGTGCAGGAAGAGGTTTAAGTATGCGTTTCGTTGTTCGTTTGCTGTTTTGTGCCGGATGAAAAATGTCGAGGTCGTTAGTCGGTCTATTCGCGGTGAACGCAGCGTGAAGATGTTGTGATAATGGAAAATTATTTGCGATAGTAAAAGGGGAAAAAAACGGGAGAAATGAAAATTGAATTCGTTAAAGATTGGTAATACACTGCGTCCTAATAAAATCTGCATCATAAGAACATTGCAGTACCCTGTCCTTGCTTGATTTACTGAACTTTATCAAAACGGTTTTCAAGAGGGTGTTGATTAATTGATCACAGCAATAAAAATGTGTAATCACATTGAAGAACAGTTCTATAAATAATGTCCAGGCTGTTTAAAGATTTGATGTACTTGATCAAAGGAGGAGATTTTTATTTCAACTGCAAAAGTTTTTACTCCCTACAGATTGCTCCTTTTCATGGTTTCCCTGATACTATCACTGTCAAGCAACTAGAAGAACAGCAAAGCTTCTGCTGTATATTTGGTTATAGGCTCCAAAATTGTACCAGCTTCCCCATTAGCACTGTAAGGAAGAATAAAATAGTAACAAAAAAGTAACCCAACATTATCTTCGAACCATGAATACTTCCGGTCCTCGCTTTTCCCCAAGGCTGGACACGACATCCTTTAGCCTTCTGATCTCTACTGGAAGCGGTTCGGTCTCACCACGGAGCTTGAGAAATTTATTGGTATGCAGAGGTGATAACTCGATTATAACTCGATCTTCAGGATCCAAACTATCCAACTAGAGTGAATCTGGCCAGCGTCGTCGCATGATTGCTCAGAGTTGGAATATCCGCACAAACCATGGAACCGCTACGATGATAAGTAGGTCAAGTCTCTGCGACTTGGAGGCAATAGATCATGCCGTCATGATAAAGGTAGTGTAAATAAATAACTTAACTTTTAAGGCCAAGAAACTTTTCCAGCAGACGAGTGGATACAAGACAGACCTCGCACCTAGGAACCTGACAACAGCTACCATGAATACTTATACATGGCCTGCTATTGCATTTATTATTTTATATCCCAAATCGTCAAATTAATCTTTAGAGCCAGTTTTGCTATTATCCAGTCTGATTCATGTAGGACTCTTACGGTGGCGATCCCGGTTATTATTTGAGAGAGAGTGTAGGTTTAAATTAGTCAAAGTTGCTAAATTATGTATCAAGCTGAAGAAAAATGAACTTATGATAAATGTCAGTCGAGATTAAAAAAAAAGTGAACTTGATTTTCAATCTATTCTATAATACAGGATTTTTAATTTGTGGGATATTGATGATAAAACATTTTTTTCTACAAAACTTCAGTATTTTCTAAACTGAAGATTTCATGATTAACAAACAATTGCGGGAGTGCTTTCCCAGTCTTAGACTATCTAATATGTGTGCTCGCCGGAGCTATTATAAAGTACTCGGTTATATCAACATTAACTCCTTTTAGATCGACATGTAGCTAACAAGAAATTGATATACAAAATATGAAACCGCATTTTATCAGTTGATGTCATGTGGTGCAGTTTCTGGTGAAAGTTTTTTGACTCGCTTTGCCCATAGTTATCCGAGAAACTTCTTGAGTACTGTTCAATCATTTGAGTCAATTTAAGATTATTTTATTGACAACAGGACTTCGATAAAAAAATTACGTTTGATGACTCGTAAGAGGGGTCTTTCTGTTGCAGCGCCCTTAGATCTAATATAGTTCAAATATAATTTATTCTTTAGTGGAACAATAGTAATAACAATAGTAGTAACAACAATAGTAGTAACAAATAGTAATAACAATATTCCCTTATGCCGTCCGTTCAGTCCTGCCATTCAGACTACCTGCCTTTAGAACCAACTCATTTAAAAATTCACCATTACTTAGAAGCATGTACTCTTTTAATAAGAGCTGTCCGCTTGTGGATATTTTTAACATTTCGTTGTTCTCCTTCAAAAGGTCGCTGAAGCTTACTCTGATTGCTACTTCTCATTAATCTATTTAACATAAAAAAAAACTTGAGCCTATTTTCAAAGCAAACATTTTACTTTGTTTTTTTCTTTTATCTCTCAGTTAGTTTTCTATGTTTCACACTATGCTGCATGCTATTCGTTTTTTTAACTTGTTAATTCATATGTTTATTTAGGTATTCATTCTTTTTGTATTTGTTTTAATTACTAAATTTAATTTAAATTACTGACATTGTAATTTGTGGATAACGCTCCTGGGTGCGTCCTGTTGTTATCCCAATAAATAAATAATAAATAAATAGTAATGCTTCATAGATGCTACCATGCTATCTTCAATTTCTGTAATGATCTAGAGTAGAAATAGTTGAATGACAGAAATATATAGGCATTGGGGAAATTATTATCCGGACATGTAGCGTGTAAACGGGTGATGTATAAAGTGAGATGGCGATAATTGCTTTAGACAAGAATTAAATTCATAAGAACCCACAATCTCTCTGACGTTTGGTGTGGTATAACACTATTAAAACTGCCTACACAGCACAAGAGAGATAGAAACTGACTAATTTGACAATTTAGTCTCAGTGTTGCAAATTATAAACTAAAAAGTGTTGTAGACTTGACATACCTCAGCTTCCAATCCAATCAAAATCTGAGATTTTTAAGGAGGACTTTATATGCTCTCGTGTGGTCTTGGACAGAATCACTCCAACCTCCAACCTAGTCGTGAGTTCACAACACCTTAATGTGTAGTTGTGGAGAGGGCCCAGCACGTGATCGCCGAGAGGAATGCCGATTAGCAACACCACAACACCTTTGAGGAAAAGAGTTCACCGTAAGTTCCAGCAACACCCCATAGTCAGCGAGGATTATTCCCGGAAGACAAGTGACCTTGGGAGCCAACAGCTTAACACTGGCAAGAGAGAGCAAATCAGCCGAGAGTAAGGAGGAGAAAGCTCGTTTCAGTTTTTTATTCCTTAGTCCTACAGTCCTCAGTCTCAACGTGATTTCGAAGTTCTATCTTTATTCTAAAAATTCTATCAAATATTACTACTCGTACTCCTGGTTCGGGCAATATTAGTTGGCAGATGATTCACCTGCGTTTCCAAATTTAAAATATTTTTCCCTGTACTGTAAACCGTTCCTGAGATATGGTCGAGCGTCATTCTTAGTTGGTCACCCGGTACAATCTGTTGTAACATCGTAGTTGGTACGACAAGTCGTTCAACCGATTGTTTCTTCTGTAGGCCGCTTTAATAGCAATGTCACATGGTTGACAGTTTGACATTTTTTAATCAGTAAGTCCAGATTATTCAAAATATCGAAACTGGTTTTCAATACATTCTGTCTGTCTTTTAACTATTAGGAAAAAAGTTCAATGGTCTCTTCATTTAAAAAAAAGGATTTAATCGGCCATAAAGGTAATTTAAGAACTTTGGATTTGTTTCAAGTCCGGTTTGTGTACCGAAGAAATCGAAAATTGGGTCTTTTATTACTACTACTATACTAATTGATAAAAAATATGTAGTGAACTTAAAATAAAATTGCTTGTGTCTTTGCACTACTACTTCTTTTTAAATGTATTTTGTAGCATACTTATTGGAATATCTTGTACTAGATGATAATTCTTTAGATAGATCATTGTTGTCATGTTAAATTAAAAAAAAGAAATCAATTTTTGAATAACAGGTTTCCTTATTGCTAGATTGGTAATCCTTCTTAATTTTTTTAGTTGGGGTTATTTCACAAGAACTTGTTAAGTGAATCAATTAGGCGATATTGAACATTAAAAAACAACTACTTTTCAAACGGTAACATAACTGGCTATACATTCCTTGCGGGTTTGGAGCCGCTCTTTTTTAGCTCTTTTGACGTTGTTTTAGTGGACATGGTTCCACACTACACTCCACTTTTATAATTTATTGTTTTGCTGCAACTAATATTAATTTACATAATCTTTTTGTTCATAACTTTTTCATTACTTTTATATAATAGTTTACTTGCTCATTTCATCTTAGTTTTAGTTCAAATTTATTTATCTTACTTATTTTATCTTGTTTTCTTTTTATTTATAAGCTGCATTTTCTCTTTTCAGTATCCATTCTCTTCAGTGCTTCCTCCAAATTTTTCTTGAATCTTGTATTGCAGATTCGGCTATTCGACAGGTTGTTTCGACTCCATCCACGGCTGTGTTAATATCTTCGAGGGTTGATCTTTTTGATCTATTCTTGTAGATTGTTCTACTAGGTTTATCGGTGCTCCTTGTGTAATTATTGCTTTCTTCGGCTTCTACAGTCTAGTCTAGTCTACATGCAATATGTGTAGGTTTATTTCTCTTTCATAATACACACTTTACTATAATTCATTTAGTATTTCTGTCGCATTAGTTGTGGTCTTTTGTTGTCCAAATCCGTTTTGTTACTATCCTATCTTTTATGCAGAGACTTGTTCAATATTTTCAATATAATAGATGTCAGTAGGTACTTTGTACCATCTTTGGCAAATTAAATGCGATTTTTTTATCGGGGAATGTTGATTTTGTAAATAAAAGCTTTGCTTTAAAGTGAATTTAATTACTCTAAAGAAGTTCATCAAAGCAGTACTCTCTTTTAGAGAAATTAAATTTGATTCAAAGTATAGCCTTTATTTAGTAAATGGAAATTCATCGCTGAAAAATTCGCATTTAATTTGCCAAAGATGGTACATTATATTTAGTAATGTTACTTCTTGTTGTTAAGCTTGTTTGTTGCTTTTCAAACAGTGACAAGCATCCGTTGAAATTACGAACGAACGAAACATTTTTTCCATAATATCACAGATAACCAAACCAGACTATGTACCAGATTTGTATTACGCTTATAATTGCATAAACATCTAACGTGAAAACACGACACACTGACACGGCAAAATTTTCATTTATATCAGCAACATCAAAATAATACACAGGCATTCCGTACACATAGCAATCAACTCCGCTCATCTGCTTAATGTAATCAGCGAAAATCAGCTGTACGCCTACACTTTTTGGGCGTGTGCAAAAACGACTCTTACACAAGTACACTCTCGCGTTCCCCCGAATAGACTCCGCTAGCTAGCATTATATATTTTGCCATCTCTTTCGCTCCGGTCCCGATGCCTTGTATTTCCGAAAACGTAATACTAAATTCTCGAGGCTCGTCAGAAATTATATTAAAAAAGTTTAGCTCCAAAAACGCCGAGCACGAGAGAAGGATATGGGAAGAACAGAAGATGATACCAGACCATGCCAGACACTGAGAATTTAAATTCCCGAGCAAGGCCGTGTGATGAAGTTAAAACACGTAGTTCCTCTCTTGTTTATGATTATCCAGTTAAAATAATTTCGCAGACACGCGAGACTGTCTTTTGAAGTCTCTCCACTGCCTTTCCTCGGTTATATCAGCGACTGTGTAACCGTAGTTTGGGCCTTCGGTGTTTATAATCATAGTAATCATCCGAATTATAAATTCAAATTAAAAAATATAAATTCAGTTGAGACGATGTTATAGTCGTACCCTGCTGTATATAAATGTAATATCTGTAATGGAATTTTCGATGCTGATACAATTTTGAAGCGGAGCAAGGTAGAATATGAATAAGTACGAGGGGAAATTGATGAAGTGACAAAAATAATGGCCTAACCCGAACGTTTGAACCAGTTGTTGTGTCACGATTAAGTTATTACATACATTAAAAAGAAAAACAGTGTATGACTTTTAGAAAACTCTTCTTCTTACAAGTAATATCTTACCTAGAATCTTATTCTTGCAGGAATTGAGGAGTGAGAGAGGAATGGTGGTGGATAAATTTAGTCACACTAACTCTGATTTATTATTTTGATTTTTTATGCTTGTTTATTGAAAATAGTTTCTTTCTGAGTCAATACACCGCAGGCAACGTTCAACAAAGTTTTCGAAACATGTTTTTATTCTCATCGACTGGAATTGCCTTTTGTATGGCGGTCATCAAAACAATTTCTTTTCATCGCCAATTTCAGTTTGAGAAGAGAAGAAGAGGAAGAAAAATTCACGTACCATGAAACCAAAAACTAATTGCCTGGCTCTCGATATTCCCATCGAAGGTCTGACCTTCAGCATTGTCTTGAGTTTGCTCTTTTGAAAGCACATTTTTTTCCTCTTTAGGCTCTTCTGATGACTTTCATGCCGAAGTTTGACGTTTTGTTTGCGGCTCGTATTGAAAACGTCTCTTTTTATCACCAGTCATAGTGGTTGACATGCTTGTCGAATTCCTTTAGAACATTTTTACCATGTCTTTGCAATGCTGAACTCTCCAATCTTTTTGGTTATCTGTCAGACAAACGAAGCGCATAAAAATCTTCTGCTTTCCAAATCTTTCGTCAAAATTCGATAGACTGCACTTTTTGGTATCCCAGTGTCCTCTTCGATGTGTCTCGCAAACACACAGCGGTCGCTTCGAAGAATTTCTTTGACTTTCTCGATGTTTTCCTCCAGATCGATTGCTTTTATGTGGGGAGGGAAGCAGGAATAGGGAAGAACTATTTACACTCGCGCAATCAAAACTTGCACTATCATAGAATTGTTCACTATCACAGATAACTAGACCATTTTGGCTGTGTGTTCTGACCATTTTAAAGAATTTGTTTTTAATCTTTTGAACAACAGTTTCGAGGATCTGCAGATTTGTCATCCTATGCGTGTCCACAGTCCGGGTTACCCGTCAGGCGTCCATAATTATGCACAGGCACTTATTCTGTGTTCGCTGTAGCCTTGCCCAGTGACATCTGACCATGCTCATCCACGTAAGGCACTTCTAAAGCAGTAGGAGCCTAATAATGGTTGTGTAATTCAGGGTTTTTGTTTCTTATGTCGCATGACGACTAGTCAGAACAGGGTACAGTTTCTCTATTGATTGTAAACATGCTTGTGTCTACAACCGTGCCGAGGTACTTTAAGTAGGTGTTTTCAGGGATTGGCTGTGCTCCCATGGAGTCCCTACAACAAGGTATCCAGGTCTGATGCTCGACCAAACACTAACCTGGAAACGTCACACCGAGTTTCTTAAAGAACGTTTCTTCACCGCCACGAACATGTTGATCCCGCTCCTCTGTAGCGAAAACAGACTCAACCTTCGAAATAAGATAACCCTGTAGAAATCAATGTTAAGACCAATTCTATTGTACGGCTGTGCTACCATCTCCAAGACCAATCTGAATCAATTGGAGATCCTTCAGAATAAGACTATGCGTTGGGTATGTTTGGGGTGTATGTTTCTTTTATTGGATCAGGAGGAAGAGCAGCCAGCAGCTTATCTACTAAGTTGCCTGATCTTGAACCTATTAGCACAACATTGCTTTATTTTTATTGTTAATGCTTCAAAATACTTTTGTTCTTTATGTATATACAATATTGTATTTGTTTGTGCTAATAAACCGCTATTATTATTATTATCATTATTAGTTCATGTTATATATTTAGAGGACCGAATACGTAATCTTAACGCGAAACAACCAACTTTTCAGCGCCCTCTATTAATCAAAGTACAAACGATAATTATGTAGAAAATTAAAATAAATTAACGCTGATAAGACAGATATCCACTTATCACCTATACACACAATGATGGAGAAATCTTAGCTATAAAAGAACCTTAATCTCTCTGTATAGAACTAGAATGAAAAATAAAAATACGAAGCGGAATATTATTCTCTTATCCAGGTTGAGTTATTAAAAAAAACTTGATTAAAACCCCAAAATAAACAATACTACCACCTCTAATTCTGTAACAAAAGAAAATCAAGAATTCACGCATTCAATCCGGGTACTTAGACGCAGAGTTTATTCCCCAGTAGGAAACCGAAAAATAAAGGAAATTGCTACGAAACCGACTTTACAATATTTACAATTTACACAGTAAAATGTATAATACCGCAAAAATATATGTACAGGGTGGGCAAATAAGCGAGGTAAGCGGCTGGAAACTAATGATCGAGTTACGGTAAAAAATTTTATAGGTAAATGGGCAAGGGAAAATTGCGCGATTTTCATCTTGAATTACATAAAGTTAATCAATCAATATAACAAAAAAGTATTTGCGTCTTAATGTTAACTTAAAGTCAAACATTTTTTGTAAAAACAATTTTTCTCTATCTTTCGAAATAAAGTGGTGGGGGGTATTTGAATGTTGTTTTAAATAAATGCCTGTAACTTCGAAACGGCATAATGGATTTTGATAAATTTGGTATCATTGGAAAGAAAATTTCTTGGGCTTTTAGGTTTCTTGTAATCGTGACAGTTGTGACCTACACCGCCGCCGATAGAGGGCGTTATTCAATGTTATAACTAAAATATTGGATTTTCTCAAAAAATTTAAATGCGATATGATTTTTTTAGACTAGATAATAGACAAATGACCAACCAATAAGCCTGCGCAAGCCGCATCTTAATATCTTTTTCCTAACTCAAATTATTTAAAAAAATTCTAAATCAGGCAAATTCATATACCCCCGTTTAAAAATGCATCGCTTGCTTTCGATAAGAAGGCAAATTTACAATTTGCGAGTACTAAAATTCATTTCGAAGGTCGGTAAGTCTGTTTTGCTCTCACTTAGAGTTGCTGATGAGTATTGATGGTTACAGACCCTACCAAAAACGACAATTGATTTTATTACTAATCAAGGTAACCATCTCATATAAAAAGAAGGAAAAATCAAACCTAAGAGGGACATATATTCTCCCTCATACTAAATATACTTACGACAGTCCTTGATTGGTTAAGATTGAAGATCCTCATCGCGGAAGCAGCTAACAAATCTAATCTGATGAACCTTTCCGCGCCTTATTCAACTCCCGGTAGCTGATATTTTATATGAAGTATTAAACTTTTATAGCGGGCGAAAATTAGCCTGTTCCTCTCGAAATATTACCTTCGATAAATTCAAATTGGATGTATAAATTCGAGGCGAAGGGGCGCTAAGATATCGCGAAATCAAATTTTCGCGGCGCAGCAAGGTTAGGATTAAGCGAACAAGTAAGAGGAGGAGGGAAAACCGATAGACTTTCTTCCCCCCGGTGTACTCTATCGAGGCGATAAAGTGGTAGACGACGCTACGGGATACTAAAAGTTACACTTGATGTTACAACAATTATTGTAGTAGTCGGCTAGCACGTCATTAGCTCAACCACCGTGAAACGAAGTCGACCCGCATCGCTGAGCTATCCATCGAGGATCGATGAGGCGATGGTGTATAATCAGCGGGCGATAGGCGATAAAACACCTTACGTAACAATATTTGCAAAGTAGGTCGTTGAGCGTGTTGACAGGGCTCATTTTTACGAGGAATTAACGTGGTAAAGTGCATGAAAGGATGTTAGGAATGAAGTACAGCCTCTGGAAATTTTGCTCTCGACTTTACCTGATAATATCACACCCGATTATACTCGCTCCTAGGTTATGGTAATCTAGAACGTACAAATTTTGTCTTCGATATCGCAAATTTCGCTGGGGGATTCGGAGATGGGGAAAAGAAAGAAAAGAGGAGAGACGGAGAGGAAATTATTCTAATATCGAATGGAGCATCTATCACCGCTCTTCGCCTTTTATAGGAGCACTTTTTCTGCGGATTCTCTTTTTCGGCTGCTAACTGGATATAATGTATCTGGTAAAGGGTCGCATTAATCACCTTTTCCCATTTTCCTTATAATCCCCCGGACAAGTATTCATTAAGGTTCACCTCCGTTTTTTGGAAATGAATGGGTTTTAGTTTATATTGTTTTCCTTTTTCGATCGTCCATTTTCTTGTTTCTTTACAAAGTTATTTACAAAGCAGAGATGTTTAAAAAAACACACTAAATTAATGGCGACCTTTTGACTTTGATTTGCTTCCCGGTCTAAGGAACATCACAACCTTTTGGCCCTATTATGGCCGATAAAGGCTTCATCCATTGTCTTTGACAATTGATAGTGACTATGTTGGTAACTAACTTCCAGAAATTAATGTTAAACAGATTACTTTTCTTATTTATGAAAATATTTTAATTCAAGCTATAAAATTATAGACTCAAGTTCAAGGTTACAAAATATACAAGGCGCAATCGTCCTAGGATGGGATTCGCGTCACATCCCGCAGATATGCCTCAAGCCCTACTTAAACTAAATGACCTAGTTTTAGAATTAGGTGAGTTGGTTTTGAAACTAGTTGAGCTGACTTCGAAACCAGATTAACTCAAACCAATTTTGGGGATGAAACAAAACAAACTGTAAAGTTTGTTGAAAAAACTTATTGTTACCCTAATTTAATATCTTGCATAGAACATCATTTATGTCTATGTGAGCAATATCTGTAACTGTGGGATAATAAAATGTTCCACTGCAACCTTTTCTCCTCAAAAAATTTATTTTCAGTTCTGTAAATCCATATCTTTCTAAAACTTGGCCAATATAGTAAACAATCGTGGTATTAGTTCTAAATTTGTCTAATGGAAAATCGTCAACATTTATTTCTTTCTTGTTGAGCAACGGTTCATCAACGAATTGCAGATCAGTTAAATAATCGAAGATGATTGTTAACGAGCTGTCTCATGACTACTCTTTCTTTAGCTTCTTGTTGTCTTTTCTTTTTTGCTTTCTTTAATTTTCTAAATTTTCAAGTCTATTTTTCTAGGCAGAATCTGTTAAAATTCGAGATTTTCCTTCCCTTGATTTTTTATTTCTGGCCTGTTTTTTGTGTTGTTTTGGGATAGGAACGCATATCTTTGTATGGTTGTGGTTTGTGCCTTCTGCTCATATGATGGTCTTGCCAATTCATTATCATTTTCTTTCTCGGTTGGCGATGTGTTATTGGCATGGGAAGATCTGGGTAAATCGGATTCGTTTAATACACATTCATTTTCACGTTCTCTATCATTCTTTTGTGTTCGACACATTTGGCAAAAATCATCATCATTAAACGCTAACCTATTAAGCGGCTATGGATCTGGTTATTTTTTGAAAGAATTGCTTATATTTTAATAGCTGAGCATAATTAAACGCTAATTCTCTCACTTGAATTCGCGTAAGGCCATAATTCATATTTGAAGATTTTTTTATATAACTTTAGCTCGGTCTCTTCTTGAGTGTTAAAAATTTGTTTCGCTGAATATTTGGTCGATTTTGTCTTCACTTGCATTTCCTGGGTCGTCGTATTTTCTGAGTAATTCTTCCAAAGATTTCTCCTTCAATGAGGCTTTTATTCTAGATTGTAAGCTGGTTCTTTTTAGGTTGTAATCTTGAGAAGCGTTTCTTTTAGATTTCGACTTTTGAAAAACGTCCTTTATAGATTGGGACATGGCTACTTCGTCTAGATTCATTCGATCTGTTTTTCTTTCTTTCCTTGTTCCATTCTTGCAATAAAATTGCTGAATTTTTATTTTTATATGACAAGCGAATATTTATTTATCATACCATACTAATTTAAGTATACAGTAAGGAAATTTAATGGTTTAGTATAAAATATTGTAAAGTTTGATTTAATTAATTAATTACACTCGTGCCAAATTAATGCAGGGGGTGTTAATGAAACAATATGATTTGTAGTTATCAAACATCTCACTAAATACAGGAAGTTGACCTTTCTGGGGTTAGAGTAGCCGGTATTAGTTTAAATAGGGACTGTTTTATACATTTAGCATTAAAATAAATTAAAATGACACATGATCAACTATATCATTTAACAAAAAAAAACTGTATAAAAAAGCTTATCTGCAAGCACAAATTGTATTTTCGTTTTTAATTTTTCTGAGCATCCTCCCACGAGATCTTGCTATTAACTCAAGAATTAGGCGGCAAATTCAAACATTTCGACTTTTATAGACAGTTGACGAATCCAGAACACTGCCTAAACAAGACGACCTTCCACTAGTCTATTTTTTATTATCATCGATGTAAGCATCTTTACTTTAGTATTGACAATTTGTTCTGTGCCAGCTGTTAAATGAACCCAAAAATGCAATTGTCTTTTCATATCTCTATAAAGGTCCTATAAAGTTTTGCAATCCATGAACGATCTCTTTGAAGGCTTCTTTGCCACTGATTTTTCATTTTCTGCACCTTGGCAAGTTTATAATTTTGTGCTGCCTGTTTAGGAACTATACAATCATCTTCAAACGAGAAGCGATTTCTTAGCAATTGATGCCAATCATTTAATCAAACAATATTAAAAGTCTTGCCTTAACAGCCCATCACCAACTTGCTGCAATTACTGAGCACAGTTGTTGGTCAAAAATTATTATTACGTCTAAAGCTGTAGACCATCTTAAGATGTTGTCTTATCGTATTTGCAACGGTCTCAAATACCTGGCTTTGAAACCCCCATTTAAGCATTTTTGTAAACAGATTCTTTTGTGTTTCAATTGCTGAAACAATGTCTTAAAAGGAATACGTTTTTTATCGTCTTGGTTCACAATTTTTTGAGTTTTCCTCACATCTCTATTTTTGTCTTTTTCAGTTTCCCTAGTCTTAAATGTAAATTAGATTATCTCTGAGTAAACTATAGAATTGTGGTATAGGATTAATAAAAAAACAAGGGCGCAAGTCGCTAGTGAAACTCTTGTTTAGAGAGTTAATAAAGATTAGAAGGTGTGTTTTTCTACAATGAGGAGGAATAGATAGAAACATTCTATTCTTTAGTATCCTTCTTTATCATTCAACGATTGTACCTAACCCAAATCTCCCTAAAGTCGCGCACCATATTATAGAATTAACATAAAAAATTAATTTGAATAAAATTATAGGTGCTACGGTGCATTAAATTAAGTTAATGGTGAAAATATTTGAACAAGGGATAGGGATTTTTAATCAGTGTACTTTAAGGGTGATCTATAGCCGTGCGCTCATGCCGGATATTCTGCGTGCGAGAGTATAAAGCACTTCATAAGGGGGTGCGAGACGGAGAGTGTTATCCCCACCAGTATCCGGTTTAATCCGGCGGGATAAACCGAACCATTTTTCACTCTTGATTAAAAACCGGGAATGTCAAATTTACGTGCGCTAAACCGGTACGACGTGGCGCCCTCCCGCGTTCACGTTACACTTTTTCCAACACTTCTTCCTGCTACGGCGACGTTTAACCCTCGTCCGTTCCTGGAACGAAGGGGGGGCCTTCAATTTTTAATTTCGAGTAACCACTTATTAATTTTCTAATTACGTCTGAGGGCTTTAAGTACGCCGGAGTTCGCCGAAAACTTTTACCTGAACAAGAGTAAAAAGGCGGGCGAGCAGCGGCCGCCACGGTAGTTGGGGAATTACGCGAATGTTGCCGGCGTAGTTTGGAGAAAAAAAAAACGGGAGAGGGTACTTTTCCGACGGCCACAACTTTAATTTTTCGACAGCCGCAACTTTAATTACGTTTTTTTTATTTAATGAAAGCGTCGAGAGCTGCTGGAGCCTTCTGCTACGCCACTGATGTTTAAATTGGTGAAGCTTGATTCATTTACGGGTGCAATGTAATAATGCAGTACTTTCATTAATTAAATAAAGAAAGTGTTACGAACTCTTGACTTAACTTGGCTGTCTTAGAAGAAGAAGTACAATTTGCACCAAGGGATATCTTGTATTCAGAACAAATAAAATGTAAAAAGTGTATAAATTCATATAAATCATTGCTATGCTAAAGTAGGTTGATAAAATTAGCTTGCGTAGTTTTCTCATTTATATTACAGTTACGCGAACAAAAACGTTCTATTTTGTACCTTCCTAACAGGTGATGTTCGAGAAATTCCCTTCCCGAAGTAAATTACATCTAACTTAGTTTGTAAATTTGGTGCTACCACTCTCTACTCTTTACCGTAGAAAAGGTAAACCGCAAATGTAAGTGAGTTTGCGTTCGGAAAACGAGCTGAATCACCTAGTTACTACGTTTGTACCTTTTACTTCTAACTGATAAACAGTTGGCGTTAGTAGCTCTGATGTTACGAATATATGTCGAGGTTTTACTCGATTTCAAGTTTCGGATGTGGTAAGGCGATATCTTCTATTGCGTGATATCTTTTTTCCACCTTTACGTTAATAAAATAAGAATCAACTAAAAATGATTTAGTCAAGCTCTCTATTTTATTTTTGTGGTCTTAAATATGTAGTCTCCTTCGCACGGAACCAAATCAGGTGAATACGGTGGATGATCGATAACAATGATGCCTTTTTTGCTCAAGGATTCACGTACCACGATGGCTTTATGCTATAGTGCATTGTCGTGCAACAAAAAACAACTGCCTGACTCTCGATATTCCGGTCGAACGCATCCAATTCTGGCCAACAATCTTTGTGGAACTCCCAGATCATATTCTGCGTTCATCGTCTGACCTTCTGGGACGAATTCACTGTGAACAATTACATTTGAATCGAAGAAAACGGTCAGCATTGTCTTGATTTTCCTCTTTTGGAAACGTAATTTTTTCTCTGTTGGCTCTTCTGGTGACTTCCATGCCCCACTCGACGTTTCGTTTTCGACTCACCACGTTTCATCACCATTTACAATGGCTGATCTGCTTACCGGATTCCTTTCGAATATTTTTAACTTGTCTTAGCAATACTGAACTCTCCAATATTTTTGGTCGCAGAGACCTTCTGTTAGCCAAAATTTTCAATAGACTGCGTTTTTCGGTATCCCAGTTTCCTCTTCGATAAGTCTCAGACACACAGCGGTCACTTCGAAGAATTTCTCTGACTTTCTCAATGTTTTCTTCACTATCCATTCCTTGGATTCATTTTATTAAACTTAATAACTCCATAACTCCCTAACTTAACAACCTTATGATTCTGCAGGCAAGACTTTTGTGAGTTCGCTTTCTCGCTCTATTCACCCGCCATTTGTAGTTGTGTCTCAAAAAATTGGTATCTCGATCCCCGATTCCATTTTTGTTTGTGGTTGTACCTAAACTCTGACATACTGGGGTTCTTTTGACCTGGGATTCCTTTGGAACCTTTTTAATATGTCTTTGCATTGCTGAATTCTCCAATATTTTTGGTCGTCTGTCAGAGTGCGCGGCGCGTAGAGTGCACAGACTTTCTGTTTGCCCAAATTTTCCGTAGAATGTGCTTTTCGGTATCTTAGTTTCTTTTTCGATAAGTATCGCAGATACACAGCGCGGTTGTTTCGAATAATTTCTTTGATTTTCTCTATGTTTTCTTCATTGAGAGTGATTTTTGGTGTCGCTGCTCGGTAATCGTCCTCACAAGATCGTCATGACCGTCACGGAACTACACATTTTTAATGTTTCAGACGATTCTGCACCTCTTTTACTTAATTTAAAGCAGAATGAATTTAATATTCATTCTTTGTTTTAAGTTGATTTTTCCATCGATGTATACAAAGTGACTTGTTGGAAATATATAAACTTTATATATATACATACATATTTATATATATTCGACTTCCCCGTATTCCACGCCCACATATGTATATGTAACTCGATATATTATCGGTTAGAAGGCAGATTCCAGCCAACATACATATATTATGTCAGCGGGAGGAGGACGTTTTTTCCCCCCAGTTGGAAATTTTCCTCTTAAAAACAATTTGCGGGAACGATTGTATTAGTATTTGCCGATGTTTATAAATCACGATGTTTCTATCGGCCCTGATGTAATATAATATCGAGAGGCGACGTTTGATAAATTGCCGGACCAGTACTACAGCAGAAAATTCGGTTACGTGCTGGTTTGGGCGACCGAACCCCTAGCTTACGCAGTGCCACGTTGACTGGTAGGGGAGATTAGAAGCTTCATCCAGCATCATAATATACAATAGCGCTCGTAAGTATTTTACCGCTGGAACTTAAAAGTAGTGATCTGTTGTGATTATCCAGTTCCATAAGTACCATCACTAGCCCATTACTAGATGTCGTGAGATCTCTGCTGGAGATTTCTTTGCTGTTCTTGGTGATATGGTTGCTTTAAAGACAATAACCAGGGAGAAGGCGTGTAAGTACTCTAAACTTTGATTTATTTAGTCAAGTAATAGTAATTCATCGATAACCCATAACCAAAAAACCGGTAAAAGTTTATTCTAAGGATGTGCATGGTAGTAAAGCCGAAAGATCGTTCTGTATACAGCAACACTAAATTTTCTTGGCCTGGTTTTTCCACAACGATGTCAGCATTCACAAAGAGTTGATGCCTCTAGATTAAACTATGAATGCAGAATTCTATCGCGATGTTTGTGACCTCTGTACTCTTTCGATCCCTTTGAACATGAAGATGTAAACGCTCAGATTTGGACACGATAGAAAAGATTCAAACCGAATTGCAACCGACGCCGAGCTCACAGCAGAACCCTTTGAAATTACAAGGATATACTTTTAAAACAAACCATCTAGATATACATTTCGACCATGTCCAAGCTGACCCAAATTAAAAACCGTTAAATTGCAACCAACGAATAATCGTCGCAAACGATTGAAATTTCTTTTGGACGCTGGTGTACGTGAAACGATGAGACGACAACCTCCCTCAGTCCATCGAAACCAGCGCTTTGAGCTGCTGCCGTTGCAGAATAAACGAAGGCGGTGCCTCAACCATAAATTCTCTAAATACGTGCAAGATTAAACCACAAATCGCTGTTGTCTTACGGCTAATTCATTTATATCGATCCCGTGCCTCGCTCCCGTTCTTGTTCGCCTTGGTTTCCACTGGAGTGTTCAACGCCGTGTTCTGCGGACGGAGCAGGAGGGGAGTGTATCCGTATAGGGTATACACAGGATCACCCGACGCTCCTTAAGCTTCTCCCGGCTTCATCTCTAAGACACCGCTTGTGTATATACCACCGGAAGTTTACCTAGTCCCTAATTAAATGTCTCCCCGACCTATACAATCCACTACAGCAGCGTGCTCGGCACCATCTCACGTTTGGGTTGCGCGCTCGTGCTGACGCCACTGTTATATTCATGTTACAGTCGTTTATTATCGCTTCCTATTTGGTCGATCTTTTTTCTTTTACAGTAGAATTGGAAAGTTTAACAATAGGAAGTTATGAGCTATATTAAGGAGGTATTATAAGATACATATTTAGCGATGAGAAATTGCTTTCTGTCCGATGATTTATGATGTTCGAAATGGGTAATAAAGTGTCTGATTATTCGGCTTGAAATTATAATAAACATCGATTGTAAAGCGCGATGTCGCAACTACCTAATATCCAATCCATCATTCGATAGTGTTCTGTCGAAATGGCTTTTAAATTTTCAGTATAGTTTGTGTAATGTTTCTAAACTGACGGTGTTTCTTACAGCGATCGATTTGTTGTTTATGCAGTCATCTTTCTTGTCTTTAATAAGCAATTATCCTTCCACAGAATTCAACGGTGTGAGGAATGATTGATCTTGGCCACGTTGTTCATATACAACATTTAACCCTTAAATGCATGACTTTTTTATTTTTAATAGAAAAAATGCAGAAGATTCGTTAAAATGCATATATTCAGAGAAAAATGTTTAAAAAAATAGTTCGAACAAAAAAGATAAAATTTTCTTTTTTAACTTATTGTTGCAAATATCCTTCCACAGAATTTTATATATTATGCAATATATAAAATTTTTAAATGTTGGTATGATACAGCTTACAACAGTTGTTTTTTCCATTAAAGCACAAATTGACTTCTCACATATAGTTTGACAAATTCCGTTACAACTTGAAAACTTGCACCTTTCGCGTTTGCCGCTCCAAATAAACCAGTGTCCTAATTGATCGAGCCGTACATTTTTTGGTGGAATACGTTAAGCTGGTCCGTGTTTTTTTTTTAGTAGCCATTAGCTGGTCGGGTCTTCCGCGTTTTACCGAATTAAATTCGAAGAAAGTTATTTTATTGATATTTTGTTGTTTTTATGGTCTTTCCAAACTAGACAACTAAGATGGATGGCATCTAAAGTACCCACAAATTCGTGAGATGTTCCTCGTGCTTTATTTTTCATTTCTTTTTCGGTTGGCAACTTACAATTCATGATTCTATTGCACCGCACAGTTCCCAAACAAAAAATACCTTTTTTGGCAAGATATGTCAGTAAGCGTATATTCGTATAGTAATTGTCAAAATATAATCTAAAATTCTCATTTTCGGGAATAATTCTGGCTAATCTAACAACAACGTTGGCTGGTGCTCTCAAATCCGGTTCACTATGAACAAAGCGTTGATTATCGTTACCTGGCCTCAGTGCCGGATTAAGACCCTTAGATGCCCTAAGCACTAACTAATTTTGGTGTCCCCTTACATTTGTAATTAAAAATATCAAAACAATAATAAACGTTAAAATAAAATTTTATTTACTGAAAATTCGAAATTAAACAAAACATAGTAAGAACGAAAATAATATTTACATCTGTATGCTTCCATTTTATTTACGAATTAATAATTTTCTCCTGCTTTTCTTCCTTGCAAAGTCTTTGATCAGATCAACATAATCAATTTTACGTAACACATCTGCTTCTATACATAATAGTGATAAGATATCCAGTCTGCCTTGTTGCATAGTTGTTCTTAGAGGATTTCTAATATATTTCATTCGAGAAAATGAACGCTCAGCTGAGCAGTTTGTGACCATATTAATGTTAAAAATATACGAAAGGCAACGTCTCAATATTGTCTTCTAAAATTATTTTATAAAGTTCAGCGTGACTGAATGTTATTTTTCCACTTTCTGTTGCACTGAACTTATGGCACACATATAGATGAAACCCCTACACTTTGAAAAATTTAGTCTACAAGTTTCACGTAAATACTGCAACACTTAGTTTGCTATTTTCTCGCCGGTGTGGCTTTATATTTCCAGAAAGGTTAAAAAGCGTTCAATAGGCTGTCCATCTTTCAAGTACCTAAGCACAACACTTAACTGATCGATATGTGCCACATCTGGTGTTGAATCAACGAACACATTAAAATAACTAGAAGATTTAACTTCGCCAAGAATTAACACACGAATCTTTTCTGCCATTACTTGAATAAGTTCCTCGCAGATAGTTTTTGACAGGTAAGAAGTGTTTCCTTTGCCAGAATTTCCATACTTCGAAATGTGACCTGCTAAAAATGGATCAGACTGGCTTATAAGTTCAAGCAGTCCTAAAAAATTCCCATTTTGCAATGATCCAAACCTCTCTTCTGTTCCTCGAAAAGCCAAGTCACGTTCAGCTAACGTACAAATAACAGCTATGATACGCTTGAGGACATGTTCCCAGTAATCACACTCTTCCTGAATTTGTGTCTCAAACCGTGACTTCAACCCAGTAAATTTATTTAATTTAAATGATAAATTCGACTATGAAAAATTTCTGTGGTGCCCACTTCCCTTGATGCCCTAAGCACGTGCTTACTTTGCTTATAGGGTTAATCTCTCACTGCCTGGCCTGAATACACTTCAAATTGATAAGCGAATCCACTGATGCCATAGAGAACAAATAATTTGAAATTCCATTTATGAGGCTTCGTCGGCAAATATTGCTTCATATAGTAACGAACTTTGGTCGAACAAAAAAAATAGCAAATTTTTCATCTAAATAGCTAAAACTGGCCGTAACTTGTGAAGTTCGTCATGTTTCGGATTTTCTTTGGGTAAATGTTTTCTATTATCGTTTAAGTGAAGAAATGGTCGGATTTTTTCGAATCTATTTTACTAGATAGATTCGAAAAATCCGACTTATTTGTTCAATTCCAACATCATGTGCCCAGTAGTAGCGTGTATTTGAAATACGAATTGTAGACATGTGTATAAGAATGCTGCTATATTTCTTTAGTTCACTAACAGTTAAACACAGTGGTTTATTTATGTCTACTTGTTGAGCGTATAAATTAGATTTGTCGACTATCTTCGCCAATAATTTGTCTGAAAAGAATTAGGAAAAACACTCATAGGGCGTGTCTATCTCTAGAAATTTACTTGGTAGTATACTGTTTCCACGAAAAGCCAATTGAGCCTTCTTCCACGTTATCTGTAGCGCTACTTTCTTTTGCGTCTTATTTTCTAACATGGGTACTTGGGTTCTGAAGATTTCTATTTACATCATGTTGATTTTTTGTAATCTTATCTACATTAGTATTTTCTTGTAGGTTGAAAACATCGGAATTTGCGGTGTCATCCTTAAGATCCGCTATATACTCTGGCTCTTGTAAACTATCTGTTTCAGAAAAAGCTGAATAATTGGGATCATCACTAATTTCGCTTAAATTGTCACGAAAGTAGCGCAATTCTTCATCAGTAACATACTTCTTGTCAGCCATTATAATCGTAAAATAAAAATAAAAAAGTTTATTACCAATTAACTATTTAATTAGCTTAGTTGGTATTGCGTGCAATGAGTACTCGACTAAGCTAAAAAGAATGTCTAGAAACCTATTTTATAATATTAATAAAATTTCCTCCTACATCATACAGGCATTCTGCCATCAACTTCTATGACGATACCTAAACGAGATAGCCATTCGTAATTAAACTTTTAACGATCCGGCTTCGCCCGACATATAATTTCGATAATCTTATGTAGCTCGTACCAGCTGTTTAATAAGGAAATAAGATTTGTAGAAGTTTAGGATCGCTTTATCTGTACCGAGCGCAACTTCTTCATTTCTCCGTCTCTCCCTCACTAAATGAGATCCGTTTAAAAATGGATTTAAACTTTCGACTTGATTAATGATCTCCGTATCTGTGGAAACTTCGCTAATATGAAGCTCTCCGAGGAAATACACCATATTAAAATGATACTGGACTAATTCTTTCTGTTTTCTTTTTTTAATTAAAGTCCTGAAGTTTATACGATACGATGTAGGCAATTAATTGCTTTTCTATCCGTCAGAGTTTCGTACATAAAGGTATAGCATCTAATTTGGATTTTACTGAATGCTTTCAGATGAAATTAATATAAAAAAAACACCCTACATTCGAAACAATGATAGATATAGGATTGAATACATGCGATTTATAAAATTTAATGTGGCGAAACGGGGAGAAATTTATTAATTAAAGCATATAAACGTGGCACCCGAATGTAGCTCCGCTGAAGGAGTATTATACGATTTATCATTCCAGAACAATGATAAATCGTGATGTAAAGGGAAGTAGTAAACATTGTTAACAAATGCGGCCGAGTACTGAAATATGCACGAATAATATCACCGACTCTCTCCCTCATATGATACATCTATCCGACTCGCAAAAATAAATATAAGCGAATTGAATACGCGAACAATGGCTAAGTGAGTAATTCTGATTACGTTCGAAACTTTAATTTCGTGGAAATAATTTTAAGGTTTAGTTAGAAACGTAATTTTGCTTCTAAATCGATTAAAAGTATTCTTCAAATTAAGTTAATTTAAAACGGATGACCTGGGATTCACAGCAAATGTAGAAAGTAGGAAATGTATTCATGGAAATGTATATTTCTCCATACACAGTGGGCTGGGGATATTTGCATTTTATAATAAAAAAGTGTTATCAAACAATACATACATACATGTAGTATGTATGCAATATATTGGAAAATTAGTTTCCCCCTGGAACTGTATTAACATTTAATGCATGCATATAAATTTTATGAATTACATATAGAGAATTAGTTTGCGTATTTTTGTGCTTGAGGTATGATTTTAATTCAAAAAATTTGGCTTGGGGATCTAATTTATAATAAATAGAAATGAATTACTAGAAATAATTATTGGTCAAAACCCGGAAGCCCTCATAACAGAGACTCGGTTTTATTTTCTAGATTAGACAGTTTGAATACAATTTCAAACGTAATCTGCATTATTTTGAGGGTGGTTATATTATCTTTGGGGAATAGATTAGATTAGGGTGGGTTTAGGTGGGTCGGTAAAGCATTTCTACCTCTCTTCACTACGACCAATGAGATCTATTCTGAATACCCTTGATCTTTTAGTCCCAATTGATCTCAAAACTTCTAAAGAAATTCAGGATCTTCGTAGGATCTACGACTCACTATATTCGGAGAAGAATCGGCATTTGTCGCTGTCTACTGTCATTTTCAACAAAATTCGTTAGAGTCATATATTAAACACTGTAAATTTGGGATGAATTGAATTGTCAAAATTACACGTACAGACAAGCTACTGCTCTTTAGAAAAACTTAAAAAAAGGGAAGTCAAGAAAACAAGAAAAAGAGAAGGACGGTATTGAAAAGTTGATTGAAAAAATAGAAAAATCAGGTGAAGGAAAAAAAGTTCTTTTTAAAAGAAGAAAAGACGTAATACGAGGGAGCGTTTTTATATTCGCGGAATGGGGGATAAGGGGTGGAAATCAAAGAACCAAATTATTTTTCTTTTTCAAAATATTCACCTGCAAGACGGATACATTTTTCACATCTTTCAATTAATTTATTTATACCCTCATAAAAAAATGATTTCTCTTTATCTGCAAAATACGCCGAAACTGCCTCCTTGACTTCATCGGCAGTAAATTTTTTACCCCGCAGCTCTTTTTTTCGTCTCCAGTAACAATTCGACTCAATACACCATCCTTGTCTTCATTACAGAAGTCCAAAAATGCACGCGAACACTCTACGCGCTGTTGTTTTTGCGGCGGCGTGAGCATTCTCGGCACCCATCTTGCGCTGACCTTAGACATGCCGAGATGATCGTGTAGGATTTTAAAAATTGTTGTATCGGATACTCCAACCATTTCTGCGAGTTGTCTCTTCTTTAGTCGAGCATCTTCGAGTACAATTTTTTCAACTTTTTGGATAAGTGCTGGCGTGGTCACCTGAATGCTCCTGCCCGGGCTCGGGTCGTCTTCAAGGGATTCCCTTCCTTGTTTAAATAAACTATGCCACTTGTACACCATGCTTTTTCCTGGACGAGAGTCGCCGTAAACCAATGACATCTCATTCATTATGGTCGCGACTGATTTTCCTTGCCTAGTAAGGAACTTTATAACGGCACGATATTCGATTTTTTCCATATTTCACTTTTCACTCCTGATTATGTTACTTGGTTGACGATAGCCCAAAGACTAACTGTCTAATAACAATGAAACTTCGTATTTATACTAATTATGAGTCGCTGCACAGGCCACGCCCCCAATGCGCCTAATCACCCCCTACAACCCGCTCATTCCGCGAATATAAAAACGCTCCCTCGTAAAATAGAAAGTCAAAAGTTTGAAAAGAAGATTGAAAATTAGAGAGACAGGAGAAAGAGAAACGTTTTTGAGAATTGAAAGAAAAAGATTTGGATTGATTGAATATAAAGAGGAAAAGATAAGATTGAAAAGTGAGAAAAGGAAAAGAAGAAAGAAAAGAGTAGACAAAGAACAAAAGATTCAAACGAAGGAAAAGGAAAAGAAGTAGAAGCTGGAACAAAGTGTTTTGGGGATAAAAATATTTAGATATCACACATAAATAATTAATTAAATAGGAGAGGGTGGGTTTCAAAATTATTATTGTAAAGTGTTTAATATATGTTTTTCTTTATATTTTATTTGATTTTAATATTGAGCACTGCAATTTGGCGACCGTGACACGAATATGATAACTCGTCATTTTGATATAATAATAATAATAATAATAATCCATGCCTTAGCATCCCCCAACAGCTTGCGCCAATTACAGGGGGCATCGGCTGGCCATGAGTTATTATTACGCCTGCGGCTGTAGACCGACTTAAGATGTTACCTTTCCGCATTTGCCGTGGAATTTGGAAAACTACAGAAAACCAAACTCAGAAAGGAAGCACCGGGGTTCGAACCCGGTACTGCCGGACTGCTAGTCAAGTGTGCAAGCCACTAAGCCACCAGCCCGACTAAACTCTATAGAAGTCCATAATAGTCAGGATTTTTAGACAAGCCTCAAAATTTTATGTTAAATAATAATAATAATTATAAAATTATTAAAAATTTATCTTACGAACATTCTTTTTAACGAAGATAATGACGGTAATATTTTGGAAGATAATAGTTTGCGTGAGGAAACGTGGTGTTTTAATTACGATTCAAAAGAAGAGCAAAATCAAGACAATGTTGACCGTTTTCCTCGATTCAGAGGGAATGATTCACAGTGAATTCGTCTCAGAATATCATGGGAGTTCTAGAACGATTGTGACCCAGAATTCGACGAGTTCGACCGGAATATCGCGAGGCCAAGCAGTCGGTTTTTGTTGCACGACAATGCTCAATCGCACAAAGCCATATGGTAGGTGAATTCTTGATCAAAAATAGGCATCATTGTTATCGATCATCGACCGTATTCACCTGATTCACCTTCGCGCGACCTCTGGCTATGTCCTAAACAGAAAGTAGTGATGAAAGGAAATCGTTTCGATGCCATCCCGGTCATCCAAAAGACTTCAACCGTTATACTAAAGGCGATTCTAACCGATGAGGAGGAGGCGACTATTTTGAACAAACAAGAATAAAAAATCGAAACAATAAACGCTTTGCATTTTTGTTTAGATCAATCTCATTGGATCTAGAACAGACTGTGTATGTTTCTTTAAAACTATTAAAGCTCGTAAAAGATCTTTTTCTGAATTTGTTTCGCAGTTTACCGAGATCATCTTTCATAAATATGTACGTAGTTACTTTTCTCTGTACAAAAATATTGCGTCTGGACTTGCGTCTTCTTCATCTTTTTTGATTATTTCTAGCAGGCGAAACTTCCATACCGTAGTGCTCCACAGAGATATCGGCAGCAATCCACTTCTATATTATTGATTACTATAAGTTTGAAGAACTTTGCCAAATTTATACGTACCTCTCGAGCTACATAACTCAATGCGGCCAACTTAAAATGGAAATCACGCACACATATGCAGTTGTCTGAAATGCACGAGATAAAACGAAGATGCAATCTTGAGATATGGTTAAGTGAATAACTGTATTCTTTAATGGTTATGATCAATGATGATTTCGTATTCGTATTGGCAATATCTACTCTTAGAGGGTGGTTTTAATCATTTCAAATTTGATCGTTGCAGTTATTAGATACCTGTTTCCGTAAACAAAATTCGTATTCCATATTTTCCTCGGTTTCTATTTCTGCTTTTTAGTTCCACATATATTCATGCATATATTCAAAGCGGCGGGCAAAAAAACGTGTCCCATAATACCTGCTGCGCTTGCATACGTTATCAGTTAATATTTAAATGTATTGCTCCTCTCGGATGTCGTGTGTAGGTGGCGGTGGTGGTAACGGTCTCTTGCCTCGCGCCCTCACTCGAAGAGATTAATGGTGCATACATTTTTCACGCGACCCTCTTTCCTGTCATATTTACAGTGGCATATGTCTAGTCCTCTGCGAATCCGTAAACCTACATTCCGTCTGTAGTGAGAGCGTAGGCATTCCGTTCCATATCCAGCGTATCTGGCCGAGGGAATCGATATTTTCGTTAGTCTAGCTACGGCTAGATGGTGGAGATCTTTTCGAGGAATGGAATGAACTCGTCTCGCGGTACTGTAAACTACACAGGTTATTGCGGTATCTATTGTCAACGCTGAGTGAATTTAGTCGAGTAGTTTTTCTTGATAGTTCCTTAACAATCATAATCTACAGCATTTCCTTCCGAGTTTATTTCTTCCATCGCGGTTTTTGTTTTTCTCGATCTCTTCTTTGTTGCTCCAACTTTTTTCTTCGCCAATAAGATCAACTTGTCCGGGACTCTCTAACTAGTTAGTTTGGGATTAATTAGCTTGATTGCTAATGTTTCCTTTCTGATTTTTGTTTTGTGCATCTTTCCAAGCCGAAGGCCAATTGCAGAAAGGTGACAGCTTTAGTTGGTCAACAAACGTAGTAGTAGTAATAAGTCAATGCCTCCTACACATGAAATGTTTAGAAAAAATGTTTAAAAGAGTAGGAAACGGAAGGGAAATTACTATCTTATGAATCTAGAGAAATTTACCGGTTCCAAATACACCTGAAGAGGACTTCTTCTCCTGGTAAAGGATAATCTGACTCAGCTACGGACAACAATTTTGAGAATTGAATTTTTGAAGTATGACCTAGAAATATTCCACTAAAACTGCACTCGAACTTTATAACAATAATAATAATATTAATAATAATAATAATGTTTTATTTGCTTCTGGTTCAAGGGATCATGAGCAATTGTCAAATGTAGATACCTATAATCTATAGTCGTATAAAACTATACAATACAATACCTGATACAAAACAATTTAAAAATAAATGCGATAGAAAATAGTCTGAATTTTAGTATAATGCTTTATCCACTAAATACTTATTTAGTTCGATTTTAAATTTATATTGCTTATACTTTTTTGCATTGGCAAAGCATTATATGTTTTTATTATCATGTACTCTGGACCTTTCTCGAGCATCGTGCTAGAATGATGTGGTATACTTAGATTATTAAAGTTGCTGGTAGTTACATACACTGTTAGATATAGATCCGTTTTGTAGTAAAAATACCTTTATTGTGTACGTAAAAACATAATAAGCAGTAGAGATAAGGCGAGTGCACCGTGAATATCCCCAACGAACGAAAGTACTGCCAGCAGGAGTCCCCAGCGCGCAATCGAAGCATGCATCTAACAATCCTCTTCTGATCTGCAAACAATCTAAGGGTCTGTGACGAACTTCCCCAAAAAATTGTTCCATACCTCATCACCGATTGAATACTAGATACACCATAATAAGCAGAGTTCAATCGACGACAAATCGAGTCAATATGGCATCCCCAACCCAAACCCGCCCGAATCCATACACCCCAAAAATATAGTCCAAACGGCACCAATTTGAGGGACTCAATTAGGTTGAATTACGTCTTCTTAACATTATATCTCCCTTTTGCAGTACCAAGGAATATCTATCCTGCAAGTACCCCCTATTACGCATTTTTTAATGAAGCCGCGATGCAATTCCCAAAGGCAAAATCTAATTGTTTATGTACAAATAAAGCTACTACCTGCAGTATTAGATACACAGTACCGAGTTGTGAGCTAGTATATGTTTTAAATATAATTCTTCTTTAAATTTTCACTTACAAATCAAATGACGACAAGATCGATATTTCTCAGTATCAAATATGACTGATGATTATTTAAAATTTATTACTATGAAAATTAACTTTGTTGTGCTTATGCTGTCATCCGTATTATTTAAGCAGCGAAGGAAATTCATGAGAGGATTTTACCTACATTGGGTGACTCATGTCCTCCTTATGAGTGTGTTCGACTTTGGGTAAATGAGTTTAAGCGTGCATTAAAGATAAAGAGCATTAAAGATTCACCACGTCCTGGAGCCCGGAAATCAGCTGTGACACCCGAAATCATCGATAAAGTTCATGATCTGATTTTAGCCGATAGACGAGTGAAAGTGCGCGAGTTAGCGGAAGCCACAGCCACAACTGAGCGAGTTCACTTCGTTTTGCATAAAAAATTGCACATGCAAAAACTGTGCAAGATAGGTGCCGCGTTTGTAGAATGTAGTAGCGTTTTTTCGCCATTTTGTGACTGTGGACGAAACTGAATACACCACTATGTCCCGGAAACAAACCAGCAGTCGAGACAATGGATTGCCCATGGCGAATCGGCTCCGAAAAAAGCGAAACGCGTTCCATCCGTTGGAAAGGTCATGGCATCAGTTTTTGGGGACCCAAAGGGAATTCTCCTAATGGACTACCTTGAAAAAGGAAGAACCATTACCGGAGAATACTACGCATCACTTTTGGGCATCCTGCGTATTCGCTAGACCTAGCTCCCTCGGACTACCATCTATTCCCGAAACTATTATAAAAACTTCTGGCAGGACGAAAATTTGAGTCCAATGAAGAGGAAGTAGTTCAGCATTTTGAAAGCATCGAAGAAATTCATTTCCGTAAAACAATCGCGAAGCTGGAGACACGTTGTGGCAAGTGCGTTGAACTTCGAGGGGACTATGTCGAAAAATAAAGTACATTGCAAAACTCAAATTGTTTTCTTTCATAGCAAACCAAGTTAATTATCAAACCGCCCTCGTACTTGTCCTCTCTATCAAATTGCATTTTCATATCCTTTTGCACAGTATATCAATTGTAATCGTATAGGTGGCGTCAATACAAAAGATTGAATGTAAGCTATAAAGAAGTGAGCATGGTATCTTCATTTAAAAATCTTTTACTTTCCAAATTCCTGTGTAGAACCATTTTAGATCGTATCAAGAGGTATGTTTCTGGGTAAACACATACACAGAAGCCGGCAGAGCAAATTGTAGTGGGTGCAACGCCACCTCTCAATTTATGTTTTCAAAAATTATTTCATTTTAATCCGGCGCCCAACATAATTAGCATTTCTTCTTGGCATACACCTAATACCAATTACAATGAACAATTTAATCATAAGAAGCTATCCAAATCGATACATTCCAATTAAAGATAACAGCGTTAATTAATTAATTAATTAATCTAACGGAGCAAATCAAATTCCTATTACGAGATCTGATAAATGCTTACCGTATACGCAATTAATGCTAAATTGATAATTCTAAATTGCATCCATCTACGAATAGACAAGGACGTAATACTCTAATTATATAACGCAGTCTATACAAAATATACAATATAAGCTTTAACATAATTACATTTGATTCAGCGCTGTATTACCCACTCATCATCTATTCATTATTTGATGGACTGCGCATCATCATCCATTGGAACCGATTTAATCCCGTATATTTTAGTCTCAAATATAGTTGCAAATTAATAACTGAATGCATCGAATATCCCGTCGAAATATCTGTTGAATGGTATTCATTGCATTCAGTTAACGGAATAAAACATTTTTAATTAGACTTAAATATAAACGAGAATGGACTTTTAAAACTTGTAATACCACGGAGAGAATTTAAATTACTCCGTTACTTTGCCGAGCGTAGCCCCTTTACCCTTGTTTATTCCGTTGTTTTCTTCGCGTGCGTTTCAACCGAAACAGTTCATTCGGAGTTAATGGTCGAAGCTATCAGAATTCTTTCCGTTCCCTTCTTTTAATTATTATAGTTACGTATCGTTGCGCTGGCTCCCTCTATAAATGTGATAATTTCTGGACGAATTAATTTCGGAGTTTTGCTTCCCCGAATGAAAATATTGACCGTGTTTGATACTGCGCGTAAATATTTTTCCAATTAAATATTCTACAATGTAACTAATCGAATGGAAATCGGATTACCTCTGTAGGGTTATTGTTCGATTGTTTCGTTTTGTTATGTATGTAGTGTGCGTTGAATTGTGCGTGATCCTATTTTGCTATTGAATTGTATACAGTTCTTAGTAATTTACGTATATTCAACATGGAATCGATGCCCGAAATATAACACGCTGTACGGAATAATTAGTGCATGAATAAAACTAGGTTGGTATTTTCGATGTTGCCGGCTGCTCAGTTTTTACGTAAATATTATCCGACTATGGCAATTTTTGAGCGTGCTATTATCTAGAAAAAGTTAATTCTAATACATATTATTTAATTCGTTTTGACAAAAATACCAAATCACCAGTAAATGAACATGAGTACCCAGTTGATAAACAAAGATAAACCAGTGAATGAACATGGTATTTATTTTTGGATAATGAAAGAAACAGGACAGTTAACGTTTACAAATTACTTACAGTAAATACAATTATTAATAAAAATTAAATTTTAAAACCCGACCTGCATATTGTATTTGGGGTAGGTTCTGACATTTGAATTTTCTGTGTACCAAATTTTGTCGAGAATGTCTGGCCACTTCGACTGTTTCTTTATTTTCTCCATTACACTTACTTCGTAGAGTTCATGTTCAATGCTTTTTACAATATCCGGATAATTCCGATTCTGGTACTTCACAATAATTTCCTACAATAATTGTTTCGTCTACTAAACTCATCATTTTCATACTTTTGAAAACTTATTCTTCTACCTTGTTCAAAATGTTTCCTTGGTTCTTGTTCTTCTTTCTCATTTTCTTTATTATTTTTTACTTTTTTTCCCCTTTACATTTTAGTTTTCTTTACCGATCTCTAATTTTCTCTTTATAGTAGTACCCTTATTTTCGTTTAATGAGTCTAACGACTCATGTTTTTTTCTTCTGCAAACTTCTTCTTTGTTGTGGTTTTTTTACAGTTTCCGGTCTCAATTTCTTCTTTTGCTTAATTTGTTCCTTCTTTTGTTCTTTTTCTAGTCTTTTCTTTGTTATATTATACTCTTTTTCATCTTTTTTCTCTGTTGCTCATTATGAAACTCGATCCATTTATTGGAAGTTTATGCGTATGGCATTAACGTACGGGAACGACTAGATATTATTTTGTATTCTGGTTTGGGCCAATGCAATTGCTGTTTCCAGATAACCTCATATTTTGAATCATTTTTGTTTGTCCCTATTAAAATATTTGAGCGAACATGAATTGCGTTCTCATTATCTTTATTTTTAGTTTTGTTTTCTGTATCATTCATTACGGATGTTTCACATGATACGGTGTTTATATGTTCTACAATACTAAAGACATTTTTAAGAATTAAATCAAAAAGTTTTTCGCAATCTATTTTATTTTGAATGGATACTTCGTTCATTATTTCGCTGTCAAATGTAATTGTTAGTGTTTCGGGTTCTTTTCTTTCGTACACGCAGCAACCAGTGAAATTATTATTTTGTACTGTCTCTAAATTGTCAGTGAATAGGTGGGTACAACGTACTATCTATTTCAACAGAAAGATCATTCAAAAACGAATATTATCTTTCCTCAAAAAATGATTTAAAACTTATAATCGTCCGTTGGTTATATCACTTACTGCAGATATTTGAAAGACGTCTTGTAGATATATGTACATTTAGAATACTCCACGGCATTTTCATTCAGTGGATAGAGACCGCAATATCTAAAACCATTGACGATTGTATTGGGTTGAGAAGCATTATCGAACGGTTCTTTAAACAACGTGCAAAAGTTATGACGTGTTATCATCGTGTGTGTCTTTTGCTTGTGGCGTTGACAACGCTCCTTCCACTGAGCTTTCAGGAGGCGAAAAATACTTACGTCGCACTGCTGAAGAATATGGGTAGAGTTTGGAAACAGACAATAAAAAATAATTTTATTTTCTACGCAAAACTTGTAGAGATCTAGATTATAGTGAGACTTATGACCATCTATAAAGAGAGAGAGAGAGAGAGAGAGAGACAGAGAGAGATGCACCGATAAAATATATCGACAATATACTCGAAGAAGGTAGCTGCTGCCATCAATCCCGAATTTGATCTTCTTATACCCCATCCAAGCGGAACAGAGAGTACTAATTCTTTAGGAATTCCTTGATATGGAAAAACAACGATTGGGTGAGCGGCAATACTTACAGTAACATAATTATTATATAAAACAGTTACAGACTCCTTTTCGTTCGCAGAGACAATTTCATATAAGTTTTTAAAATTTCTTTCGAGTGCCAAAACCTTCCCTGATTTCATGCACGTTTTCATGCAAGTTTCAGCGTTGAAAATTCGTGCTGGATTGGTCATCATAGTATCAAGCACTAAGTATTTCTTAAAGTTAGCAAACCATCCACGTATACCATGCATACGAAACCCTAATTTAGCCTTTGCCAAAATCTAATATTCTTTCATCTTCAGCTCGGGTTAAAGTTGGTGCTGGCCCCATTTTTCTTAGATTTGGTGCTTTTGCTGTGATTTTATTATATAAAGTAGATTTTGGAATTGAATATTTTAATGATGCTTAAGTTACCATTGTTTACGTCGTGAATCGTTTTGCTCAAATCGCCTTCAGAATATTTAAATCTTGCCTATTGGCAAGCCATCTGAAAACAAGTTATCAGGTAGTAATCTAATTTATATTAGTATCATTGTTAACAGAATAATACTTCATAGAAATTTGCAAAATGATACCATTTGTACTGCTTTGAATAATTAAACACTCTAACAGGTTTATGTCTAAGTTAAGAAGCCTTTTAGGTAGCCTTAGATAATTTAGTTTGTAAATTGGAAAAATTTGAACTACAGCACACTTCTTAATTTGGCAACAATTCTACTCATTCTACATAAGATTCTTACTCGTTTTGAAATAATTTACATAAAAATTTTTAGAGATCAGAGATTGTATAGTAAATCTAGTAAATGGATTTCCACGTTCTAGGGGTAATATTATGTGCTTCAACAAATTTTACCTTAATGTAACCAAAACCGCGTCAAAACCACTAAATGAACAGCTTGTTCATTTACTGGAATTAGGATAATTTTAATAATCAAGTTAGCTACAGTTCCGATAAAGAGAGATTATTATTTTTAACGTTTTATGCAACTATGTTCTTTCACTTACCTTAGATAAAATGGCTGCCAGAACCACACTTCTAAACTTGTCTACACTAAATACATTACTGAGCAGTTTCAAAACACGAAAAATATTCTAGCGGATGAACGTTCTAAAGTGTAATAGCCAGAAAAATTGCAGGAAAATACGAATTTCAGCAAGCTTAATATTTAAACAAAATGCCTATTATGTTCATTGACTAGGTATTGTTCATTTTCCGGTTAAGTCACCCTACGATGATGGCTTTGTGCGACGGTGCATTGTTGTGTAACAAAAACCAACTACCTGGTTGACGATGTTCAGGTCGACCTTGTCGAATTCTGTCCAACAATCGTTGTAGAACTCCCAGATAATATTCTGCGTCCACCGTCTGACCTTCTGGGACGAATTCATTGTGAACAGTTTCGACGAATACGGTCAGCATTATCTTGATTTTGCTCTTCCTAAAGCGTGGTTTTTCTCTTCTGGTTCTTCTGGCGACTTCCATGCCGCACTCTGACGTTTTGTGTTTGGCTTGGATTGGTAACCCCAAGTTTCATAACCAGTTAGAATTGCTGATATGCTTGCCGGATTTCTTTGGAACACTTTTAACATGTCTTTGCAATGCTATAAAACAACGAATAAAATATTTTTCGGCATAACAGCGTTAATATTAAAGGAAAAATTAAAATCATCGAAAGAAAACATACAAATTAGTGTAATACACTACAATCTAATTCGTCCCTCCAAACCAGCGTTCATAAAATAAATCGTCCTATTCAACAGCATAATTCCGATGATATATACGATCCTCGCAAAACAAGGAATATACACATTAACCTATAAATTATTCAAAGCACTGCATACACACATCGTCTCCTTATCCTGTGCCCTGTATTTATCAACGTTAGGCGCGCGGTAATTCGTCCGCAGTAATATATTTCTGGACTGCGGGAATATAAATGTGCTGAGCTCGGTCCCTGAAAGATCTCTCACCGTAATTGGAACTCAAATCAAAAAATTGCCACATAAATACCTCTACCTCGTCCGTTCGTTCCGGATGAAAATGGCCGTCTCTCCTGAACAGGCCATTCGTTTGCACAATGGCTTTTCGGACACGTCCATTGTCGACTACAATCGGATTTCATCATCATTGAAACGGCGGAGGTCGTTTGAGACGTTCGCGTACCAACTAGACATATAATTAGATTACTACGTTGATTAAAAAGTTTAGAACTTGACCCTCTTAAAGATCGGCAAGATGAAGGCGATTTTTAACCTAACTTATAATATCCTATACAGGATATAATCTCGACTCTAGCTAGTTCTTGCTAAGCAACAACAATATTATCTTGCGGTTCGTTTACTAGAGAGGTGCGAGGGCAAGATTTTAAGGACGCCCAACCTGAGTTATAGTTATGCACAGTTTGACCCAATTTCCGAAGCACCATCGCGTCGTTGAGGAGAAGAGAGGATTTGTAATTCCACCGGCCAAATATCGCGTTAGTAGTAGCGAGTACTGGTAGTACTACCAACATTAACGCTAGAGATGCATCGAACGGTTAAGTGGCATAAGCGGCGGAAGTCACGGATAGACGTCGCTTGCTCTAAACGCCGAACGTCATTACGGGCACGTTTTCATCAAAGAAATCCCTCTCAGGGATTTGCGAAGATGTAATAATGGTGATGATGATGATGATGTCTACGATGAAAATCATAATAGTAATAATAGTGGAGCGATACTTTAACTTGTCACGACAACACATAACTTTTCCTGAAATAGTTAGATTGTCATCGTAAATTCAATTTATTTCTGTTTTGTAACCGGTAATGATGCCGATAAGGAAGATTTCTAGATTGTCATCAATTTGCGTTTGTAAGGTGAAGATTATTCCGCACAAATGATATAATATATCGCTTGCGGCGCTGAAATAAATAAATGATATTTTACGCTGGTCTGGGAATCTTTGTAATAGAATGTATGAGACTTCCGGAACGGAAAGAGCAATATAGTATAGTTTATTTACCGTAAAATTTGTGCTGTATTCTTGTTTCAGTTTATTTAACTTTGCTTCTACTACAAGTAACTAATTTCGCTGTCATTTCAACTATTCGCCAAACTTCCTTGAGATATAATTAATTTTTTTTGCAATTAAATTAAATTAGTTAGATAACACTAGGCAACAAATTTATTCTAGCACGTCTTGTCTTAAAGTATTTGTCTTTTTTACTTTTCTTTTATACTGTTCTACTGCATTTTCTGATATCAAACTCCAACAATAATCAGCCAACATTTCACTATTCCACTTGCCCTGAAAACGTTTTTCGATAACAGATATGTTTTGATAAAATCTGTCACTCACTCATCACTGGCTGACGACGCCCATGTTAGGGGAAAAGACATCCAGATGGGAGTGTAAAAAATGTATTTTAGGGATCATGTCATTGCCCAGTTCGTGATAACTTCTAGGAACTGCATTAACAATTTCTATGTAATTGTCAGATTTTGTGTTTCCTAGAAAAATGTAGGTCACACTTTTAAAAGCAGTCCAAACAACGTGGTGTTTGGACTGCTTGCGTGTTAAGAGAAAAAAAAATCTATGCAAAAATAATGTAGGCCAATCTTTAACAACGTAGTGGGAATATCTTGATCAACTATCTCACTCACAAAAGAAACAGCAATACTTGTGTACCCCAGTTGTAAATCAAGTAGAATTGCTACAACGTTAAGGTCGGCCCTGATATATCATTTGTACACTTTGGAATTAATTTGGTCGAGAACACGAGGCATATCTTCATAAGTTTCCTTCATATGGACTGCATGGACAACCGGGATGGATAGTTGAACGTTTGCTATGTGAAGAAGAACAGCTTTCATACTCAATTTCGAAGCATCGATAAAAAGACGCAATTCTTCTAATGTCAGCATCAAATCATCGACATTATTGCAGAATGCATGACCTTCTTCGGTGAGAAAATATTGTGAAATTTTTTCTGGCGATTAAGGTACACAGAAATATGTGTCCCCGGAGCTAACATCTTGATGTGTCACCGGCGTAAATAGCAACATCAGTGCCCTCTACCTTGGGCAAATCGCAAACAAAAAGAAGAAAGGGCCGCGGCCCAAGGAGAGAGCTCTGAAGAACTCCCGCCTGGATTGGCCTGGTGACAGAGACAGTGCTGCCCATAAGGACAGCAAAAGTTCGACCCCGAAAGGTAAGACTTCATCAGTTGAACGATATTCGAGTTTATCCCGGCAGAATACATGTTGAAAAGAAGACCAGAGTGCCAGACAGAGTCGAATGCACTCGCTACATCCATGAACACAGCCCCCATCGATTCACGATGGTTGGAAACTATTTCAGCCGCAGTATGGCATTAACAATATTTGTCAAGCTCAAAAGGTCTCCGTCCGGCAACTTCTTCAAAGCGGTGTTTGTAATGGCGTCATAGCCCGGAGCTTTACCACATTTTCGGGAATTTATGTGGAACTTTATTTCTGAATCTAACGAGTTCGTAGCTCCTTATATACAAACACCCAGAAATCTACAAATTCCTAATTTCATTGGCTTCAGAGCACAAATGAGCGTGGTTTAAATGCTATGATGTAGGAAACAGGCAAAGACATACATGTCCTCTCAATGCTCGGCACTACAATATATCTGGTAACATCTGTCTTACATAAAGGTGACTTTGAAATTTTGTAAAATTTAATGTACTTTTTGAAAAAGCTATTTACAAAAATTTCTAAAATTTCTCCTGATGTCATGGAGCAAATTTAAAATTAGTTTCAAAATCAGCATACAAAACGATATAAACTACACCTAATGGTGTTTGCAAAAAATGTGGTGGACAGTGTAGTCTGTTAAAATTTTAACTTTCAATTCTTGAAATATTTCCACTTATAGGTGAATAAAACAACAATTAATTAAATACCAATTTATTCCAGAACATATAATATTATGTTTTCGTTAATGAGACTTCTTCAGTGGAAGAAATTGACATTTAATATGTGTCAAAATACTAATAATATAAATAGCCATGCGTATCAACAAAAATATCTAAAAAACAAAGAATTCATTTATATATCGAATTTTAATTACATTTTCAAGTAATAATGAAGGATATATTGGTTTAATACAACTAAAAAATTAAAATGATTTGAAATATTCGTATGTATATCAATCTATTTTTTGTCAAGCTCTAACAATTCTTTTCAAGGACTAGCAAAAAACATGGTAAAAAAACATAGTCAAGAGCTTAAAATTAATAAAATTCAATTAATAAAATTCACTTAAATTATCGATGTCAGTTCTAAAATTTACCGCGTTTTCATCTTTTTTAATATACAGTGTGACCAGTGAAGTCCGCATCATATGGGATTTTTCTTTATTAATAGATTTATTCTAAATTTGAGTTTGGCATCAATTTCTGCTTCGATCAAGATGAAAATTAGCCAAAAAAATAATAGTCACGTGATTCGCATTATCTGTGAAATTCAATTTTTTTTCCAAAAAAAAATTAAAAGTGGGGTTATTTCTCAAAATATCGAAAAAAAATTATTAGAAAACGTTTTTCTAAATGCAATTTTTTGCCCATATGCAAAATTTCAGCTAGAGATAAGATAATTTAGATTTTTTGCCAATTGCACCACTGTTGCGAAATAAGATTCAACGTACGCTTTACTTGTGACGCTTTGTACTTGTCTGTATTAATATTATTGTGTATTACTTTTAGACACAAACTACATTTTTAAAAATAGTTATTTTATGAGGTTACCTTATACAGGGTCAAAAACAAATAAACTTTGCATCACATGTGACCAAATTTTAATAGCCCTATTTGGATTTTGTAGAAAAACACACATTGAATATGGTGCTGCCTTAAAGAAAATGTGTCTGGAATAAAGCATTGTTAAAACTAAGAAGTTTTATGTAGGTTGCGTTGAGTCTTATTTCGCAACAGTGGTGCAATTTACAAAAAATGAGCAAAAAAAATTTCACAGATAATGCGAATCACGTGACTATTATTTTTTTGGTTAATTTTCATCTTGATCGAAGTAGAAATTGATGCCAAACTCAAATTTAGAATAAATATATTAATAAAAAAAATCCCATATGATGCGGACTTCACTGGTCACACTGTATGTATATCATTACGTAAATTAATCTTTTTAATTGTTTTCCTTTTTTAAAATTTTAGTGTTTTGAAAATCAAAATTATGTCGTCTATCTTTAGAGTGGTTAGATAAAGCAGTTTCAGCGGTGACGTTATAGGTAACAGTGTATTGGTGATTATAAATTTGTTTCTTTAAATATTGTTTCGTTTGTCCGATATAACATTTGTTACAATCTTTGCAATCTAATTTATAAACGACATTACTTCGATTATCATGTTTAATGGGTGTTTTTAAATTTGTGAATAAGTGTCTATTGTTGGTAGGTATGAAAGTTATGTGAATGTCAGATTTTATTTAATTCGTCTTTTATTGTGTCACTTAAATTGTTTATGTATGGTATAGTATGGTGTTTGAAAAATATTTTAAATGCCTACTACTACTGGTGTCTTTAATGTGCCAGTTTGTTTTTATGTGCGTGTTATCATTGATTATCTTTACATTAAAAAAATTTATAGAATTTTGATTTTCTCTTTCGAAAGTAAATTTTAACCTATCATGATATGTTTAAATGTGTGCAGAACATGTTCAATTTTATCATTTGTTATGCAGCATATACAATCATCTACATACCGCTTATAAAATTGTACATGGCAGTTTAATCTGTTAAGTGAGACCTGCTCTAAGTCCTCCATTACTAAATCTGCTATAACAGCAGATAATGGAGAACCCATTGCTGTACCGAATATTTGTTTATATATTGTGTCATTGTACTGAAAATATGTTGAATTTAAGCAAAGTTTTGCAGCCTACATGAATCCATTTATTGGTAAATTTGTATAATTTTGAATTAAATTCCATTTTTTGTTTATAATGTTTAGTGCCAAATCTGTAGGGATATTTGTGAACAAAGATACAACGTCTAAACTGATAATTTCATGATTGCACGGTACGGATTTTTTGTTAATGAAATTAACAAATTCCCACGATTTTTTTACATTGTACTCCGTATTTCCTACGACATTACTGAGAATTTTGGATAAAAATATTGATAAATTGTATGTTGGTGATTGTATACAATTTACAATCGGCCTTAAAGGCATGTTAGTTTTATGAATTTTAGGGACGCCGTAAATTCGCGGAGTTATTGAATTATATATTTTAATTTTTAGCAACGGATTCGTCTATATAATTACTATGTAATCAACTAGTGATTAATTGGTTATTTTCACTGTGAATTTTGTTAGTCGGGTCTTTTTGTAGTGTAATGTTAGTGTTTTGCTCGTTTAATTATTGACCTATAAGTGGAAATATTTCATCAATTGAAAGGTCATAAAATTTTAATAAACAAATGAAGGCTTTTCAAGAAAATGAATTGTATAGCCTAGAACAGACGCTTCAGACGCTTTTCGCTCTAGATATTACCGCGGATATATCGCGGCGTAATTCCAGAGATGAAATATTGATATCGAGAGATTTAGCACGTAACGGTATCGAAGTAAGTGTACCGAAGGATAGTCCGAACGTTTCTATAAACGTTGTCGACCGTTATATGAACATCGGCCAGCTTCTGGAAGTTGTCCGAAGGTACCGGTCGTTTTTCATCTGCTATGCGGCAACGCGCGCAAAGTGTAAAATACGGTGAAATAACCCCCCGAACTTCCGAAATATGGCAAATAAATCAAACGGGTACGAGTTTTAAATTTCTCCTATACTATAGTCCGCTCTATACATGCTAGGTATATACGTGTTTTATATTTATACGACCTACGTATGTATATACAGAAGTATTTTTGATACTTTTTTGTTATTTATATTATATAGAAAAACACATCACGTTACATACATCTACTCTTGAATGGGCACTAGGCTAGATAATAGCTGAATGCACCTAATCTTCACTTTCCATCTCCCCCTACGCTCCATTTTCAAACGCGATTTCTGCGAGAGATTATTTTCTCCCTAACCGATTCAACGTACCTACCTGCATCAAACGCGACCAATATAAAAAGAAGTATTTCCGGAATTTATCACATGTGTGATTATCTTTCGTGCGTTCCATATCGATCGGCACACACAGAAGAATTCGAGAGGGAGCAAGCACACATACACACACACACACACAATCTCAAGGTATTCGCAAGCCTTCCGCGTCCTCGTTCTCTCTTTTTTTTTCTGTAGTTTCAGCAGCATCCCCACGAGTCAGCCGCGAGAGGTGCTACGCTAAGAGAAAACGAACTAAAAAGAAAAGAAGTAGGAAAGATGGGAGAAGAAGGGAGCAGACAGCAGCACTTTTTTTAGTATTCCACATTCGGATCGAGCCGAACTATTTTCTATACAATTTACGTAATTTCTCTTTCCGTCTTCTGCTAACGTGCGCGGATAGAGAAAGCGAACGAAATTGTAGGAGAGCAGGTTTCCCTGTAGCATAGTAGATTTGTTTTACTTTCAAATATTTAAGCCCTTATCTCGTTCGATGGGTGATACGGTGAATTGGCGTGAGTGCGGAACGAGAGACCGTGGAAGAATCTGCGTGGGGTGGAAATTCAAATTCGCTTTAGGAATTTGATTGGTGAATCGTGAATGTTACAGGGTGGTAATTTAGTTGACGCGTGAAAGAAATAGCTTCTGTTTGATAAATTATTATGGAAAGAGAATCATCAATAATCGTCAATAATGTATACTGACACAAAAACATTCTCTAACCTTAGAATGGCAATATCCTGGCTTTCTTAGTGCAGTATACTAATATGGATGGATCTTTAAGAGTCGTAAAACTGTGAGTACTTGTTTATAAAATAAAATTTAGTACTAAACTAAGAAAGAATCCTGTCTATATAAGCAAATTACATTTTAAAAAGGGTTTCTTTTTTCTTTTGAATTATTAGTATGTTGTACCTTGTGCTATAGTATGCGAAGACGCCGAGAAAAATTAAAAGATAACTCATGAGAAATGGAAAGACCGAGCAAGAGAAATACCGAAAAGAGAAGGAAGGGAAGTCAATAAAAATTATGAAGGAATGCTTCGGATTACAAGATATGACCTCACCTCCAAGTCCTCATTTTGAAGAGCAAGACAACGTACCAAACCTTCAAGTTCTAGTTTGTTAGAATACAGTAAAAACTCTTCATGATACTATATTTGAAGATTTGCTCGAGGAAATCCGCTGACATTGATCTACCGTCATTCGCTGGTTCCCGGGTCCTCTAGTAGCTCGGATTTACAGTCCTTTAGACCCTTTACATCAAGTGTCAGACTCTTCTTGCCTGTGGGAGCTTGTGCCAGTGATCATCCAAGAAAATGTGCGTCTCAGCAAGCTGGAGTGTTTGCTGAGGTTTTGGTGAGTTATGAAATGGTGATGCTAACTAGAAGATTCATCTTGTAGGTCAGTTTATTGTGCTACGATGCTTAAGAAATGTCTACTCGGATAGTTAACTATTGAACAACTTCGATAAACTGCCTAACTTTTCCTCTGGGTGGTGGTCGATCTTGGGGCTCCTTCCAAGGTTGTTTTTATGGTCTTCAGGTAATCTGGAAGGCTTGGGATGTGTAAGTTTCTGCGTAGCTGAGAAGAAGTTGCTAATGAAGTAGGGTGCGTTGCACAACATCCTTAAAGTTTTATTTTGTAGAATCTCTAGCTGGTTTAAGTTGGTCTTCGATATGGTGGCCTTATCGCGTTTTTATACAACAATAATTTGTTAGACAAGTTTAGACTGCTTTCTCTGCCCAGGAGCGGGACAAACATGCTCCTGGCGACGAAAAACTTATCCCTCAGATACTGCATGAGATGTTTCCAAGTTAGCTTGCGGTCCAACATGAGACCCTAATACTTTGTAGTAGGACTCCAAGGATGGATCAGCCCGTCCACAGAGATCCCCAATGGCGGCTGCCTACGCCTGTTGGTGAATCTCATGGTGACACATTTCTCCCTATTGATCCTCAATCGCAAGGACACAGCCCACCGCAAGATAGAGTCAACAGCCCTTTGGAGACGGATCCGAAGAATAGTCTTATTTCTTCAAGTTTTATACACTACAGTGTCATCTGCGTAATTGGTCAGGTTGCACTCAGGTTCAAGTGGAAGATCAGTAATAAAAAAGAGAAATAGGTCGGGCCCCATCCGTTGATTCGGAACCTATGAATAGTCAGTGGGATCTCTCGCTAACAAGTCGGATATTTCGTTGCCGTTGATCTCTCGGTACTCATCTCAGCATAACGCTGTAGTGTTCCGCTTCTTAACGTCTCCTAACACATAGATACCACCCCTTGCCAAACATTTATCTACAGATGCAGAAGACTCTACTGATTTCATAACATGTTCCCATTGAGCTAGTATAGTAAAGCATATTTGTTTTATATATTCAAAACGGCAGCATTGGGCGGGACTAAGTGTAGCAGCAATATGGCTATCTCACCAGGTTCGGACTACTGAAAATTATAAGTATAATTTTAAGCCTCCACTTAACAGATCGATTTATTTGAAATTAATTACGTCAGCTCACACCTGTTAGGCCCAAGACCCATAAATGTCATAATTTGATAATATAAACACTCAATATGTAATAGTTTATTTATATGCCTACATACAGGGGCACCAATTAAAATTTTCCAATTACGGCCCTGGACATTGTTTTATTTCATACACTGACCTCTGAAATGCTATTCTAGACGAATTCTTTTTGTCAACGCTGTTTCTACTGTTACAACTACGTAGAGCACAAGAAACTATAATGTCTTCTAATATTTTACTTATCATATAACTATAATAAACAATTAATGCAAACATATACTATAATCTATGTATTTGACGTAAGTGTAGTACCAATATGGCCTACGTGTACCCGTTTTAACCACGTGATGTCGTCTGCCTACCTATTCTTCATCAATGCGTGTTCCAGACGTGATTTGTATTTTAATTTAAAGTCTAATAGAGTTTGGGCATCTTCTTCCTTGAAGTGAATGGCATCGTAGTCGGCCCCACAGGTTTGAGTTTGATTTACATTCTCTTGGATACCACGTCCTTAAATTTCCCACAGACCACGTCCAAACACTAAACAGCAGATTATCCACCACAAGGCACCATTACCTTTGCCTTGCAGAGATTTGAACCGTTCTGGTTCTCTTTTTGGTCGACTTTACAGATTCGTGGATAGAAAGGACGCCCTCTCAAAGACGTCTAGAAGAGGGTGGACAGAAGCAATTTCTATTAAGCAAGCTTGCTCGTAAGATTTTTTTCTTTGATAAGCATATTGGTTATTATGTAGGAGCAGTTTTTAGAGGAGTGAGTCCAATCGGTTTTTTGTTTAAATATGCCAGAGAAGATCTGGGTACATTAAACAATTATTTCAATTTAGTAAAGACGATGCAATAAAAGCACTTCCATCATGCATACAATTTCAAAAACAAAAAAAAATGAGAACAACCGAGTACCATTTACCCTAATAACACTTCCCCAAATCTCAAGTACACATTCAGAATATTTTTACTGCAGGGGTAATATTAACAGCAATAACCATAACGATAACATAACAGTATATTTACTCGGCTCGCAGTGAATGCCGAAGAAAGGGAAAAAAAGAACTATTCTGGCATGCACACTTCCCGCTAGCTCATCTAATACTGTCACGCACAGTTCCCATCTACTATACAAGCAAGAACCCTTCAGTATATGTAATATATAAAATTAAATAATGAAGGGTCTTGCATTGTTTGTATGAGGCTGTGGTGATGATATGTCATCACTTCTTCCGCATTGTTGAGATTGAGAAATACCGTGGGTTACTGTTGCTACTAACAGTTGCGTTCTATAGAAATGTCCCGTTATTTCTCTTCGCGGAATGTTAGAGATTATTATTTAAATTGTATTGATTAACCCTGTCGATATCAGATGTTAATTCTTCAATTAAATGAGTATTTATTACCATCGAATACCTCGCGTGGTAGGCATTCATTCCTCCCCCCCCCCCTCCCCCCGAAATAATCATCGGTATTTGCGACGAGTACTCATTTTTGGTGCATACATTACATACAGATAATTATATGATTCTGTAAACCGATAAATCAGCAACGCGAAACGGGTACACGAAATGAGCTACGTCGCCGTTTTCGGAATTTATAACGGGAATGGCCGTAATGTAATTTGGACGAACTTTCGACAAAAAGTTGAATCCGAATGCACTGAAATAGTACAATCGAATTATTAACATTCCGGGCGATTGCCATCTGAAAATAGAGCGAACGATTTTGGCGAGATAATGCGGTAAAACTGTTGACGCGATCGAGTGTTTGACAGTTCTCCCGTTTCGAATTGCGTTCGTCGAATTGTCGAAGCGGGTATTTTTGTTTTTAACAGTTGTGCGGGCAATTTTAGCGGCGAAAATTCTTAAATTGAATGGGTTCGGATCGAAGCGAAGTGGAAATTTACCGGTTGGTAATGCTATTTTAGGTAAATATTTCCCGGTGTGTAGCTCTGACATTGAAATTCTGTATTCCAGTAGGATTCCAATCAATCACACAGTCAATAATTGACTTGTTACGAGAGAAATATTAAAGATATTGGAATTAAAAGCATTAGGGAGGAGTACAATGTATGCGGTTCGAATTGGTTCCAGTTGCATAACATTTGTTACTTTAACCGTCGTTTAAAGCTGAAAAAGTGAGTTGAACGGTGAGTTTGTATGAAAAAAATAGCCCATTCTGTTATTGCTAAAGAAATAAAAATATCAGAAGCTATTCCAAATTCTACCTGAAGATTTTGGAATGAACAAATGTGTTGGTATGATAGATTGCCACACTGCTTAAGTTCTGAATAAAAATTGTGCAGACTTCTTAAATAGAATTGTCACTGGAGTACATCATTACGACCCTCCGATGAAATAAGAGTCCATGCAATTGATTCATAAAAGCACTCCTCTACCAAAGAAGTCAACATTGAAGACGCAATCAGGCTAGTGAAGCCTATGCCTGATGTAGTACTGCTATTAATAATGCTCAGTCTTAACACTAGTGTCTTTGGCCATCCGCAACACTTAACCCGAAAAAGTAATATCTTGATTGTAGCCTTTTTCTAGTATCTATTAGCCATATCTTCTTCTTGCCACATCTTTTTCAATTGACAAGATTATTTCACTTTCCAACGTTTTCTAACATAATTTATCATGAATTTTGACACCGTAGTATTTTTATTTTCTTGGCGTAAGTACATGTATATATAATGTAGTTTTCCAAACGCCTATTAATTAAACATTAGGTATTTAAAAATATGTTGTCCGGAGTATAGTGTATTATTATTTGTTGTTTGTCTGCCCCATAATTTTGTTCCGAGTTTAGGAAAGTGTCGAAATAATCTTGTATAGATTCACCAAATTTCTCTCTACATCCTTACACAAACTTGTTCCAGGTTAGTGTCCCTATTTCTGCATTTGTTACTGCTCCCTTTTTTGTTTCCTCCACCCCCTCACCCCATATTCAAATTCTCATCATTTTCAAATTAAAAAAATGTGAAGCATGACTAGACTACGTTTATCCAAAAGAACTGAATGAAACGGTTTGGATAACGAACGCTAAGCTTAATTGAACGCCGTTCTAAAGTTGATGATGACATTTTAAACCAGTTTTTACTATTTAAAATTTTTATTACTTTGACAATTTGCGCCTTCCCAAGGAAAAGCAATGAGCGCTTTAGTAAAGCGAACTTTCAATCATTATGAGCCTGTCCAGAAAACGCAGTTAAACTTGAATGAATGCACTTTGTCCTCACAAAAAGCCAACGTTATAGACCATTGAATAAGTTGGCTAAACGCGTTCTCTACAGAAGAAGCCTTGTTAAAGGAGGGTGGTCGCATTATTTGGAAAGTTTCTTTGAATTTTAAAAATTTCAGAAGAAAAGAAGTGGAGGTAGAAATGGAATCAAGTAGAATTACTTCAAAATTGATCACAACTACCTTTAATCAGCCAGTGTTTGATTCAACAAACTTTCTAACTATACAGTGTGTAAAACTCAAATGGAATAAATTCATTATTTCGATTACTGTATATTTCTAAAAAATCCCAAAACACGTAAAATTTAAATTATAAATTGACATTCTTCAACGTGAATATGCGATCTCTTCCTTCAACCCCCTTCGAATGACAGGTACAACCCCCATTTTTTTAAATAGGAAGTATAGAGTTGTGATATATCGTTTGAAAGATCTCTTTATTCTCTATTTAAAAATGTTATCGTTGTTATCGAAATTCGCCAAGCCATCAAGGGATCGAAGGGAACGAAAAGGCAGATAAGTTTCCCAAAGAAGCAGCGAAAATGCCTTTTACTGGACCTTATCCTTGTTGTGGACTGCAAAAGAACCACCTAAAACAAGCAGTTAACGAATTGGAGGTCAACAGAAAGCCAGCCCACTGGCAGAATACACCAGGACAAAAGCAGGCGAAGGCACTGTTATCAGAATCGCCTAAGACAGCACAGTCGTTGCCATCTTTTAGCAGCAGGGACCTCAGACTGCTGACAGGGTTTCTGACAGATCATGTGGCCCTGAAGTACCACCTACATAACCTCGGAAAAGCTGAAGATCAAATCTGCCGTCTATGTCAAAAAGATCTAGAGCCGGCAGAACACATTTTGTGTAAATGTGTTGCTGCTAGTTATACCCGACGCCAACACTTCAGTAGGCCATTACTGCCTACTGACATCCAGGACGAAAATCCCAGAGTAATTCTAAGGTTCGTCAAAACCCTCCAACTAGTCTAACAACTACAAGGGCAATGTTGCAATAGATCCATGCTGGTCGCGATGACTAAAGGCAGCAGTGCCGCTGCCCACATATCTAATCTAATCTAACTATACCAAGTTTTGCTCAAATAGCTGAACACAATTTTGCACTTACAGTCCTTTTTAGAGAAACATAGCAGCGTTAGAAGCAAAAGCAAACTAGAAGGAGAATCTCAAGTTGATACATTAATTAATTTTCAGAAAAAAAGACTCAACCGGACATCTTGACACAACTCCAAAAAACGAGCTTAGTTTCTGGGTTACAGCAAATGAGTAATGGCTTGAACCAAAAAAGCCAACAACGCAATAACTAAACAACTACCAATTTCTTATCGCAATCATCACGCTACGTAAGCTTCAATAAAGAGATCTCTAATAAATAGGTCGACACTTCGTTTTGGCACATCCAGCGACAAAAAAATTTCATCAAAAACACATTAATATAAACGATAAGAGGAATTATTACGGCTACATACGTATCAGATACGTTGTCGATGACATTTAATAAAGAGCTGTCATTAGGACGGGAAAATAACTTCGCAGGAGCGCAGGCGACGCAAGATCGGCTAGTTACCGGAAGAATGACGTGGAACAAAGCTGGAGCGAGCGAGAGAGAGAGGGTGGACAATGAATCATTTCGAACACAAAAAAAACGTAATAATCAAATCTCCTTCAGCGGGAGGGCTCTGTTTGTCTGTAAATGTTCCCTCTTCTATCTCCGCTCCAGTTCCAGGTCTAGCGGTATCTTAACGTTGTTGCTTTTTGTACATCTCGACCGCATCCGGTCCGTTGCGAGGGCTTTCCTGTTTCCCCCCTTGGAAAAGTAAACTTCCTCCGTTTCGTTGGAACTACACGATTCTCGTTTTTTCGCCTGTCTTTCCACTGCAGAAGGATTACAAAAAATAAATGGATAAATAAGATGAATAAACGGAGAAGATGATTTTAGTAAATTGGATTTTGTGTATTTATGTACAGGGTTAACCATTTTCGTATGTGTTCAAGGGAAACGCGAAAATGGTACACAACTGTTCATTTGCTACGAGGGTGCTAATTATCGCGAAGATCTCAGGTGAAAATATTGAGACCCCATGTTTCGTAGCGGTAATGAAATCAGGTGACGTACGCATGCGAAAACAACCGCATCGCGTACTCCTTACGTTGTTGGCGTGTTTGTTTTCAAAGAGTTCGGAAACTTAATCTGACGCATTAAGTAAACGTTGAAAATAAACACACCATTAAATTACAAAGCAAATTTCAAACACACGCTTCACCATTATACACATTCACCGAAACCGGTAGCTAGGAGCAAACACGCTGAGGCAATGTTACCGCCGAGCTCTCTCTACATCTAACGGCGGTGCTCACGTTTAAAAGGGGTGAAGTTTGAGCCGAACTCACTCTTGATTGCCTTTTTTCGCCGGTGCTCATTTCGACGTCATTCAATCCGGCGGAATTCTTCGAATAACGCCATCCGGACCAGAGTTTACACGCGGATTTACTTAACGCGCATAATTATATTTATCCGGTATTTTGTGCCCCCCTTTCACGAATTGAAATTCGTAACGTTGCGGTATCAGCGTTGTCACAATGCCGCGTCATTTCGGTGCGTTAGCGTCTCGTTACCATTGCAAATCTGGTTGGTGTGTGCGGTGGTGGCGGCTATTCCAGTTAACTAGACGACCCACGGTGTCGAAAAATAAATACGGTTGTTTCGAATGATTACGGGCGATGTAACGGAAGGAAAGTTGATTATATCGGATGTGAGGGTCGGTCTGTAATTCCGGATTACGTAGGTACAACCTTAAAGGTTGGGTAGTTGGATAAATACGAAAGTTAAATACTCAGAAAGAGTATTTAGTTTAATCGTGTGACGATGTCGTTCCAAGCGGTGGAGAATATCGTTTATTTTTTTATTATGTTTAGGGTTGTGTGTTTTTTAATTAAGAAGGGTAGTTGTCCGCAATTTTAATTATAACTACTTTAAAAATTGATCCATTTTTCCTTTCCTTAGCTGAGACTAATACAGTACTAGTATAGTCGCCAGCATCTCCCATCCAGAGTTAACCCGGAGAGCGATTTAGACAATTGGCCTATTCATGTTTTTTTCAACCAACGCCACAGTGGGAGGAATTACGATTCTAGCTGGACAAAATTATCTTTTTAGTAAAACTACTTTATAATAATCGAAAATGCAAGTATATGTGCAGACATATGTATAAAATATAGACACATCGAAAAAAATCATAATTAGAGTAGGCTATGTGAATGGATTGTTACTTTAGCCACTTTCACATAATGACATTTATTCCTTGACATTAAATTTGAGGTTATAAACCATTTATTAACTTTGGTTACAATAAAATGTCAAATAATAAATGTCATTATGTGGTAGTGGCTAAAGCAACGATGAAAAACATTTACATAGCCTACACCAATTATGTTTTTTTTCGATGGCACGTTATATATAAAAAAGGATTAATAAAACACAAGCACAGTATTAACATATATTGATATTAAATATTGGAAATTGAGAACGCTAAAAGAAATTCAATTCTTCTTCTTCAGTTTCTTTACCTTCTTCTTGTTAAGGATCGTCTTCTGCTGATGGTTTATTCTCTTTCATATCACTCTCTAATCTGATTAATTCAAGGGCATTGTTTGGAAGTTTTTTTTGATTAATTTTCGACGAAGCCCTTAAATGAGAAATCACAGGATCAGAAACTACAAGAGGCATGTGTAAAAGATCCCTTGTTGTATTTATTCTCGAATTTTTTCGTGTGTGGTGTTCCAGAAATGTTTTATAAATGTTATTACATGCTTCTTGATCTTCTTCCGATAATATACCAATTGGTAAAAGTATAATATGTTTAATGGCCTGTGATCCGTGGATTAAAATTTTGTGGACAGTTACAGGCATTCTATACCACCCATACTTTCTGATAAACAATTCAGCAGTTTCCGTAGCAAATTTATCAAACTTGCTGTGATCCAATTCGTAACCGCTCGTGAGAATAGCTAAAATTGTTTGAAATCTAGCTATTAGATTTTCATCTACACCTGTGATTTCTGCTACTTTTTTATGGCTTTCAAATAACCTTCTAGCAACGTTAACTGTATTTGAAGTACCACCTCCCTGTACAACTTTAGCGACTCTTAAACCTAGTTCGTGCCAAAGTCTCTTTTGAATTTGTTGCTTCCTTTCTTGTATTCGCTCTTTTTGAGTGTTACTGCCACCACGTGTTGTAGTAGCTTGCAAATCTAATTTATAAGAAATGTGAAGGATGCACTCCAAGAACTTAATCCTGGCATGCAAGAGTGAAATAGCATACTGAAAATTTTGTTCATCAATGGCAAAGCTTTTTATATGTTTTAGGTTATTCATATCAATAGGTTTACACTGGCATATATAACATCTCTGGCTTGACGTACCTGTTAAAGCATTGATTACTTTGCCATCCACCATAGCTAGAGCAAGGTATAGGTAACTTTCTCATCTAAAAATGTTTCTAAAGGTTTCAATTTTGATATTTTTTCTGTCAGTACTGCATTTTCTGTTTTAATTGAGTCCGCAGTTTGTTTCATGTATTTAAATTTAATAGGACGGCGAAAATGAGTGGAGGAAAGCTTGGTATTTTCCCATAAAAGTACTACTTCGCTTTCGGTATTATTTAGTATTATTTGTATACTTGCCTCGTAGTTCAGGAGTACCGGGTTCGAACCCCCCGAGTTGAGTGAGTTTGGTTTTCTGTAGTTTTCCAAATTCCATGGCAAATACGGAAAGATAACATCTTAAGTAGGTCTACAGCCGCAGGCGTAATAATAAGTCACTGACTGGAATTAGCACAAGCTGTTGGGGGATGCTAATGCATGAATTATTATTATTATGAGCTACTAAATGCAAGGGAACCAACAAAAAAAGAAATAAATTAGCATCTGAAAGGTTTTGACGGCCCTTATCTTCTTTACTTTCTTCTGTTTCAATATTTCGCGTAGGTATACGATTGTATTCATTGTGTCCAGAGCTACCATCACATCCATATTTACAAATCAAACTCAATTTTATGTATTCTGCTTGAATAAGCTCATCTGGGATTTCGATAATTTCTGCTAATCTTGAATATGTGTGGTCCAGTAAATGTTGCAATGGGATAGTTGAACCTGAAATAAAATAAGTTTTAAAAACTCTACATTATAAACTAATAATACCAAAATTATCAACCAATCTATCGGAGGGATAACAACGCTTCTTAGCTTCTCTTATCCTATCGTATGAAGGATAAAGTTGTTGAGCATTATGCTTCTTGGCACCCATACGCATTCTCTGATAACTATTTTTGGTCATACGAGCATCTATTAGCAACGCTAGAGCTTCATCTTCTCTATAAGGTATTACTCCTTCTAATTCGTAAGAATTTTAAAAAATACGACGAATTTTTCGTAGACGCTCCGTAGAACATTCTGTTGCCTGTGATACTATATCCGCAGCTGGTCTTTTCCTCTACTCTCGTAAAACTGTTTTAGCAGCAAATATTTCTACAGGTGCTGCAACTTCCGTTAGGACTTCAATTCTTCGTCGCTTTATTTTTGTTGCTTGACAAAGAAAAATCCTTTATTGGTCGACCAACCCCAGAACTTGATGTATGTACTTGGTTGAGGTTCAAGTATTTTCTCTTGTTCGCTTGTATGAGGTACTGCTATTGTAAATTTGCGACTTATCCACGTTTTATTTTGTTGAATAAAGCGTGGGAGATGTCGTGACGAAGTTTTCCACTTTTTATCCAACGTGTAACAAAATGCTTTTATCTTAGCTACCTACTACTACCTTTCTGAATTGCTCATCATCAAGCGCTATCTCTAGGTTGCTTCTTTTGAATAAAATTCAAAAACATATTGATAGTCGTAGTAGAAGTTGCTCTACAAGGATTTTTTTGGTCCCTCCTTCAGAAACAGATGCCCGAGTTCTGTCTATCAACAAACCGATAAGAATGAACGAGTACTGCCTGGAACTGTTTTAAAACACATACATATACGAGGGAGCGTTTTTATATTCGCGGAATGGGGGATAAGGGGTGGAAATAAAAAAACCAAATTATTTTTCTTTTTCAATATATTCACCTGCACATCTTTCAATTAATTTATTTATACCCTCATAAAAACATGATTTCTCTTTATCTGCAAAATACGCCGAAACTGCCTCCTTGACTTCATCATCGGCAGTAAATATTTTATATATTTAAAGAAACTTCTTGGTCTATCGGCTGGTTGATGAAATATTAAAACAAATATGTAAAAAACAATACTACATAACGGCAAAGTTTTTTTTATTTTAGCTTTCGGTAGTGCTAGCTACCTTCTTCAGAACACTTACAACAATTACAACATATTAAAAAGGTTGTTATTTAAAAAGTACATTTGTACATGGTCAAAACTATATTGCAAATGACATGATTTTAAAAAAGCATATATCGTGTATCACAAGGTTACGTTAAAAAAAACATTTTTATATATATTATTTGTGCAATTCAAATAAAATAACTGTCTACACTACAAAAATTGATCTTAAACTACGCAGTAAATTTAAAACAGATGATAAATCTGGTGAGATGTATATTTTCTATTTTAGCTATATAATTATTAAATAACACAATACGTAGTTATAATTTGTTGTGATTCATGGTTTTGATTAAATAATAGAATGATAAATTTTAGATAGATACGCTATGTCAGATCTGTCATTAACTGCATTTTTATGTTTTTTTATGTATATCATTTCTAATACATCCCTTGCTTTCTGCTTACCCTCTCTATGTAATATTTTGGTGTCTTCAAATTTGAAGTTATGTTCGAAATTATCTTCATGTTTTTTTAATGCAGTGATATTACTGTTTTTATTTTTATGTTGCCTAATTCTGTCTTGTAGATATTGTTTAGTTTGCCCAATGTACACAGCATCGCATCCGCTACATGGTATTTTGTAGATGAGATTTGATTGTTTTTTTAGGGGCGTTTTTGATTTTAGATTTGTGAATAGTTTTTTACAATTATTATAAGTTTTATGAGCTACAATTATATCATATGATTTAAACACTTTGCTTAGTTTTTCCGATAAGGATTGGACATATGGTAGTGCTAAAAAATTTTTATTGTTGGTTTTGTTCTTATTCTTGTGTTTGCATTTATTATAGGATTTATATATGACACCAACCATGATTTATATAGACACCAAAATATTACATAGAGAGGGTAAGCAGAAAGCAAGGGATGTATTAGAAATGATATACATAAAAAAACATAAAAATGCAGTTAATGACAGATCTGACATAGCGTATCTATCTAAAATTTATCATTCTCTTATTTAATCAAAACCATGAATCACAACAAATTATAACTACGTATTGTGTTATTTAATAATTATATAGCTAAAATAGAAAATATACATCTCACCAGATTTATCATCTGTTTTAAATTTACTGCGTAGTTTAAGATCAATTTTTGTAGTGTAGACAGTTATTTTATTTGAATTGCACAAATAATATATATAAAAATGTTTTTTTTAACGTAACCTTGTGATACACGATATATGCTTTTTTAAAATCATGTCATTTGCAATATAGTTTTGACCATGTACAAATGTACTTTTTAAATAACAACCTTTTTAATATGTTGTAATTGTTGTAAGTGTTCTGAAGAAGGTAGCTAGCACTACCGAAAGCTAAAATAAAAAAAACTTTGCCGTTATGTAGTATTGTTTTTTACATATTTGTTTTAATATTTCATCAACCAGCCGATTGACCAAGAAGTTTCTTTAAATATATATGAAATCACGGCTAAGAAAAACTCCGAAATAAATTAAGTAAATATTTTACCCCGCAGCTCTTTTTTCATTTTCGGAAACAGGTAATAATCACTCGGGGCCAGGTCTGGGCTGTAGGGTGGGTGATTCACTATTTCGAAGCCCACCTTATGCAGGGCAGCTCACGCAACGCGGCTCTTGTGGACGGGCGCGTTGTCGTGCAAAAGCAGCACACCTTTCGTCAATTTTCCCCGTCTTTTCTCTTTAATGGCTTCTTTTAGTCGCTCTAATATTGAAGCGTAATATTCTCCGGTTAAAGAAACACCTTTATATTTATAATCAATCAACAATATTCCTTCCGAGTCCCAAAATACCGTTGCCATGAGTTTCCCAGCTGATTGTGACACTTTAAATTTCTTGGGAGGTGCTGTGCCCTTTTTATGCCACTGCATGGAGTCTTGTTTGGACTCAGGTTCATAATGATGAACCCAAGTTTCGTCTCCAGTAACAATTCGACTCAATACACCATCCTTGTCTTCATTACAGATGACCAAAAATGCACGCGAACACTCTACGCGCTGTTGTTTTTGCGGCGGTGTGACCATTCTCGGCACCCATCTTACGCTGACCTTAGACATGCCGAGATGATCGTGTAGGATTTTAAAAATTGTTGTATCGGATACTCCAACCATTTCTGCGAGTTGTTTCTTCTTTAGTCGAGCATCTTCGAGTACAATTTTTTCAACTTTTTGGATAAGTGCCGGCGTGGTCACCTCAATGCTCCTGCCCGGCCTCGGGTCGTCTTCAAGGGATTCCCTTCCTTGTTTAAATAAACTATGCCACTTGTACACCATGGTTTTTCCTGGACAAGAGTCGCCGTAAACCAATAACATCTCATTCATTATGGTCGCGACTGATTTTCCTTGCCTGGTAAGGAACTTTATAACGGCACGATATTCGATTTTTTCCATATTTCACTTTTCACTCCTGATTATGTTACTTGGTTGACGATAGCTCAAAGACTAACTGTCTAATAACAATGAAACTTCGTATTTATACTAATTATGAGTCGCTGCACAGGCCACGCCCCCAAGGCGCCTAATCACCCCCTACAACCCGCTCATTCCGCGAATATAAAAACGCTCCCTCGTATGTACAACGTGGTAAATTTGAAGATATTCGGTTTTTTGAATTTTGTCCCGGTAAAATTGAAATTCCTTCACTGTGCAAAGCCCATACCACTGACCTCTGCTTACGTTTCTCATTCGTATGTGTACCTACAAGAATAGACTGTAATAACTTCGTTTACATTTTCTCATTCGTCCATACTTCGAGCAGGTTCCGTGCAGCGAACCTGGAACCTGACCGCCCCACAAACAATCCTCGGGTCAATAAAATCAGCGTCCCGTTACTCAGTCGTAATTATTTTCACGGCGGACGATGTGCGGCTAATGACTGACTGGTTTACGGTCGTCCATCCCCAATCCAGTCATCCAGTTGTTCTAGGCCGCCATCGTTCGCTGAACGGAGGTTGTAAAACAGTTAATGCATGTGCTTTCGCCCTAACGACCGTTGAAAAACGGACGCGACACAAGCGGGGGGAGGTGGGGTGGTGGAACGGCGGCGTAGTAGTAACGCCAGCTGAATTACTTAGCCTCGGCTTGTAATGTGTGGTATGGAGACGATTGGCTTTCGAAGTGCCCGTCCGTGCATTCGCGACGAAGTAGAATTTATATCTTAAATTATACCGGGCGTGTGTTTTTAGTGGAATTAGTTAATATCCGCGGCACTTTGCCCGGGCTGGGCGCGTGATATATGGCCGGTATGAAAAAGTTTAATATCTCCGCGAATACTTAAACGAGTCGTAGTAAAAACTTTATCGTTTTGTTGTACACGCGATAGTTACAGAACGGTATAAGGGAAGAAGTGTTATACTTAACATTTTAATTACCTCGTAGTAATTACGGTTTTAAAAGAACTACAGGTAGAGAATAAGTTATGGGCTTCGTAAACGTGAAACGAGGTCGTTTAAAAATTAAATTATTTTTGTAGGATCGAGTTACCTTCAAAGAACGTTGAAGCTTTTGTGTCCATAACTGTCGCTCGTAAGAGACTACCATTTGATAATTTATTAAAGAACTTCAATTTGATAAATTGCATGGAGACAAAGAACGGTTGCAAATGTTGAAGTCGCATAGAAGAAGTAATAGTCCTCTAATGTTTCCTAAATTTGTTACTCAATTGCCTTGTTCTAGGAAGACAAAACGTGGCTATCGAAGATGGTGTCCCTAATCTTGTATGCATAAACTCTGGCGTTCCTCAAGATATATCGATTTTCCATGTCTAAATCGATCTTCTACGCTTCTTCTAATGTTATATTATCTTAATTACTTTACTCTAGTTCATTCTCCCTCATATGCCCAACGTATCCGATCTGATACCTTTCGATTACTGTAAGCTTTGGTTATCGTGCTTCTGATATTATCTATCTCTGTTAGTTAAGTATTTAACTCAATTTCTACCTCCTGAAGAACAGTATGAGGAATCCGTGGTGAGATATGTAAATAGGGATAATCTAATTTATATTCAATACAACAAAGAGGAAACAGCAGCTATATTCCAAGTCAAATTTTTAACAAGCACCGTCACATTAAACAAAAGCGATTAAACATCAATCACAAGAACTGTTTTACATTTGAATGTGCGTAATAAGCTCTCCGAATTTGTCATTCTTTTGGCTTTCTGAGCACTGGCTTGTAAATCTTGAAATGTTGACTTTTCACATACAGTTGCTAGTAGGTATGTGAGTTGCTGTATATGTGCTCTCAAATATAAAAACAACTCATTGTAAAATTTCTTCTTCTTCTAGCACGCTAATAGATAACATTCGCAAACGGAAGCGCTGGCATTTATTTCTGTACTACGGGCGAGTCTCTAATTTCTAATCACCGTTATCAGACACTAACAATTACCGTTCCATCTACTAAGAGTGAAAAATTTATTTATAAACTTCACTTTTCAGAGGAAAGTATATTACTATTCCAAAATGATATATCTCCTGAAAGTTGTAAAGATGTCTATGATTGTGAAAGGAACAACGATACTTTTTACAATATATTTCTCTATTACTTCGACACAACATTTCCATTAAAAAGATACTTATTCAAGCCACAAAATGATAACTATTGGTACGATGAAGATTTGAGATTGATGGGCAGGCAGGTTAGTTAGAGATGATCTGTTGAAGTCTACATGTAACAATGATATACTTGAAGCATATAAACTCAGCATATCGTATTACACAGAATTGTTTTCTCAATAGAAAGCTTCTCACATTAATAATGTAATTTTAAAATCAAATAACAAAACAAAGACTGCGTGGAACATCATAAAGAAATTAACAACAGCTAATGATGAGTCCGAAGATAAGGAGATGGTGATAAATAACAACTCTGGGCAACTCTGTAACTGATCCATGGGCAATTATGGAGCTTTTCATTCAAGAGGTGATTCAAGTAAACAAATTCAGTGCAAAGTGGCAATTCGTCTACGTCTTGTAACTTCAGATTTTACCTCTCGCCAACGGATAGGTATGAGGTAACTAGAATCATGTATGACGTATCAACGAAATCCCATGCTTCCTTCTAAAACACATTTCCGTGCACATAGCAGATATATGTACTCGTGTACATCATTAACAGTTGTTTGCAAAGTGGCATTTTCCCTGCCCAGTTGAAAATAAGTAAAACGATTCCGATTTACTATAAAGGTAGTAGACAGGACATTACTAACTACAAACCTATTTCTGTACCAACAGTATTTACAAAAATATTTGAGCGGGTTATTAACGTACGTCTGGTTGATTATCTCACTAACAATAAATTGGTTTTATCCAGTCAATTCGGTTTCGTCCCAGGTAAGTCTACTAATCAGGGTATTTATAATGCTTTAAATAGAATATATGAGTATCTGGATGGTAGAAACGTTGTTGCTGGCTTATTTTTCGACCTGTCGAAAGGTTTCAATATCGTAAATTATGATGTTTTATTAAACAAGCTACAAAGGATTGGTATTCGTGGAGTGGCCTACGATCTATTATGTTCGTATTTATCGGGAAGAGTAACAGAAGTAGCATTGAATGCTGAACAAGATGACGTTAGAAGGACGTTCCTATCACCATCTGTCCATATTAACTGCGGTGTTCCTCAGGGATCGATTTTAGGACCAACACTGTATCGCTACAGGTGCAAATATCGACGATGTTTTGACTATAGCCATCTCACTCCTTGCTTTTAAGTGCAGACAAAACGGCGTTACTTCATTTTAAAACTAAATTAAATAATACTGGCAATCTACGCGGTATGGTGAATGGAATAACTATTTCAGAAACAGAGACCGTTAAGTTTCTGGGGCTGACTGTTGATTCAGTCCTCAAGTTTGAAGAACATTGTTCGGCATTGCACAAGAAATTGAGTAGGGCATTACATAGTGTAACATGTCTTCGTGGTACCGTGGAGATGCAATCTCTTAGACAGTTTTATTTTGCGTATGTTGAATTGAGCTTGCGCTATGGCATCATCTTCTGGGGCTGTACAACAAGCGCATTTAAGGTGTTCCGATACCAAAAGAAAATTATTAGGTGCATGTTATGTGTAACCTCATGCAGAGCACTCTTTAAACAACTGAAATTCTTCCACTAGCATCTTTATATATTTACGAACTTCTAGTATTTTTTAAACAAAATGAGGCTAGTTTTACGATAAATTGAGATGTCCTACATATACTATATGAAGACAAGGAATTGTCAGAATTTAAGTATACCATCACATAGAACTAAATTATTTAAAAACCACGCTAAATACAGAATCATTGTTGTATATAACAAGTTACCAGCGTACCAAATATATGAATTTATAAAAATTTATTATTTTAAATTGTATGTCAACTTCTCATTTTTTTTTGTTCTGTTTCATTAGTCTATATTATATTGTATGCATGACAATGTCTATGTAGCTTAGTCTATCACAGACAATAAATATTATTATTATTACCATTAGTTCTAGAATTCTTCGTAGATTTTTTTATCTGGTCGTCTAGCTTTTTAATGATGTCATCAGGTGGAGACATTCGAACGGATTAGGATTCTTTAACGTCGCAGCTTTTATTACATTTAACCGTCTGATCCACTTCCATTATTACTTTAGCATCTGTTCTCTCCAATCTCTAATTTAACGTTAGTAGAATTACAATACCGCTATTACAAACACTGATATTACCGGGATTAGTTTCGCTAAAGAATCGTTCGGAAGCGAAACTTTTTTTTTATTACACGGGCGGAAGTTCGAAAACACATAAATAAAAATCAAAAAATAGTGTTCCGCTACTAAACGAGATCCAGCTGGGCGTTGAGAACGGCTAAGGGCCGTAAAAGATTACGGGGTTGATTCGTGACGTTATTTGTGGCCACTTACCCGTTTTTACTGCGACTGCCAGCTAATTACTTTTGCTAGGACGCGCTCCAGGTAAGTCGGTTAATTAGCGGATTAAATTTGTTATTCCGCGGAGAGATAGAACGGTATACGGCGCCAAGGCGAAGGCCAAAGAAATAGAGCGAGCCGAGGGATGTTTAAAATTTCATTACGACAAGTAATTGCGAAAGAAGGCAGTGGTTCGCTTTTATAATTAAATATACAGCATCGCAAAGCCACCCTCCTCCCTTGCGTTCCTACGTTTAGCGACACTATTTCACCTTTTCTCTGCAGAAACCTGTACAATAGTCGTCTTCGACAGGCATAACTTGAACTGTCGCCTTTCATTTTCAATTATTTTTTATTGGCTGGTTTTATTTGTAGATGATTTATTAATACATGACTTGCTACACACCTTACAAAACATCTCGCCAAGTCTATGGCGGCGGTCGCTTTTAACTGTCACATCGCCGAATTTATCCTTGACGTCAGTGATGCCAGATTTGGGAAATTCTCCCTAGTTCTAGGTGGTTCTAGGGATAATTGGTTTTTATCGATACCTCCCATGTAACGTCTACAGTCACTCACAATCTTTGGATAACTTACTTCTGTCGTACTCCCATCTTTGTCCTTTTTTCTAACAGGTAAGCTTTCAGTTGGCCCATGAATAGTAGACAATAATGTAACACTTCTCCTATCTTTCCATTTTGCACAAGCTAGTCTTTTTCTCCTTGTAAACCAATCCCTCATAACATCTTTCAAATTCTTTGGCAAATTCTTTCTGTTGATTCTAACAGTTTCACAGCAATATACACATTTGTTCACCTCAGAGCGGGCCATGGGAAGTTACACTAGACGCATATAATGCAGTGCGATGTAGCAACGCGTAGGCATGCGCCACGCAAGATCGCTCGTCGATCACGACATCACCGACCATACTCTTGCTCGATTTAAATTCAACTGAATTGTGTATGCATGAGTGTCGACGCCAGACACAAGCTACAACGCGAAGGGGGGGAATACGCTGTTGCAATTCACACTGCTATGGCCCGCTCTGAGGTCAACTAATGTGTATATCTTTCTTATACATCTAGTTCATTAGCTTCTCAGAGGAGAGAAATTGTCGAAATAAACATGATATCCTTTACCATGTAGGTTTTTAGTCATCTTATGAACAACATATTCTCCTAAACCCAGTTTCTTCTTGTCATCGGTGTTTAGTTTGTCAGTTCAAATGAATGTTGTTTAGGAAAAACCCAAAACGGTTGACGTTCATCAACGATTAAATATACTGGTCACGAAGCTCACTTCGTAACGACCAATAGTCCCGGTAGCTTGGAAAGGCATTTATTCTCATCATCATATTTATTGCGCTGAAGTGTTTGATTTCAATGACACTTCTAGGTTGAAAACGATTGCCCGATTGTGTACAGCAGAGGTTTATTTATTTTTTATTTATTTATTTATTTATTTACACAGTTTGAGGAACACCAACAGACCTAAGTCCAAAAACGGTGTCCACTGATACAAATGATAAATTAAATACAAGTCAGTTACTTATATACGCAAAACTTATTATAATGAAGTTATTATTGTAAATATAAGTTTAAGGTTAATGACAATATTGGAGAGCAAAAGGTATTGTACATATATACTCATGTAGGCTACATAATATTCAATTTGCAACACACCTGCAAACAACGCGAAGAGTGTTGCGCTTATACCAGCTATACTCCTGCATGAAGCAATCAATATTAAAGGAGGTGATAGACCTACAGATACGTGAGACCGGAGAGTTGATAGCGGCACTCGTTCTCAGAAAAGGAATATGAAGCAGAGGGGTCTTTCTTGTATTACGAGTGGGTAAGTGAAAGTAAATAGAGCCTAGTAAGTGTAGGACATCTAATAGTCCGCGCAGGACGCGGATGCCAAATAATATATCGTTTTTTTGTCGGATCTCGGTGAGTGGATGCATATTGAATAGCGCACATGTTTGAGTGTAAGTAGTGGCAGTATTTCCGCTGGATCGCACAAGGAGATGCTTGACAAACTTACGCTGTACATTTTCTAATCTATTGATATATACATTATACTGGGGATTCCACACTTGTGATGCATAATTAAGAAGCGAGTAAACGTATGCGTAATAGAGAGATTTTAAACTTTGCGGAGATCTAAATAACTTACATGTTCTCAGGACAAATCCCAACATTTTGTAACTTTTACTAGCAATGTAATTGATATGTTCACCGAATGACAGTTTTGAATCAAGTATGATGCCGAGATCTTTGACTCTATCAACGCGTAAGAGATTACTGCCTTCAATGTTGTATTGAAACGAAAGAATGTGTTTGCTATTCCTTGTGAAAGTAATTTGCTGGCACTTTCCAAGATTTAAAAATAATTGTCGCCGTTTACAATATTGAACAAGTTGATTTAAATCGGTTTGAATCAATAGACAATCGCGAACACTATATATTTTTCTGCAAAATTTTAAGTCGTCGGCATAGCACAGTAGAGTCGTATTACGAAAACACGAATAAATGTCGTTTATATAGATTAAAAACAGAAGTGGACCGAGATGGGAGCCTTGCGCTACGCCGGAGGAGATATTTGCAGCATTAGATTTATAACCGTGTATAGTTACTGTTTGTGTTCTATTCGTGATGTACGATTTAAGCCATTTCAGCAGGTCGCCGTGGATTCCAACCGCAGACAGGCGATCTACAAGTAGGCGATGGCTAATTTTATCAAATGCCTTACTGAAATCAGTGTATATGCAATCCACCTGAACGCGGTAGTCCATGGAGTTTGAAAGAAGGTCCACATGCTCCGTAAGATTAGTAACTACCGATTTGTTTGGGACGAACCCATGCTGTTGCGGCATGATGTCGTTTTTCAAAGAGCAGAAGAGGCTGTCCAGGACGATAGATTCCAACATTTTAGGTATGGTTGATAAGAGAGATATAGGTCGATAATTCCGTACATCACCCCGATCGCCGCTCTTATAAATCGGTTTAACATTAGACATCTTCCAAAACGTTGGAAAAGTCGCGGCACTCATGGACTTGTTAAATAATATTGTTAAGGGTTGCAACAGAGAAGTAGAGCATTTTCTTATAAAAAAGGCGGAATGCCGTCGGGACCAGCACGCTTATTAACGTCTAGTTTCGATATCTTGTTCAATATCTCAGTCTCAGTGATAGTGATAGTACCTATTGATGCAATGCAGTTAGTAATGCACGAGTGCTGATCCAGGGCATCGCCATCGGCCACAAACACAGACGAAAAATAATCTGAAAACATTTCACAAACTTCTACCCCACCGGATGCGGTTTTCTCATTAAGCATCACAGTGTTAGGAATAGCCTTAGTTGTCCGCCGCTCACGCGAAAAGGACCATAAACGTTTGGGGCAATTTATGACTGTATCCTCTGTAGCACGAATGTGACTAGCGTAGTCTTCCCGAATTAAGTATTTTGAGCGTGATCGCAATATCTTATAAGTTAAATAATCCATGTCGTTACTAAACATTTTCCATCTTTTATGTGCCTTAAGTTTTTCTTTAATAACAGTAATAGTAGGTTTACTATACCAAGTGGGAAATCTATTCGTAGCAAGATGTCTCAGGGGAGCATGCTCCGAAAGGGCATTAGCAAGATGTTCATAAAATTTGTCGACCGCAGCATCAACTGACAAAGTCGAGAGTTCCGCATACCAATCCACTGATGAGAGAGAAGCGTTTATGCATGTATAGTTTGCACGGTAAAAATTGATTGTTTGAGATGTGTTGCTAGTCAATAAAGTGGGTAGATCATTACACCTGTAGGAGAATTCATTCAAACACGGTCATCACGCGTCAAAATGAGATCGAGATACTTATCGGCATATCTGGTAATGCAATTGTATTGTTGAAGTCCAGAGAAAGAAAGAGCGTCAACAAATGATGTAGATACTTCATCTGTATAACCGAAGGGTTTTAAATGATTATTATTGGAGGCAAGCCAGTGAATGGATGGCAAATTAAAGTCGCCGCAAATTAAAAATGAATCGTTAGGATGGTTAACGCAAATTCTTTCCAGACTGCTTAAAAAATATGTTAGAGATATTGCATCACGAGTTGGAATATAGACGCAACATAAGTTTAGTTTTGATGGTGTGCCTTTAAACTGAATGGTAAGTTCAGTTGAACAACCGATCAAAACACCACCACCGTCTTTTTTATCGGAAGTTACCACGTCACGATCACGCCGAAATGTGGTATATTTGTGGTTAAAATATTCTTGGTTAATGTTAGTCGATTTTAACCATGTTTCAGTTAGGCATATAACGTCGAATTCGCAGTCGGATGTGCGAGGGTAAATAATGTGACTCTTGCTTCTAAGACCGCGCACGTTCTGATAATAAACCTTCAAATTGCGTAAATTACACATTTTACACTATTGTTTACGATAAGTTGCATGTAGAGAGTGATTGGTTAATTTATTTTATCCAAATCTTTTTCGGATTTTATTGCCACTACTCTTGACCGGTTTGTTTGGAATACGATATCATTCCATATCTGGTCATCAAAGAAGCACTAAAAAAATTCACAAGGTGTCGACTTACCCTGTACATTTTTAGGTCCGACAACCTGATCAAACTGCCTCAAAACTGGGACAGTCTTTTTTATTCAACATAACATAACTCAGCGGAATGTCGTCAGATGAATCACTTGAATCACATTATCAACAACATCAATGTCACCAATAACACCATTGTCACCACCACTTCCACTAATATCTTCATTCTCGGGCTCAGAGTTCATACGTCCTTGAATAAGTTGTTCGCAAAACATCTATATCATCTTCCCCAATTTCGTCCTCATCTATCACAGAAGCACCGACAGATGGAATGTCCTCTACGATTGCGTAAGCCTCATCCGAAGAAAGTTTACCGACATAAAAATACAAAGACATTTTCTTTCTGAAGAAAATTGTAACACTAAACTTTGCTGCAAGGTGGTATAATAGTAAAAGCATTAAACAAATGTAAAATTTTGAAAAACTTTTGTTTGATATTATCAAATCAATTAGTACTAATTTAACCACATTCAAAGCAATAATATAAATGTAAAAACTTACCGTAAATTATTATTTAACGGCAAACTAGCATTTATTTCAAAAAACTAACCTAAAAATACATGTTAGCTGATTCGATTATCATTGGAGGGAAACTGGGGTTGTTCTTCGGACTTGTTTTAGTTTTAAATGATAGAGGACGCCCAAATGCACCTTATAATGGTTTCAGCAGAATACCACATTACAAGGCATAAAATATTTTTTGAAACCACTTTCCCTGAAAGGGTTAACGGTAGTAATGTCCAAACAAAAAGTTGCGGTAGACAACCTCATCGAGTTTCCCCGCACATAACGCTTCTTTAACATTTATCCAGCCTTGTCGTCCACTAAAATCGTTCGAGCAGAAGGTGATGAAGCCCACCGTGTCTGTGTCGTTCAAACTTACTACACCTTTCTAGAAAATTAGGTTAATAGTTTCCGTTATTCAATCGGTATATAGGCTCCTCGATTGACAGCACTGATCGTGTTTTAAATTCCAAACTACATCCGTCTAATTATTGATTCTTTCAAAACATTCAATTCGCACAGTTCTCCCCATCATATCTTGCCGGTATAATACCGGTGCACGCCAGGCGCTACCACCATTTTCGAAGTAAAACGTTGGTGTAAATAAATTAGTATCTTTAGCGCGCGACTTTCCGATCTCCGATTCTTGGCGTGCACTAAAATTTTTAAAATGTTTACTCAGTAACGGCGACGGCGAAGTAACCGGTGGCGCGCTCCGTAGCGACCCAACTTCGTAATTGGTTCGCCGTGAAATACTGTTACTATTCTACCAGGGTTAAATGTATCGCAGAATCGAAAGGTTGGCGTTGGAGTTCCGGTTCGTTGTCGTTGTGTACGCTGCAGATTTCTCTCGACTTTCTTCAACGCAAGCCGGTGCACTTCCTATAAAATTTATCCACCTATATGTGTTATATACGATAGTATAGCTAGCGGTAACGATAAATGAAACCAATTCGATTTAAATGTAATTTTGTATGAGCGCGTGAAGTGGATTTATGGAGATAATCAACTTAAAGAGGTAGATTCGTTCTTTTTTTCAAATAAAGATTAATTTGACATTTGATTTTAATTAAATTAGATTAATTGAATATTAGAATTGTCTTTACGCTATTGGCCTAAAGCTGAATCTATACTAACATAAATTGTTCATGTTCGTCTAATGAATTATCTAAGGCAGAGGAAGTTAATACCTAAGACACAGTTCGGATTTCTTCAAGGAATTTCCAGTACTGATGCCACTTACCGCGCACTACGGCTTGTGTATAAAGCTCTGGATTGGGAAAAAATTGTGTCTTCTTCAATTTATCCAAAGCATTAGACAAGTCACCATTATTGAACAAGTTATATACAGAAAGGAAAAAAGCAGCAAAATAATAAATCTTTCTTCTAACAAGACCAAAACACTGTGGGGAATAATAAACGATAAGTTAAAGCCGAATAATAAATGTAAACCATCAATTATCAATCTTGTCAAAGATAATACTTTAATTCCGGATCCCCTGGAAGTATCCAGATAGTTTAACAGGTAACTATTTTTCGTCAGTGGCGAGGGGATTGGTTGCCAACCAGTTTGGTGCCCGGACGTTGCTTCCTACTATACTTGGTCCCACACCTTACCATTCATTCGTTTTTAGTCCTGTATGTACCGAAGATATTACTGCTATAATTACTAAGATAGCCAATAATACGTCATACGTTAATGATGGTATCAGCAGTCACGCTCTTAAATTAATTATTGACGATGTAGCTGTTCATCTAGCCTATATATAATCAATTTGTCATTTACCGAAGGCAAATTTCGTGCATCGTGGAAAACGGCCATTGTTGTGCCGGTTCATAAAAAGAGTACTGAGTCTGACATAATGAATTATCGCTCCTATTTCAGTTATTAATACATTTTCTAAGGTTTTCGAACGTGTGGCGTACAATCAACTTGTCTCTTTTTTAGCTAAACATAACATAATAACTAACAAGCAGCACGGTTTCAGACAACATAAGTCTACGGAAATAGCGTTGATAGGTCTAACGCAATATACAGGGTGTCCCGAATTTTATTTTACAGGCTGTAACTCTACGGCCGGTATATTTACGATTAAATATTTAAAATAGAAGTTGCTTTACCTCTTAAAGTCTACGAAATGACAGAGTCTGTTTTACACACAGTACCAAAAAACTCCGTATATTACGCGCGTTTCCTTCCATATACCGGGTGTTTCTGACAGGTGGCTCGCCCCTATAATTTCTAAAATATTTGAGATAGAGAAACGAAATTTGGGAATTATGTACGGGGCTTTAATTTACATTTCTTGACATAGTCGATACATTCTTATCACGTCCGCTTTTACCGGAAATGACTGATTTTCGATTTTTAAAGGGGACTACCTAAATATGTTTAGATATTTTGATTCGGGATAACATTTTGAGTACAACTGCAGCAAAAGATATTTTTTGATATAATTTTTTTTTTTCATTTTTTTTTACCAAGAGTGCTTTGAAGTTCGTAATATGCTCAGGTTACTGTATAAACATGATACGAACAATTTTTTTCATTTTTACTGTATGCCCAGTTTTTTAATCTCATTTGTAGGTTCAACATTTAGTTTTTATATTTTAATATAATTTTTCCAAATGAGAACATATTGTGAAAAAAAAATTGAAAAAAAAAATTATATCCTATCCCCTGGCCTGCCAGGTCTCTTGATCTAACTCCGGTAGCCTTTTTTGTGGGGGGACACATAAAACAACAGGTTTACTCAGTAGCACCAAAAAGAGCCGAAAATATGCAAATTAGAAATTTTGGAACATGTTAGGATATCGTTTATTCGAAGACTTGACATTTGCATAGCCAATGATGGCCGAGTTTTTGAACATTTGTTGTAAATTTCAATTTTTGATACTACTTTGTGCTCATTTTCGTAGTGTAATATCAATGTACGAGTAGATGTAAAATAATATCTACAAAATGTTATTAAAAATGTTAAATTTCTAACCTTAATTCGATGTTTCTTGAAAACTATTGGAGTTAGACAGCCATGCCCTTATATCAAATGAAAGCTAGATGTGCCCTTATTAACAATTGGTAATAATATACAGGATGTTCCATTTGAAAAAATTAAGAAAAATTAGTATTCGCGAATGGTGAACACCCTGTATAACAGATCGATGAAGCTTAAAATTAATACCTCGGAATAAAAGTATACTAAGGTGGAAAACTTCATGAAAAGCACGATACTTCTAAACACTATACTAACCAATCCACATCCTGCTAGATTATAACATTTTTTTCCAATTGATGCGTCCATAACTCCCAAACCGTAACCTTTAGGCCAATACAATCCGATATCAAATCCCAATATTTTTAATTGCGCAATTCAAAAATCACATAATATACCGGGTGTTCCATTTAAAAAAATACAACTTTGACATCACACACCTTTCCTGAACACCCTGTATAATTACCAATAATTTTATTTTGTGCTCGAATTTTGCAATATTAAAGCCGTAATATGACAATCCGAGACGGATGGCGGACCCTATATATTAACTTTATGTTTTATCATACTTTCGGTGTCACCTTATTCTTAGTGTACGCTAGCGACTTATCATAGCCAATAAACTCGTGCATATTATCAGAGTATCCAGATGATACTAGTTTCATTGTTACTGCTTCATCAATCCCTGGACTCTCGGATTCGACGTATGCATTCGTTGAACGTATGATACGTTCATGTTCGAGTAATTACAACGATCATCAACGGCATCCACTCCTTGTAGTAGGTAACATTACGGCTTCTTAATAAATTTGTACCAGAGAAAGAGTACAAAGAGACCAATCGATTGAGTACAGCGATATATGCAATTAAAAATCTTAAAGATCAAGTAAACTTCCAAGGTTTGAAGATGTTTTACATCGAATACGTCAAATCTAGATTGCATTATGGGATCGTGTTTTGGGGTTCCAGTGCTAAAAAAGTCTATAAAAAATACCAATTGCTTTCTTGGACGAATCCAAATCATAATACAGCCGGTTCAGAAAATCTAACATTGCTGTGTTACTCTCTCTCTGTTCTGAAAGCCATGTTGCTTCAGAGAAAGACTACAGTTCGAGTATTTTAGAAATGGAAGACAACAATGCAATCGACCGACAGTTATGCGCCATACTTCCCATCTCCATTCTTGCATAAAGAGAGTAACCTTACTAGTTTTAAAAATCCTAGTCAAATGTCCTCTCAACAATGACTTGTTCATCAAAAAGGTCAAAAAAGTGAGTATATTATCCGCACAAGACGATGTTGCGATGTTACCGGCTCTACACACGTCGTACAAGTCAGCAGGTTAACGCTGCTGGCCGTGAAAGCTCTCCAAAGGGTTTGTAGGTTGGAGAATTCACTGTTACAGAATCTCTGGTAATTTGATTGGAACGAGTGTCCAGCCTACGTAAAAAACTAGCATTTTCCAGTTACATAAATATGTATACTCGTACATATATCACCCGAAGATCCTTGTCTAGAGAAGCCAAATACATTAGAGGTTAGAAGGCTAAAACGTTTAACTTTTATTTTGTTCGAAAGAAACACTACAGATCTCAGTATACCAGAGCCACCAGAGAGTTTGCATGTAAAATGTTCCTTCGAACACTAAAGTCTCGGTTATCTCGGTGTGCCAGTCAAGAACCAAAATCTCTGTGAAGTGAAAATGATCCTGATATTAATAAAGAATTGAGTGAGTTAGCTATGGCGGCTTATTTTCCTATCCACGCTTAGTTGTGTTCTTCTTCTAATTGTAATATTATTTTAGAGTTGATTTAAAATGATAAAATAAATGGTAAAAGTTTTTATATTCACTTTGTATTCAATTATAAAACCAGTCTCTGTCCTCTTCCTTGTGGATACATATAAATCTCGTCCATTCCGAAAAGAAAAGGAATTCAAAGAATTTATTTCGAAAGAAATTCATTTGCGATACTTTACAATTTATATTTTAAGAAGTAGGCGGCAGGCAACGTCGAGTTTTGCGTATTCCTTTTGTCTTACTTTATCTTCTTTATTTTCGCTTTCTTGCTTAAAATACTTCTCCTTTCAACTTCTTACAGGAATTTTCCTCTTCCAAAACGGCGCCCGAGAAGACTTTATTAGGTTAGGATCCCGAGTGTTAGTACATCCTTTTAGTACGCTCCTAAAAATTCAGCGCATCAATCAACTGAAGAAACATTTCGCCTCCGTAATGAATTTGGATCGTTTTAATATTCTGCGTTCACACGAAATATTAATCATCTGATTTTAGGTAGTAGCACAAGAGATATACGCTCAGACTAGGGTTGCCAGTTTCCCTTTTTCTCAAATAGAAATTTCATTTTATTAAAATACTTCCGCCCGAAATTGAAAGACTACGCGCGCGAATTATAATTTTGTTAAAATGTTAAGCCTACGCGGACTGTATTACAAAGTCAGAAACGAAGATACTCTGCATGTACTGGTTAATGCTGAATACATTTATACGCCCGGGCATTTAAATTGCTTCAAATTTAATTAATTTGATCTGTCTGAATTATGTTTGTAAATATTTCGCGTTGTTATCCGCCGCGTCACGTATCATTCCATTTATTAATGAAACTACAGGAATTATTAATTAATTAAAAAAAATTATTATACGATCTTCCTCGTGGTAATAGTCGAATGGAAATCCCTGTAAATTTTTCATCCGAGTGGAATTTCGTTTTGCTCTTACTATTACGGGAAGAACTGCTTCAATCATAGCAGCCATTTGAGAAGCGCGAGTTTGGCAAGAGCTAGAGCGTCCAACATAATGGAAATCAATATTGACAACACAACGACTACTGCGATATTGCATGTTCTTCTCGTGTTATATGTGGAGAGGAAGTACGGACTACGGTTGTTTTGAGAACTTATATTACTTCCTGAAAACTTATTTCACATCTGTTTTGTGTAATAATGTCATCGTTGCGTCGTGTCTTACTTATTTGCAACAATGAAAACTTTGCGCGATCTGCACGGCGTATTTTATTTTACAGTGTTCTCGTACTCGTACGTAGATTGAGGAAATATATCGCTTTACTATTAATAAAGATGGATGACGTTATTCAGGGGACAAATATTGTTTCCTTGATTGGTTTCCATTTGAAGATTTACATCCTTACTTGTTGATATGATCAGTTTATAATAACACTAGAATTGTCTTCATTGAAATTAAATTGAACAATTGTAACTTCAAAATGTCAAAGCTCCTAAAAATCCAGGCTGAATTTTTTGAGTCAAAATAGCCACTAACTTTTGCTTCTACGTCGTCAGCGTTTATATATTTGAGTTTTAACATATTATTTTTCAAATTTCGAAACAACACTCGATCTTTTTGAATATCATTTTGGTGCGCTCGACTTCTGGCGGTGACTGACCAGGAAGCTGCCATGCGGAAGCTGAATTTCGCGTCTGTAGTGATTCGTAATAGACCCAAGTCTCATCGATTAATTCAATAAATCATCCCATTCAGCACCATATTCGTCGAAAATCGCTTGCGCATCATCGACTCTTTTCTTCTTTTACCCATTAGACAGCAACTTAGGCACCCACTTTGCCAAAAACTTTCTGAACTGAAGACGCGTTTTGATAATGTGTTGTAGGCATCCTTTTAACTCGCTGAGTTCAACAGAAAGTAAGACCAGTGATGTTTTTGGATCCTTCACCACACAGTCGGTGATGGCTTTTAACAATCTAGGATTCCAAATCCGGTTAATTTGGAAGTCGTCTTTCCTTCGTCTGCATGGCAGTCGCTGCACCAACTTGTTTGAAATGATGATACCATTTCGAGTTAGTGTTGCAATCTGGGCATTCACTGCCATATGCAGCATTCAGCTTGCGTGTTTTTTCCACTAGGTTATCACCTAATTGAACGCAGAGCTGAATATTAACACGATTTTTTTCGGAACTGTCATTTACCCTGTACACAGCTTAATTCTACTAGAATAGAAGAAATTAACATTCAAAGCAGAAGACAGGAGAGCATGATCAAAACAAGCAACCAACCAAACCCAATCCTAAAATGCCTACACCTGTAATTGACAACCTATGAATCCAGCGGTAAATTTTGGTCTTGATAAGTTGAAGTAGTTTTTGTTGACAGCGTGTGCTTGATCAGTTTATCTATTTATTAAAGCGCGGAAAGGGGTGGAGGATGCACGACTGTGGTGGTTCTAGCTCGAGGTTCTAGAGAGATGGTGGTACTTCTGTTAGGCCACTACCACATTCTGTCGTTTCGATATGTTTCGAAGAGAATCGACATTTATCGATTTGCCATAACGTTTACAATTTTATTAAATTACCATCAAAACATTTGTGATATTCGTAGTAAAATTATATGGTAAATATTTCTTAAATATGGTATCAGTCCATGCCAGGAGATCCAGAAAATAATTAATTGTTTGCTTGACCATCTCAGAAAAAAAAATTAACATTTTGTAGGTGCATGTTGCTGTTTCGAAACTTTCATTCATGTTAGGTTCGCTTAAAAAATGGCCGTCAATTTTAAATTGTAATATCTCTCTTGGGGAAACTTAAACATTGAAAGCATGCAACTCACTTGTTTACTTTTTTGAATTTTTTGCCGTTGTTGAATGATTTTTTTTCGTTTAAATTTGACCCATATTTTATTGAGAAACTTGCAAAAATCAACCTTCTACTTCAAAATCAGCCCGTTAAGATTGTGCTTCTCCAGGCATATCCAGTACAAAGTTGCATATTTAAAGGCAATTTGAAATCTCATTAGCATATCAAAAAAAGTAATTTGAGTGCAGTTTTCATAATAACACGAGCGACATCTATATTACAAGTACAGCACTGTGCGATAAAATCTGGGTCATCTCCTACTGCCAATGTCTAGTATTCTAATTTAGATCAGAGGAGAAATAAAGTAATAAAAGACATTTAACATTTGTAAAATCTTTACAGTTTCGGTAAATAAATCCATAACTACGGTAAGCATTTACAACCATACCATTCACATGTTCGATGAAGTTTTCTGTCAAAGGTGATTCCTTGACACTATTGACACGATCATGTGCAGTGTTACATATCGAATAATCATACGGAATTGCAGTATGTTTTCTTGTATAGTTCATTACTTTACACTTAGCAATGTCGAGTATCAAACGATTATTGAGGCACCATGAATCTAAAGAGCACAAATCTTTCTGCAGCATCATGCAATCGTCATACGAATCAATTCTATAAAATATTTTGATGTGGTGCGCAAATAATGTCTCACAATGTAAAAAGTCGACAACATCGTTTATAAAGATTAAAAACAATAAAGGCCTTAGGTTTGATCCTTGAGGGACGCCAGATGTTGGAAAAAAATACATTTGATTTGTATTCTCAACAAATTGTTTCCTAGAAGACAAGTACAATTGGAATAGTGTTACTAATCGTGGTGAAACCCCAAAGTTTTCCAGCTTCTTAAGTAAAACGTGGTGGTCTATTTGATTGAAGGCTTTTTGAAAATCAGTGTAAACCACGTCGATAATACGTCGTAGATATGTATAAAACATCACGCCGCCGCCGTTACAACTGGCCTTCCTAGAGCCAATGGGCAAACAGAAAGACTAAATCGTATCATAATCCCGATTTTAACCAAGCTGTCTATGGATGACCCGAACAAGTGGTATCGACACGTGGATGACGTGCAACGTGTCATTAATTCTACATGGCAGTGCCATGAAAAATCAAAAAGATATCCAGATTAACGAATTGATCGAGAAAGAAATAATCGGCGAGTTTGACGCCGATCGTGCAGAAATGAGAGAGTTAAGGATCACAACACTTATGATGTCATCAAGTGTGTGCAAGTCGAAAGTCCACTACGACATGTGCCGAGTATATGAAGATGAGGGTGACACCCCTTCCCTTCCCCTAGACAACAAAAATAAATATTGTTGACCATAAGTAGCCCAATATATTTGAATGACCCTGTATACTCACAAATATATATAAGAGGATATATTATCCAGACGTATTTCTCTAGTATTCCTCTACTTAAATAAACTTCCTTGCCTCTAATCTTTAAAGCTTTTACGCAAGTTAAAAGGTACACTTACCGCACTTTTATTCTTCGCATTTTCAAATCCGCTCCCGAACTACCAATATACTAGAGTGCAATACCTAATCTCCTTTAACCAGGCTTTAATAACGGTACAGGCGTAATTATACTATACTTATCGACACTCCATAGACGCTGAGCGCAACATTCCTGCCGCTTTTCAATCGGCACGAAATCCGTAACGACCGCTAAATTTAAATTTATCGTGTTATTTGCGGACCGCAATCGAGAGCTACGAGAGAGCTAACTAGGTACACGACGGGCGGTACCGAGCGGGGGGGTTTGGGTGGGAGGAGGGGAGCTATACTATCGGATTCGACGTAATTAACTTAATTGCATGTAACTCTCCTTTTAACTTAACTAAAACTCTAACTCTCTCGCCGCTCACTCCCACTCGAGCAATATTTAAAATCGCCCAGATACATCGTAAATATTTGCCTTGTTGGGTGAAGTGGTTCGGTCAACTAATTTGCATGCGTTTTCAATTTAGTACTACTCAGACGTTCCTGAGGAGAGGGACGTGTTGATTCGAGAGAAAATATAGTGGAAAACGCTTTTTTAAGGTTAGATATTGTATTCTATATATTCTACAGGGTGACCCATTTTCTAAAAAGCAAGATATAGGACTGCCAAAAATCGAAAATCTGTAGTTCGAAAACGGTAAGAGATAGCGGAGTTCTTATCTATCTCACCCTGTATGTATGTAATAATCCCCTTTAGAGCGTGATAGGATCGGCGAGCTCAAAGCGAATTGTGCCGTCTAGCCGTCAGAGTCGACCGAGAGAGAGAGATCGGCCCCGAGGAAATTGAGTCCGGCAGCGTCGCAGTTTATCCTTTACATGTTCGGCTGCCTCCAATAAAGGATTTCCCGGGGCGTCCGTCGTTCGTTAATTCGGTAGAAAGAAAGAGCCGCCGGCAACGGCCAATCGTACTGGGTGGTAGCGCCGGTTCAACCGCTACCGAGACGGTTACAGGATATATGACCGAGCTCTGAGGTCGCCGCGATCGAAGCGACACACACATACATACGACATCATTAGATTTATATCTGCGATGGTAGTTAGATGGCGCGAGTGTATTCCTATTGTACACTAGTTATCGTTAGAAAGAGAACGGAATCTTCATATCACCGTAGTCTTTTTACCGATGCTTCGAAATTGAGTTTGGAGGCTCTCTTTCTTCATATAGAAAACGTTTATCCATCCATCCCGGTTGGCTACGCAGTCCGTATGACTCGTCTTCTCGGCAAAATTAATTACTAAGTATACAAATGGTATATCAACGCTGATTTCGGAGTTGTAGTAATTCTATTCGGTTTACAATTGAGGTACACAAAGCACTGCTGTTTCCTTTGTGAGTGGGGCACTCGATCGAGAAATGCCCGCTACGTTGTTAAAGATTGGCCAGTCAGGGCTTAAAATATGTATTCCTGCACAAAATAATATACTTTATAAGGCACTAGTGGAACATTTATTACCTAGTGTAATTATATATATATATAATATAAAAAGCAAATTCAGATATTATGCAATCCTCTTTCATTAAACATTTCTCTAAATATTTAGATACCGGTCGAGAACTTTTATGAGTAACAAATTAAAGCTAAACATCAAACGAAAATAAAAATCTTGCTCTCAAAACAAAATGCTGAAAAAGATGGAGTAATAGTCAACAACGTAATTGAGTTAGAAATATTTCAGACACTCAATTACCAGATTATGTCAAAAACATCTTGTCATTAGAACCTAATCAGTAGTAGATCTACCCGTAGACATTAGAGAATAGCATCAAAGCAAGAGCTTCACACACTATTTATAATTTCAAAAATAAATACAAACATCAACATTTTGGAGACAAAACTATAGAAAAACAAATCAACCAAACAAAAAATTTTATCAAAAAGAATCTACAGATTATGATCGTAAAACCTCATAAATCCAATTGCACAGTAGTAAGTAATGAACACCACAGATTACGAGCATAAATTAAACCAACTCTTATATGAGTCAGCCACACACAATGAACTTAAAATTGACCCCACCAGTAAATTTCGAAAACAAAACAATGATTTAATAAAAAAATGGGAACAAAACAAATATATTTCACAGCAACAAGCTAAATCTCTCAAAATTCACAATGCTCAACCTCCAAAAATATGTGGTTTACCAAAACTTCATAAAGTAAATATTCCCCTACGTCCCATAATTTCGTGCATTCAAAGCCCCTTCTACAATTTATCAAAACACCTATCTGATCTTTTAGAACCTGTTGTATTTAAAAATAAATTTTATATTAAAGATTCATGGCAATTTAAGAGATTTACTGATAAAGTCGAAATGAAATCCAATTACAAACTCATCTCATTAGACGTAATTTCATTGTACACAAATACCCCTATAGCCTTTAATTGCCGATAACACAAAAATTCCTTTAAATGCTGTTGATTTAATACTGAATTGCACATATTTTCAGCTTAAAATTAAATTTTTCAAACAAATTTTTAGATGAGCGATGGGTTCTCCAACATCGAGCACAATTGCACAATTAGTATTGGAGGAACTGGAAGAAAACGTATTAGATAATCTTGACTCCGAGGTGATATTTTTTAAAACATATGTTGACGATTGCAGAACTGTTGAAGAAAAATTTATTCCAGTTTTAGTACAAAAATGTAATTATTTCCACAATAGACTGCAATTCACTCTAGAAATTGAAAACAACAATAAAATAAATTTCTTGGATCTCACACTTATCAAGCAAAATAAAAATATTTTCACACAGTGGTCTACTAAAGAAACTTGGTCAGGCAGATACTTAAATTTCGATTCATCCCAACCACTAAATCACAAAAAAGTGTTATGAATGGATTTTTTGACAGAGCTATTTTACTTAATCCAAGTCCAAATCTTCGTCCTAGTATTTTAAAAAAAAAGCAAAAAAAAACCTTGCTAAACAACAATTATCCCCTAAAGCTGGTCAATAAAACCCTTAAACAAAGACTCCATCTTGCCTATAATAATTCCAATCAACACGCTGACAAAAATAATCCTAACTACTTTAAAATACCATACGTTAAAAATCTTTCTGAAAAATTAAACAATAACTCAATTGCTCATAGTAACGAAAACAATCTTAAAAACCAACTTTACACGAAATTAAAACCAATACCACCTCACATGTTGTTTATAACATTAATTGTAAAGACTGTCACCACGTGTATATTGGAGAAACCATGCACTATCTAGATGAACGATTAAAAGGTCACAAATACAGCAAAAATGTTCGAAACACATCAAAACATAACTTTGATTTTAACTCAGCGGAAATTTTAAATAAAGAAACCAATCACAAAGCTTGTAACATTTTAGAAATGACACAAATACTTAAACACAAAATCGCACTAAACGATCGAACTGATATTCGATTTCTGTCTAAATCCTACAACTTAATTATATGATTACACTATACTTTTAATATCACTCAATACTTTTAAAATGAGCTCCGTATCGTACAACTGCATTAAAGTTCTACCATATAAAAAGATATATTACAAAAAGATGTTTTACGCATTTACCTTTCAAGGTTTAAATACAATTCTTGTCTTTAACTTAAATTCATTCGAATTTCAGCATTTGATAGCACGTTAAAATATTCCTATTAATATAATTATTAAATGATTTTCTATATACGAGGGAGCGTTTTTATATTCGCGGAATGGAATATTCACCTGCAAGACGGATACATTTTTCACATCTTTCAATTAATTTATTTATACCCTCATAAAAAAATGATTTCTCTTTATCTGCAAAATACGCCGAAACTGCCTCCTTGACTTCATCATCGGCAGTAAATTTTTTACCCCGCAGCTCTTTTTTCATTTTCGGAAACAGGTAATAATCACTCGGGGCCAGGTTTGGGCTGTAGGGTGGGTGATTCACAATTTCGAAGCCCACCTTATGCACGGCAGCTAACGCAACGCGGCTCTTGTGGACGGGCGCGTGGTCGTGCAAAAGCAGCACACCTTTCGTCAATTTTCCCCGTCTTTTCTCTTTAATGGCTTCTTTTAGTCGCTCTAATATTGAAGCGTAATATTCTCCGGTTAAAGAAACACCTTTATCTTTATAATCAATCAACAATATTCCTTCCGAGTCCCAAAATACCGTTGCCATGAGTTTCCCAGCTGATTGTGATACGTTAAATTTCTTGGGAGGTGCTGTGCCCTTTTTATGCCACTGCATGGAGTCTTCTTTTGACTCAGATTCATAATGATGAACCCAAGTGTCGTCTCCAGTAACAATTCGACTCCATACACCATCCTTGTCTTCATTACAGAGGTCCAAAAATGCACGCGAACACTCTACGCACTGTTGTTTTTGCGGCGGCGTGAGCATTCTCGGCACCCATCTTGCGCTGACCTTAGACATGCCGAGATACTCCAACCATTTCTGTGAGTTGTTTCTTCTTTAGTCGAGTATCTTCGAGTACAATTTTTTTAACTTTTTGGATAAGTGCTGGCGTGGTCACCTCAATGCTCCTGCCCGGCTTCGGGTCGTCTTCAAGGGTTCCCTTCCTTGTTTAAATAAAGTATGCCACTTGTACACCATGGTTTTTCCTGGACAAGAGTCGCCGTTAGCCAATGACATCTCATTCATTATGGTCGCGACTGATTTTACTTGCCTGGTAAGGAACTTTATAACGGCACGATATTTGATTTTTTCCATATTTCACTTTTTACTCCTGATTATGTTACTTGGTTGACGATAGCTCAAAGACTAACTGTCTAATAACAATGAAACTTCGTATTTATACTAAGTATGAGTCGCTGCACAGGCCACGCCCCCAATGAGCCTAATCACCCCCCTACAACCCGCTCATTCCGCGAATATAAAAACGCTCCCTCGTACATACTTATTATATTAAAAAAAACACAACAAAGTTTATTTTCAGGTGACATTTTTTTCAAACAAAAATTGCTAATTCTCTTAAATCATATATTAATATACTTTTACCAAAACAATTTACATTTTGTTATTTCAATTATTTAGCGTTTCAAACCGTGTAGGATTTAAATAAAATAACCCCTTTTGATAAAGGTCGGATCCGAACAATACGTCAAGGGAATACACTAAACTCCAAGTTTTATTGTCTATTAACAAGGCCTACATAATCCAAGAAAAGTTTTCTTTCCTACTATAAATTACAGGCAAGAACTTCACCATTTTTTTTCATATATACAAATATATTATTTATATAATATTTGTATTCGTTCTCTTTCTAATCACCATTAACGTACCTAGCAATGTCCAAGTGTTGGGTTCCCCGTTTTTGGTCCGTTTCAGGGACCTCCGCAATCGTAATGTACGAACACACAAGCGCCATAATGACGTACTAAACAAAGCCAGCTCCCGACCCAAGATTAACGAAAAATAAGACTGGCGCAGATTACTTGACCGTAAAATTAGGATGTATTATTTGTTGCGACCATAAAGTCGACGTGAGAGATCGCCGCTCCCCAGGGCTCGGATACGACGTACGAACGCCAGGCAGCGCCCACTACACTACACGCGCGTAATTGTATCTCACTAATTATAATCGAAATGATTCGTTTTCCCACCGGCCTTTATCGCTCGTATCTTGTCAGATATTCTTTACGATGTATTAAACGTCGCATGTCGTTCTTCGGATTACGTAGCTATTGATTTGATTTCACGCTGTTGGTACTAATATGAATATAGAGTGGGATGTGTGTATTTAAAGGAACGGTGATTATTACGAGTTTTTCGGTTTTTTCGCTTTTGGTGGCAACGCCGGGAGACTACAGCCTATGCCATCGGTGGGTGATCTTTGCAACTAAACTAGATGATGTAAAATAAAATTTATCGCATAGAATCGTACCTTTTTTCCCTTCTTTTTTAATTTAATTTTAAAAACACATTACCCGAGAAATATTACGCCCGAAATCGACACTATTTTATTTTCACCGGAAAAGATACTACACTTAATTAAAAAGTAAATCCCTACGTACACACAAAAGAGAGGCTGTGGTGTGCCTTCGAAATAAACAACAGGAACAGGTCGTCCCGAACAAACAACGTACAAAAGCGAATACCGCAAAGCAAGCTGTAGAGAGATGGATTAATTTTTTTATTATTTTGTTCGGTGCACGCCGAATCTAATTATTTTGTTTACAAATTTGGCTTTATATTCTATCAGATACACGTATACAACATATCTATATATTTTTTTTCGTTTTCGCTTGTAAATCCGAATAATAGGCTCCCTGCTTTCACGGTATAAAAAATATATTAAAAACGACGTAGCGTAACATATTGATAATGCATTTGGGCCGTTTGTGTACAGAACAGTATCGAATATTTTAATTAATAAAACGGAGTACCTAGATTAAAACCGATATTCCGTTTTTTCCCCCTTTTTTCGGTTTAAATATATTTATAGGTGAGGGCACTTTCCTATTTAAAATTGTGTTATTGCGAAAAGAAGATTAAACTATCGCTAGCCGTTAGACGTAGGATGTAATGTGAAAGCTCGATTTTAAAGAGGGTTTCGATTTAAACAATTTATCCAATCTGCAATTTAAATTTTTTAGTGTGACATTGTGGCTTTCGATTTTTTATAAAGGTTAATGAAAGCAAGCTAGAAAATTGTGAATTATTAAATCAAATTACTGGCGCAGTACCTATCTATAACTTTAACTTTCCGGTGAGTGGAAGAAAGAGGAAAGAAACTGTTAAAATCTTCAAAGAGATGGAAGACTTAGTAGGAAATCCCACACGAGCTCATCCCTCTCCAGAAAGTACTGGAAGATTACTGGAGAAGATGACGAAGCTATCAAATATCGTCCCTCAGTAGCTATTGTTAATTTATCAGGCATAAGCGACACCATTCCCTGAACTGGATCCGACCCCATTATATAAAATCTTTCCAAAATCACTGAATCTGTCGTCCTCAAGAGATTTTGATCGGAAATATCCAATTTCTTTTTTCAAATTCTGTTTTGTTTTGCTCATTCACTCTCAACTCATTCATAACTCAAAGTCGACAATCATGACGAAACGAAAGAAAGTAGAGGACTTGAAAATGGGTTGACGTTCATGCAAACTATCCTGGAATCCCGGTGATGACGTCGTCAATGACGCCTTGATCTATTATGCCATACTACGGTTGGATTTTCCTGTTAAATTCGACTTGCAGCATTGTGGTAAAGAGCGTGTCTAACGTCAAGCTACTTTCTAACTTCCTATAGATTTTTTCTTAATAACTATTCTTTAAAAAAAAGGTATATCAAATTGCGCATGCGTACCAAATTTCAAGTTTTTATTCCTGGTCATTAAACAGATATTTAACAATAACTAATTCGAAAAATGAAGAAATCTGATTCATCTCAATCGTATCTCTTCTACAATAGATGTTCAAAATGTTGTCCATGTACTTCCTGAAAATACCCTAAACGGAAATGAAACTCATTTTTAACGTTTCTAATTACTTCAGCGGAAATTAGCCAACACTCCTGTCTTATTCGTTCTTTCAACGCCTCAATATTTTCCGGTTTCGTTTTAAAAATTTTGCCTTCGGTGCAAAATGAGCCGTCTTGTTGAAACCAGATATTTCTATTCTCGACATCAGCTTTAAGCGGATCAGGGAATTGAGTAGCCAATTTCGGAACTAGTTCTTCCTGCAAGAATTCTAAATATCTCGCTCCATTGAGATTTTCTTGGAAGAAAATTGGTCCTATTACTGGATCACCGGCAATGCCTGCCCGAATATTTACTTTTTCTGGATGTTGAGTGTGGCCTTCCCTCATCCATCGTGGGTTGTTGCCTGCCCAATAACGACAGTTTTTACGATTTACCTCCCCCTCGAACATAACCATTGATTCGTTAGAAAATAGAACGTTTTCTATGTTTACAACATTTCTGTCTAGTACATCCATCATTTGATCGCAAAACTGAAGTCTTCCATCCGGATCATCTTCGGTGAGTTCCTGGAGCATTGTCAATTTATAGGGGTAAAATTTGTTTCGAGTGTCCTATCTATCAGCCTAATGGAGATATTATTAGGATTTTCTTGAACAGAAAGAAGTACATTAAGCTTTACTTCTTCATTGAGCGCACTCTGACGATGATTATTCATTTTCCTTAAATGCTCGTTTTCCCGTTTTCAATCTTGCTTACGGTACTTTGAGATTATGGGTGGTAAATCAGGATACTTCCCTCTGAATAAATGAGTAACTTCATTTTGTGTTCTTGTCCTATCTCCGTAATCATCATTAAAATTTCGATTTTGTAGGTTTCAGTTAAATACAGCATTTTGGTAGATTTTTTCAACGAACGGTATTTCTTACAAAACGACAAACTAATAAGTGTCCTCGCTCAATACGAGTCGAATACCAGCTTCGCTTCTTACTTATTTTTATTGCCTTGGTTTTTGACATTGTAATAAAACGTCAATCTGGTTTGACAAAAAAATTATAAACAAAAACCTTTTGACGTGCTCCAACTTCAGATCAATGTTTCGAATTAGTTATTGTTAAATATCTTTTTAGTGAAAACGGCTAAAAACTTGAAATTTGGTACGCATGTGCAATTTGATATACCCTTTAAGAATAGTTATTAAAAAATTAGGGTGCAGCGCCGCACCAGATATGGTCTTATACGAGGACGTCACGCAGCAGCATGCCCCTTCGAAGATTTTGAAGTTTCTTGTTATACTTCAGGACTCTTTTTGCCTTGGTCCATATCGGAGCCACATAGAGAACTCTCTAAAGTTGGGCATCAGCCCAGTTAGCCTAGAGAACTTCTTTCCCGGCGGCTACTATCATTATATGCTGTCTAAAATTCAGCTTGTCATCCATGGTAACTCCCAAGTAGGTTATACATTTAGCGAGGATTACCCTCGCACCCTCCAAAAAAAATTTTTGCAAGCCCAAATTGCCTTATTTCAAATTTCTCATGAACAAGTGATTATAGGGCTTTAAAGTTTTGATCCAAGATTTGTTATAAATTATAAAATTAATTGATATTAAAAACCCACCTCCCAATTGCTGCGCAGCCTTTAATGTTTGCCAATACAGGTTGACAATTAATCGTCCCACTCCTACAGGTGATGGGCGAATTATTGTTGCCAGTCTATACTTATCTCTGATTTAATGTTGACCGATATAACTCCCTAACCACCTGATACCATAGGTAGCTATGGAAGGCTTTTATGCTTACTTATAGAACTTGTACAGAGACATTACCTCCATAAAACAATCACAAATCAAATTCACTATCATTAAAGTCGGCGTTTAACCAAGATTCAGCTAAATATGTAGATAGAGGAAATTTGAAAAATGTTTGTATGTACTATATGCTCCTTCATATGTTATTGTTGGTATATTTATGCCAGTGGACAGCGTTTTGGACCTGTGTTGATCGATGCACGTTGCCAATTAAATTACTCTGCTCTTACAAGTGACAGACGTCAATTAATTGTAGCAGACCTACTCATGATTGTAACTTGAACTTTTCCTATATACAGGGACGGTGTTGATAGTGAGATTCCTGTAAAGATCATCTCAAGAAAAACTAATCACTAAATTAGCAAAACACTACTAAATATATTTTTCTATTGTTACAGCCTCCTATGAAGCAAAAGAAGGTGATCGTGGTACCGGTACAGGAATTGCGAAGTTACTGATCAGCCTTACTCGAGCGGATCTCAAGAGAGAGTTCAAGTGCGTCGTTGAAAGTGATGCCTTGGACGAACCACTCGTAGAAACGATAACTGCTGATGTAGATGGTGAGTAAATCTGAAACGTATATCGAATTAAACGTAAGCGTTACTATCACATCGACTTTCGTAACGGCCAAATCGTATAATTAACTTCGAAAAACAGAGCTGGCCGAGAACTGAGAAACGGCGACTAAAACAAGGTGAGAAAAATCAATTTTGCGACGCGCGTGACAGTAGGAGGCTGGAGTCTGGTTCGGCGAACGGAAAATACATAAAGCAAGCGTTCCAACTGTCTTAATTATACTCGAATAACTTCGATTAGTTGCGGCAGTGACCCACATCAAGTAGCGGTCTAACCTACATCAAATTATTTTCGATTAAATTGACTTCAAAGTGAATGCGATGCGGACACTACTAACAACAAGTCCCTAGATTCTTCCTCCGGTGCTGTTACACATATACGTACGCGGGCTGTGGGAATGCGTTCCCGTATGTGCCGCTGCCACTTTGAATTTTCTTTTATCTCTGCTGACGATCGATCGGGGGGATTTTCGGGACCGGAATTCGTAACCAGTATTTAAGGGGTTTTTGGAAGGTTATTTACGTTGAACTCTATATGAATGTTCTACATGCTTGATTTCAAATACGTATTTAGATAATGTTAAGTACTAATAGCATTTTTTATTGTGTTTGTACCGACAAACAGTTCTGTCTCAAAGTAAACAATAGGGACGTTTCTGGTAGCACCACCTATATGCGACTAGAGGCGTTCGAATGGTATATCCTTTGCTGACGTCTAGTAAAAATTTTATGACAATTGATTTACTGGAAGCGGAGTTATAACGTCTCAAATGTCTCAGTATGTTTTTGTCATCGGTACAAAAATGAGCTGCTACGAAGGACGACGAAGCAGCTACATCGCGTGGATCGGATCTGACCCAACAACAAAAAAACAACTAAGCTGACCAAACTGTAGAACTTCCCCGAGCTCCGTCTCAAACCTACCTTTGTGTGTCCCGTCCCGGCTAGTCAGTAGAGAGTGGGTAGTACCCCGTAGGACACCCGACCACTTAAAGAAAGATGTTAATTGCGCCACCGCGTATAACCACGAGACATAACCACGGGACATAAGGGTCGCGCGGTCCCTTAAGTATTTTAGAATGGTAGAATGTCGAGAATGAACTTGTTGAGTAAAGAAAAGACAAAGTAACTAACAACCCAATATATTGATAAACAATAATTCTATTCAAACACATGTACAAGTATACCATTAATTTCATAAGTCTGGTATAACCAAAAAAAAAGAAAATTATTAACTATCTAGGATATGTTACTTCAGCCAATGCATAATACATACTTCGAATGAAGTAAAACAGATAATAAAATTAAATGGAACTATATAAGGGCTGATATATACTTGGTATATATACTAAATTTCGCTAAGTGTGAGTTATCTACAAAATTATCCAATAAAAGCTGAAGGCCAACAATAAAATTTACCATAAATAAAGGAAATTACCAAGTTGCATTCATGAAGTTATCAATTACGTGCAGAAAACCCTGCTAGAATCATTCTAACGCGTTACGACTGTAGATTAAGATGACTAAAAACTCTATGTACTCGAAGCTAAGTTAAGCTCACATAGATAACCTTGAATACAATACCTTGATAGCAACTTAAACGTACTAGCAGTAACGATTATTAATCAAACGTTTGATTGTTAAGTAAAATTAAATATCAGTACGAGTACAAAGCGAAGTTACGCCATGATGGCTTTTATTCGCTAAAAAATACCTAATGTTAACAAATATTTAATAAATTAACACCTGAAGGGCTTAAGACATAGTATACGATCAGTAATTACTTTAAGTGGTACAATATTAGCCTATAACTAGGAAATAACCTTAACGTCTGACTTTAATTTCGAGTAGCGTTCCAGTTGAGTGCGTTTTCTCTTGCAGTTAGTCGTAACCTTTTCAGGCTTTACCTGCTATCATTGATAGATAAAATCTGCTAATTCAGCGTTGAAATATGGTTTGTATCCATAAAGAGAACCCATAGAATAGATTCAGCTCAGGTAATATAACCATGAGGTGAAACTAGAGTATTAAACCCTAAAAATAATGAGAAACAAAGAAAAATATTACTCGAGGTAATTAATCAACAGAAAAAAATAACGACCTTCATCAAGGGCAAGTCGCCACGCGGTTAACTTTAAAGAAATCAGCGTTTAATATATATCAAACCGCAAATTTGCGTAATCAGTGATTTTTCACCAAAATTTCAATCATACTAACACATTTAATCACTAAAATCAGTCGAAATTAATTCCAAAAGCCCACATGGGTGCCTTACTTAATGACTTCAATTAACACGGCGAAAAATCAAACGTGCTGCTGTTTCGAAGATCAAAATCAGAAGGGAGCCTGATCACGAGACAACCGCTTACCTGAGCGCACGAAACAAAACTCGCCATCTGTAGACAGACCATCGAACAAAGAGCCAATATTAAGTTTTGTTTCAAACTCGGGAAAACGTTACAATTAATGCAAGAAGTGGTACAGTTTATTCAGTGGCAAGACCATTTGAGCTATAGGAAGGTATGTGCTCACTTTGTGCAGCACAAGTTGGCTGACGACCAAAAATTGCTCAGAATCCAACATTGCAAGGACATCAAGACATAAAGAGTTCAAAAGGGATGAAAACTTCCTTTACCATATTGTTACGGAAATAAAGAGTCAAAATTCCGAATGAAGGCCAAACAACGAGCTGGCAACCAAAAAATCTAGGTTTGAGAAGTCAAAAGCTAAAAGACAATGCTCATTGTCATGTTTTTACGATGCAAAGGGTATCGCTCATCATGAGTTCGTTCCACCGGGAACAAAGGTCAACTCGCCATTTTATCTTGGTATTTTGAGGCGGTTGTTGCATCGTATTCGTCGCATCACCGATTTTCTGACCAAAAATCGCATTTTATTGGTCAACCATTCCCCATATTCGTCTGCTCTGGCTCCGTGCCACTTTTATTTGTTCGGAAAACTTCATTTGCCAATGGAAATGCAAAAAGGGCATGCGTTAAGCTGACGTTTCGGCCATCCAAAAGGCGTGTACCAACATTCTCATTGCCATGCCGCCAACAACCTAAAATCCTCATTTGAAATGCTATTAAGTCGTGCAAATCAGTGTATCGAAGCGGAAAGGAACTATTTTAAATAAAATAAATGAATTTTGCCGAAAAAAACCATTTTGTGTTCTTATTTCTATTTCTATTATAAGTCCTCTTTACTTTGAGACAGACTGTGTACTTCTTCAAAGTTTGATCCGCAATGTAATTCTAATCGCGAAATGTTGCCAATTTCATATAATAAATACATTCGCAAAAATGTCACATAAATTTAATTTAAAATTCTGAATGCTGTCCGATACAAGCAGCAAATTTCAATAGCGTAACTTTATATTCCATCGACAGTTCGTGTTTGCTTCATTCATCAATATTTTAATTAATGTTAACCTATATTCATTGGAAAACAGCATGCATGTTTGAATAAAGCAATTGCGATAAATTTATAATTTCCACAAATATCCCAACAAAATACTCTGTGATGTAGTATAATTCATTTCTATTAGCGCAGAGTTTTGCTCAATTTAATAAAATCATATTTCCATGACAGTCAATTTAAATAGACCTTTTAATTTTATGGAAATGTACATGTTTGTACATATGTACATACATTTTAAATTTTAAATTCGTCTCGACAGTAAAGTCGCTTTAAAATGAAAATGATTTCCATAAACATGTGTATGCATACATGCATATATATGTATACGAAACCAATTAAGATATGCATATTCTACTCGAAAGAGATCTAGTAGGGTAACTGCCCTTAATAACTTTGCTAAACACTAAATTGCTGTGCGTACACGTTTAGATATTGTATGTATGTATGTACAACGTATACCTACCTTTGTATGTAGATATAACGTTTATCTAGATTTACCACAACACGTGTAAATCTTTTGCAGCCCCTAGCATATATGTAGGTTTAAATGTATTTACGTGTATACCCTAACAACTATACACACGAAGATAAAAGCTGAGAGTAGGATGTATTTGGAATGCTGCGGGTGAGCTGAAAGTTACATCCACATGTCATTCCTATAATGTACGTAAGTAATCTCCCTGAAATTATAATATCTAATTAGCTGGCGTAACATGACAGGCAACATCATTGATTATACCTGACACCTACCCGACTCAAAGATAAAAAGCCATCTCTTTCTTCTGTTCAATATTTCTTAACCAACATTCCAACATAGGTGTATTCAATTGAACATATTATTGGCAATCCCTACAATGGACTGTGGTGCCACCTGGTGCTGACAGGCAGTAACAAAAAAATTAAAATTTCCATGTTGGTGGACGACTTGTTACAAGGTGCTATACACTACATTTTGAATGTTGCTGCAATTGCCGTTATATTCTGAATTTTGAAATTTTTGTTTTGTGCATCGTGTGTACGAAAGTGAACAGTTGTATGTGTGACAGGCACCATTTGTGCTTATAAACTTATATTTGGACAATATTTTTGCAAAATTCGAAATCGTCGAATAAATACAGCGTGACTATAGGGATATTATTGTACAGAGTAACATAACCTCAAATATTAAATGACAGTTCGTATATTTATTCATTACCATATAGATCATCCCCAAAAATGTCGTCTAAACGACGATTGACATATGAGGAGATGGTGCAATTGGCCGAGCATCTATCGGAAAATGAAGATCTGAGCGAAGACGATGATAATCCACCCCTTAATGAAAGCTCTGGACCTGAGTCTTTGCCTGCGAGTAACGAATATTTTGAGGAAGAAAATGAGCAAATCTAGGAACCTGAAGAAATTGGGGAAACAAGTCGAGGAAGAAGTGCCTACTGTGCCTACCCACAGCTTGGCCCAAGCATCTCACGTTCAAAAAAGATGTAATAAAAGAGTTTACGACGCAAAATGAATTAACTCCCAAAGAAAAGATTGGTTGAAAGAAAGGGGTCCAATTGCTGACACCAAACATCAAGTGGTTTGCGTAAATAGTTGAAGATGTAATTGAGCTAAAAAGTCCAATGTTTTTTTTTCTCAGTGCGTTTGCTGTTGAACTGTTTGAAGAAATGGTTGAGTTCCCAAATTTGTATGCTATACAACAGCATCAAAGATGTGGTCTCACCTCCCTTCCAGAAATGAAAACGTTTGTTGGCATTCATTTGCTGCCCATTCGTTATTTTATTATCCAACATGTGCCAACCCCTGAACGGGGGTTGGTAACTCTTCACAACTGATATCAAAAAATTTGCTAATAAATCAGACTTTCTAGTACCACAGTTTCAGATTTTTTTTCTCTGCACCAAAATAAATAGTGACCGAAGGGGTTGACTTGTGTTCAATTTTTAATTTTAAAAGTTTGCCTCAATTCTGATTTCAACTCGCTTAATGATAAAATCATCTATATGAATAGATGTGCGATAAGATTATTTCTTCCCTGAATTGTTGTCAAACTATTCAAAAACGATTCCACCTTTATTGTTTAAGTTGAAGTTAGTAGTTTAAAACATGAACGAATTAGTCATCTCCGACCTGCCAAGATTTAAGACATTTAATAGAATTTGTTAGGCAAGTAAAATCATAAATCAAATTGTTGATTTTTTACGGCTTGCTTGAAGAACATATTACTTTAATTCCTTCTTATCGCGACCAGGAAAAAAAAACTTTTTTATTTGGAAAATAACCAACGGTCGTCAAAAACTATCTTTTGATTGTCAGTTTCATCTTTGAAAATTTTCTTATAATATCTTGCTAAAGTTCGATGATAGATTCGACAAACTTTACGAAGTAGCTCCTCAGTGTGTAGTGGAAAAAGCTCACTAAAGTTTGAACATGAAAGAGATCCAAATTGTTTCGTTATACGCATACAAGTTTCCCCTTCAAGTAATGGCAACTTCAACAAAATCTACACAACTACTAGTATAGAAGATGGATGACCAAACTCTTTCTAAGCTCATGACTACATCCCACAATCATGGAATCGGAAAATCAACGGAAACAGGTCGATATAATCTTGTGAAGATCTTTGAAAGTTGGCGCATTTATAGATGTAGAAGCTGCTTTTGATAACTCCTCCTTTATATAATAATAATAATAATATATATTCATCTTTGAAATGTTGGTATAAAAAGCAATACACACATTTACAGATATGTCAAAGGAAAAACACATAATACAAATTCTTTACGACTCAAGATATTCTGGCATTATAAAACTCTTTTAAAGTAATATATCTTTCCTTGTACATACTGCTATCAATTATTTTGCTGATCTGAGCCATTTCTCTGAGAAGTAGTGACAGACTTTTAATTTCCAACGTGATCCATGGTTTGTTGCAACAGCTGATAATGGGAAGGCGTCGTTAAAATTTTTGAGTAGTATGATATGAAATGCATTGAATAATATATTCACGTCTTCATTGCCTTTGTTCAATAAATCCGCTATTTGAAGATCATGTGATCATGTTTTGTTTCATGAAAAAATATGTTTTATTGCCTAAGTAAAAGTAAAAAAACAAGAACAATATAAAAAATATAATTAAATTAATCAAAATTCTTTAAAATACAATATAATTAGTGCAAATTTTTCATTAAACTGACACCAGATAACTTGATTAGCAGTGAATGTATTGAAAATGCCATGTTACTTCATAATATATACAGTACTACATACCTATACTTTAATGTTTGCTTTCACCGCTGAGTGAAAATCAACTGTTTCTCATACTAAATGGTGTTTTTTCGTGTTATAGACCATTTCTGGATTATTTGTTAAATATCCGATCTAACAGAAGGATTAAAGGTGCAAATTAGCTACTTACTAAAAATACAAACATTTATCATTAATTCAACTTTAAAAAGAAATAATTAGCAAACGATCTATCCTAGGTGCATCAAATGAGGTATCAATAGAAAGCGTAGTAAAGGAGCTTTTCAATGAACTAAAAATATACAGGCTGTTCCAGAGATTTCTTCGATTTTGCAAAATTGCGAACAGCCCGTATAAAGCGAGCAGTTGTAAAATTAATTTCACATAGCCACGACAGTCCATACTGGTAGAAAATATTCTACTCTGTCGGTTTCGAATTTGTTGTTTTTCCCTATGCAGAATAGCCTACTGAAATGTATCAATTTATCAAGTAAAATAATTATTTACACGGAAACTATCAACTTTAGACCTACATTATATCGATGTAACCAGCTTTCAAGCCCGGATCAGTCTATCTATTAATATACAAGGTGTTCCGTTAAAAAAATGCAACTTTAGTCTGGCATTTCCATCTGGAACATCCTGTATAAAACAAAATATTTTTAAAACATGAGCTTGATAGTGCAAAAGAATATCCGGTTACTAAATATTTGACTAACTTTCAAATAAGCGTGTAATCTTCCGGACCCTGTATATTAAGTAAATTTCTTCTACTATATTTATACATCCTCAAGCATGCCAATACCTATCAAATCGAACCACTCCTCGTTGTCAATAATCATAAGAACATACTACACACTTGGCGACGCCTACCTCATCCTTTCATCGCCAATTTCCACCCACCCGTTTACGCGTATAGAACTTTTACTCGAATAAATCCTCCTTTTTTGATTGCAGTGAAGCCAACCGGCATCCAGCTGAGCGGCGTGAAGAGCCACGTCGTCCAAGGTTCCTTCGTGAAGTTGCTGTGCGAGGTGACCGGAGCGAAGCCCGCGGCCGAGGTGAAATGGTTCAACGGTACGCACGAGGTCTCCGAGACGTTCATCAACACCATCAACAAGGAGATGGTACGTAACGCTATACGACCGGCAACACAAAGTCCTATTCCTAGAATCCCTCTAACGTCCGTCCAAGCCGGAAACAACGGTGTTGTTAAGTTTTACGGATGGGCGAGAGGCGAGATCGGGATAGAAAGGACCGACCCCAATTTTATTTATATGCATTGGGGGGATGCGTACGCGACCGGCGGCTACGAAATAGGTGTGTCGTGGGGAAAGGGTTGGGTAGGAAGGAAGGGTTATTGTCTCTTGTTTTTTTTTTTTTATATCTATAAAAGTCGTTGCTGTCCCTATAGCGACAAGAAGATTGTGTCGTTTTTAGATGGGGGGAAATGTGGGTAAAATGGGATGCTTGATTTTTGTGTAAAACGCATAGATGGTATACAAGCAGCCAGGTATAAACGTAAGGATTGTGTTGACAAATGACAACAGACTAATGAAACTAATTGAAGCAGTTGTTACTGACCGATCTGGTTACCTAAAATCAATTAGAAAGAGAAATTCGTTTCATGTAGTACACAAACTTATTCGAACGTTTACAGTGACAAATCCTCTTATTGTAGTGAGTTAAGACCTCCTTAAATCTAACCGTACTTTCATTATAGTAATATTCTAAACTATGGTGGGTATTTACTGAATGTGTAAGGGTGGTATGAATTCTAGGAAACTCTGACTGAGCGGAGATACATCTGTGTTTAATAAGTTGTTTTTAAATTTATTCATATAAATACTTTCCAACATATTTAAATCTTTACATCTAGTTTTTTTGATTACTTGTACATTATCGATTGAAAATGTATCTCCTGTGTTTACAAAATGATACGCTAAAGCTGATTTATCAATATTATGATTTTTCAAATGATACAAATGTTCTGACGCACTAATTTCTGCGTTTCTTTTTGTCTGTCCAATATACACTTTATTGCAATTATTACAATCGATTTGGTATAGTTCTGAGTATTTTAAAGGGTCTGATTTTTCAATGTTGTTATGTAATAGACTCGTAGTATTCTGCTCATTGACAAACGAAGGTATTATTTTGTATCTTTTACATAAGTTTGAAATTGATTGATATTCTTATCTTTTATTTAAACAAAATTTACAAAAAAAAATTTTTCTAATTTTATGGATTCTAGTGTAGTTCTGGTGGTAATTAATTTTTTCCTATTTAATTTGCGTTTTATTCGATATACTGCATCTTTCTCGTAACCGTTCTCAGAGGCTACTTTGTATACAGTGTGTCAATAAAGTAAGGAACACCCTAAATATCTTCTTCAAAACATATCTCTTGCAAAAACGCTCGGACACGTATTTTTTTTTATTTTTGAAGGCGCATTTTCTTAGATTAAATTGAAGTATCAAGAAAGAAGATATGACGTTATCATGGGTTTTTTTAATGGAATACTCTGTATATTTTCAAGAAAATCAAAAGAGCTTCTCATGAAGATTTCAACGATATATGAGTTGTTGGGGATATCTTTAATATTTACTTAATTGAAAAAACTGTTTTGGTGGACTACATGATAATTTTTGGTAATTTTAATCTTTGAACGTTGTCATGACAGAATTGCCAATATGGAAGGTGACGTCATATCTAATTAGACAGTGACTAACCACCGTTAGTTTGTTTGGCCTTGCTTGTTTTATAATTGCCATTTCTTTTGGTAAAAATGGGTCTCAGTGAGAGAGAACGGATTGAGATTCTTATGATGATTGGTTATGGTGACCGAAGAAGGAGTACAGTGGAAGTTTGCGAACTATTTAATGCAGCGCATCCTAATCGGCAACCAATAACTCGCTCAACTGTAAGTAAAATACTTCTAAAGTATGAGAAGTACGGAAATGTTAGGGATCTACTTAAAACTGGGCGACCAAAAGTAGATGATGAAACTAAGTTAAATGTTCTTTTGCAGCTTTTAACTTTAATTGCAGCCATGAGACTGTTAGAAAAATTTGGCATAAGCAGAAGTATCATCCTTATAAAGTGCATCTTGTCCATGAGTTGTCGGAAGATGATTTTGATCGCCGTTTGGAGTTGAAGAAAACTTGCAAATACTTTGTGAACGTGATGAAATGTTTGATAGAAACATTTTATTTTCAGATGGGGCAACTTTTTCTTTAAACGGAACAGTTACAACAACCGACAAAATTATAGATACTGGGCAGAACATAAATCTCACTGGATGCAGGAAGCTCGAAGTCAACACCCTCAGAAGGTAAACGTCTGGGCTGGAATACTAAAAAGTAGGATTTTAAGACCTTCCTTTTTTGATGGAAATTTAAATGGGGATATCTATTTCGATTTTTTACAGTTAGAGCTTCTTCCTGCGCTTGTGGAACTTTATCCTGATCCAAATACCCCTGACAGTCCTAGTAATGAAATCGGGTTCCAACAAGATGGGGCACCTCCTCATTATTCTCGACCTGTGCGTGACTACCTAAATTTGATTTTTAATAACCAATGGATTGGCAGACGCGGGGTTGTTGAGTGGCCAGCTGGCTCCCCTGACTTAACACCACTAGATTTCTTCCTGTGGGGTTACCTAAAAAGCAAAGTTTATGCAAATAGACCTCAAAATATTAATGATTTAAAAGAACGCATACGCCAAGAGATCCGAAGAATCACGCCAGATGTAATCAACAATGTTCAGAATGAGTTTATTTCTCGCCTAGGCTACTGTCAGATTGTGAACGGGCAGCAATTTGAACATTTACTTAAGTAAATTTTTGTTTTAGATTTAAAAATAAACAAATTAAACTCTATTGTAATTATTTTATGACGTTGTTCCACCAAAAGTGTTTTTTCAATTTCTACAAGTAAATATTAAAGATATCCCCAATAACTCATATATTGTTGAAATCTCCATGAGAAGCTCTTTTGATTTTCTTAAAAATATACAAGGTATTCCATTTAAAAAAACAGATCATAACGTCATATCTTCTTTTTTGATAACCCTGTATACTTCAATTTAATCTAAGAAAATGCGCCTTCAAAAATAAAAAAATACCTGTCTGAGCGTTTTTGCAAGGGATATGTTTTAAAGGTGTTATTTAGAGTGTTCCTTACTTTATTGACAATTTATTTCAGAAAGTAGAGTGTTCTGTAGTCTGTTGAGAAGAGAAAAGAATGTAGTTTGTTTATGTCTGAAAGAAGTGTATGAAGTGTTATGAATATAATTATCTGTATGTGTGGTTTTCAAAATGGAAACTGTTCTCCCTAATAGAGATGAGTAAATCCAAGGAGGGTAAGGTGTGTTCAATTTCCATTTCATTGGTAAACTTTTTGGATGGGTGCTAATTATTAATGTAATTGACAAATTGGTCTAAATCAAAATATCTTGGAATAATTGCAAAAATGTCATCAACGTATCTGACCCAAAATTTGGGAAACGTTGGTCCATTTTCTTTTATATCGTTTTCAAAATGCTGTTCCAAAAGTTTGTTTGTAAAAGTGATTATTGAAAGCAAAAATGTTCTGATCCATACACAACTTGGTTAGTTTTAAAAATTCCGTTATCTCTTCTTCTTTGACATTGTTGAACAGTAGAAAAGAACTCAGGTTTTCTAAAGTTTTTTCCAAATTAGCTTATCATCAGGTGCAATCTCATATTTTTCTGGTTTCATCATGAGTTCTTTTTGAGTGTTTTTAAGGAACTGATCATTTTCAAATTTTAACTTACTAAATTTTTGTACCAGCCATGTTGACAACGAATAGGTTGGAGAATTAATATTTGTTACTATCGGTCTAAATGTATTTCCCGGTTTATGAATTTTAGGAAGACAGTATATGTGTGAGATTTTAGGGTTACTCATGTTGAGTTTTAAGTAAATTTTCGGATCTATTAATTTAGTACACGTTTTTAATGTTTTCGTAACTTCTCTTTTATATTTGCCTAACAGGTTTCTTTGCTATTTTAGTTTCCGGGCCACCCTCTATCATGTTTTCTACTTGTTCAATATATGAGTCTTTATTTAGAATTACTATAGCATTACGTTTATCGGCTTTAGTGTATATACAATTTTTCTTTTTTAAGTGACTGTATAATGTGTTTTTGATGCTTAACATATGTCTTTTGTACGTTTTTCTTTTTGACTATTTTACTTACGATTCGAGTCGCTTCAAATTTGAAACTCGGTCTATCTTCTTTCGAGATGTAATATGTGGTTGTCTCCAAGTCATTGATAAGTTCTTCTAGATGAAGTTTTGCAAGTTCCAACAAAAGTTTCAAACCTTTGTATAAAAATTGAAGTTCCTCTTGTGTAAAAACTGCAGAAAATTGATTTTTGACATTATTATAATCCTGTAGTATCGTTTCTTCTTGCGGTAGAACGGACTTGAGTTTCTTGTTATGTGTTGTTATTTTATTTTCCATTTTTGTCTTGATTGTTCTGAGTCTTTTATGGTCATATTCATGCCATTCATGTATGTTGTCAACTTTAGCTTCTCTAATTGTGTGTAATGTTTCTGTATTTCTTGATTTAGCCAATATGATTTCATCCTTTGAACGACTTTCGGAGGGAGTGCCTTGTTTATTTTCACATCCATGTATTTGGGAAACACTTTATGTTTGATGCACTCTTTTAGAAATTTGATGTACAAGTGTAACGATCTAAGTTTTGTAAAGGCACTTCAAATCAGCTAGAATGTAGTTGATACCCAAAAGCTCTCTTGAGCGGCGACTTAAAGAAATAAATAAATGCAAATCGGGACTAGAAAGAGGTTTAGGAAGCATGTGTGGAACGTAGGCTTTTTGGGATGCCAACTACGTCAGATCGTCGCCTTGCTTCTCAGCTGGTCAAAAGCGAAAAGCTGAAGCACTGCTTTGACATGAATAAGGAAATGACCGGAGCTTTAATCAAGTGAACATGAATAATTTCTTCAATATACAGTGTGACCCACGACGACACATTGTATTTTATAGCAAGCACTTAACTAGAGAATAGCAAAGCGGAAAAACGAAAGAAACGAGGACAGGCATATAAACGTTCTAATAAAATATTCTGCAGCGTTTTCCCACAGTTAGCAGAAAACCCAGAACCATTTTAATGTACATATATGTATGTGTATATAGGAACAAGCTGATTACGAATGCACATTGCATGTATTAGAACAGAAAGGCGGTATATCGCTTAATACTTTCAAACGCACACATAGAGTGTAACGCCATCGCATACATTACTACATCCCCCTCTGTACACCCTATAGAGGGTGACATGAACGACGAACGAGCGGAACTTTAAAATATTGCCACCGCACGCAGCTTTACATACGAAAGGCGGTCACCGGTTCGCTGAATTTATAGCCGGAGAACTGAATACTTAACTTTACCTTCGCGGATCCGAAAGGTTCTCAGTCCACGTCTGTCGTCTTTAGATAGTCCGTGCTCGAGCTTGTATTAGCGTGTGCGAACGCGTTTGTGTGTGTTTCCGGATCGCTTTGTATTATTTGAACGAGGCGCTCCGACCGACCGAGAGAAGATTGTGTTCGGGCTCTCTGATAAGGAAAAATGAGACGAATTTTAACGTTTCTTCGATATTTAAGGATAGAATATGTTTTGAAGTGTACACATCTCCTTTTCCCATTCAAGTTTATAAAAGGTGACAATTTTCTTCGATAAGATTTTTCGTATTCCTAAGATTATTAATCATAGTTCAAACACAGCTGTGACTATTGCATTGAATAGTATCCAGTATACTGCTGGACAGAATAGTATCTAGTAAGTTGTGGAAATTATTGAAGAATAATTATATATATATATATAATAATCATTAATAAATAATAATCATAATATAATAATCATTAATAATTAATAAACCGCCTAGTAAGTAGCATTCCATCCGAATTAAGAAAGCCTGAGACGATTAATTTGTTTTTTGTAAATTCTGAGCCTGACCTGCTGCCTGATGATGCTGTCTACGATGCCTATATTTATACACGTTCCAATGATTGTGATTTTGAATTTTCTACAGTCACAGATGATGTAGCTTTCGATATTATACGCTCAATTAAAAGTAATGCTGCAGGAGTGGATGGATTGAATATTAATTTTATTTACGTTGTGCTGTCCCCACATCCTGCCCTACTTAACTTTCATAATCAATTTTTACTTGTTGAACGGCCAATTTCCTAAATGCTTTAATTTTACTGTTACTTAAGAAACCTACCGTTAGACAACTTGGTGATCTTCGCCCGATTAATATAGTCCCAATAATATCAAAGATTGCCGAGAAGGTTATTGAATTTCAATTGGTAGACTATACAGGGTTTGCACGGCCGAGTGGGACATAGGGGCAATACATAAATCGGTTTTCGGTGACTATTATCTCCGTAATACTACCTCATCCAAATGTAAGTGACACATACGATAACTGGGTTAACAATGAACATTTCCACAATCATAGTACAAAGAGAGTTATTTTAATAAAGTCAGAAAATTATTATTTTTAAATCTATTGTACGTGCATTCGGCTTTATTAAAATGACTTTCTTTGTACTATGATTGTGGAAATGTTCATTGTTAACCCAGTTACAATATACGGCACTTAAATTTGGATGAAGTAATATTAGGGAGATCATATTCCGATTTTATGTGTTCTCCCTATGTCCCACTCGGCCGTGGAAACCCTGTATAATCCAATATGATATATTACCCGAAGTACAATCGGGCTTTAGGAAAAACTATAATTGCAATACAGCGCTTTTAAAAATAACTGATGATATAATTGGTAGTTCCGATGAGGGTTACTTGACTCTTATGTGCTTACTGGATTATTCCAAGGCCTTTGACACCTTAAACCATAAATTACTGTCAGCATATTGGTATTGGTTCTACTCCAGTGAATCTTCTTTTTAGTTACATTACTGATAGAAAGCAGTGTGTGTCAGTTGATGGCTGTGTTTCCCCATTTCTTCCAATTGTAAAAGGTGTACGCCAAGGTTCTGTCCTGGAACCTCTTCTGTATTCTATCTACACATGTCATTTTGTTAAGTACCTGCAGTTTTCTAAATGTCATTTTTACGCCGATGATACACAGCTCTATTATTAATTTTCCCTACACAAAGTGACTGAAGCTTGCGACAGATTGAATCAGGATATAGAACGTATCTGTACAGTATCGAGGAAACATTTGCTTTGTATAAATCCAACAAAGACTGAGTTAATAGTTTTTGGTCCAAAAACGTTTAAGTTAAATCCTGACTTTCGGACTAGTATATACAGTGAGTCGTTAAGAATGGGAAATCTGGAAACTGGGAATAGTAGAGCCTAAAATATGAGGATTGACCGCGGCATGCCTTATACAAATGTTGCTCGTTTAAGAGATACAGGGTGTTCAAGTTAATAATTTCATTTCTAAATTTTCCAATAACTCAGCAAGTTTTTATAGAATCAACTTGAAAATTGAATAGATAAATATACGAATTTTTGTACTCAATGTTCTTATGCTGCTTTAAAAGCCATTTATGGTAACAGGATGTTTCTTGACAGAAAAACAAAACAACTTTTAAGTGAGTCGGTTGTTCTATCGTGTCTTAATTAGTGTGACTCATTATACGGGTCTTACATTTCCGCTTATAAAGCACGTAAGCTTCAGAAGATAAAGAATTCTTGTCTTAGACTGATATTTGGCATGCGAAGACGGCAACGTATACCTCACAAGCTGAGTGATCTCAAATAGCTTAATATGAAAAATAGGAGATTTTTGCACTCTGTTACATTGTGCCAATTACGTTTAGATTGTTTTCATTTCTGTTTACGAAGCAGCAGACTAGCAGGTAACTGTTACCTTTTGCAATTTAAAATTCGTTGTTTTGTAATAAATTTAGTGTTTCTTTGTTCCAATTAACATGAACAGTAGTGTATGTACACCAGCGGAGATCATCCAAATACAAACAAAAGATACACACAACAAATACGTAATTTATACTTATATATCCCGGGCTACCGCGAATGGAGACTCGCCCGGGAAACCGCATTAATATTCCCATCGCTTCCGGCCTAATCCCTTACCAATAAAACATATTTAGCGGGGAAGATGAGGAGTAAAATTCGCGGCAACATACACACTCCCATCCCACCCGCTCGATGCCCTCTATACTACCCTCTAGTCCTGTGGAATTCGCAATTTCGCGATGCTCGTCACGATATCGGCGCAAAAATATATCGCTGACGACGACTTACATATATATTTATTGCCTCACGGAGGCGATGTTGTGGCTGGTTCGGTTGGTAGGCCTTCGGCGCTCCGTTACACGGCATACAGCGACCTCTGTACTCGACTGGTGCGTCCCGTCGTGATTAAAATTATATCTGAGCACGAACAAAATTCGACCATTATTGAATCATCCGTAACTAGGTTGCGCATCGCGGCCGTCTACTCCCTTCGGTATTGCGAAGGGGGTTGTGTGTGTGCGGGATGTCGAATTCTGACGTGCCGCGGTGCAATTCTGAGGAGGACGTTGTTGCAACTGGCGATTTCCCAAATGGGATATCTTTCAGCACCGATTTCACTGATTCGATTGGATGTCATCGTGTACTGTTTGATTAAGAATTTGCTACAAGATTCTATAAATGTGATATGCAAGTTATGAAATTTTGTTAAAGATCATCTTGGCACTCTATATACTACAACTAGATAACTCAAAAATCGATGATTTTTAGATAAGTGTTTGAATCCACTTAATTTCCAACTATCTTTCAAATGCAACAGGTAGATATCTTACACCCGTTCATTGTACCTGTGTGTATAAAGGGTGATAAAAGTAGATATGCTGCAATCAGTGTTGTAGGGTTATACTACAATTAGATGTTGATATAGATCATGTTAAGTTGAGATACCTGTTTGTTTCACCTCTACAATATTATTGTTTCAATTTTACTTGCCTACTGTTTACCAGGTGCTTCTATAAGAGAATGTATTTGAAATTAGCTTTGTGATTTCGTAATAGTATTTTGTTACGGTTTGTTAAGGTACGTATAAAGCAAAAAAATGCTTTAAACTTGTTAAGGTAATTCTTAATTTAATAAGTGAGGTTAGGTGTATGAATGATCCAAAATTTAGTATGTAAGACATCGTTTTTTTCCCCCTTGCAGAACATCTACAATATTCGGGTTTTCCGGAACCTGCAGAAAATAAAACAACTCGTGAAGAAACGCCACAAATATCAGAGACTTCAGACTCTCCGTTTTCAATAGATTTCTCAGAATGCAAGCCCATTGACGATCTAAGTTCTTCAGACCACCAAAGTGTTGTGGTGAAGAATATGTTTTTTCAAGAAAAAAAAAATAGTTCCTGCAGTAACAATAAAACCACCATGTCGTCCGAGTTGTAGATACAAATGTTTTTCGAAAGCGACAGAGAAAGAAAGGCTTAAAATATTTAAAGCATACTGGGCACTTGCAGATTATACTCTACAACGCGAGTTTATGCATAGTAATACAACTAAGTCATAAACCAATTGGAAAACTAAAGAAAATTTTAAACGTGCGGTAACAATATCATTTTTCTTGACAATTAAAGGAAATAAATTTCAGGTTTGCAAAACTGTGTTCCTTAATACGTTAGGCATTAAAAAGGAAAGAAAACATGTAGAAAAGGTGATATTCCAAACGGTTATTGACAATATAAAAAGCCATATTGAAAGCTTTCCTTCTGTACCATCTCACTACTGCAGATCATATACAAAACGTCTTTACCTTTGTTCAAGCTTGCATATTACCATGATCTACAGCTATATTGTGAATTACGCGAAGAGAGAAATGAAGAAAATGCAAAAGAAGCAATGTACAGAAAAATCTTTAATGAAAACTACAATCTTGGACTTTATCGTCCACGCAAAGATCAATGCCCTGTATGTATGAATTTTCAGAATGCTTCGGATACGCTAAAGAAATCTTTAGAAGTTGATTACAAAAGCCATCTCGCTTTAAAGGATTTAGCCAGGGCTGAAAAACGAAAGGATATAGGGAAAACCGCTGAGTCTAACGGAGAAAGCATCAGTGCTAAATTTGACTTACAGCCAGTACTGCTTGTTCCTACAGATCCCATAAACAATGGCTGTTTTGACAAACGTAGGCTTGCTACTTATAATTTTCTATTTATAATGTAATTAGTAAACAAGGAGACTGATTCATGTGTCCTGAAACGCAAGGTAAGAGAGGTAGTTGTAAAATTAGAAGTTGTGTTCATAAATATTTAAGAAGTTTACCCATTAATACAAAAGAGGTGAGCTTTTTTAGCGATCGTTGTCGGGGTCAAAATCTGAATAAATTTATGGCCGCTATCTTACTAATAGCGGCACAAGAGATTGAGAATATAAGAACCATAAATTTAAAGTTTTTGGTTAGTGGACACAGTGAATTGGAATGTGAGTCCATGCATTCAGCGATTGCCAGAGAGTTTAAAAGAGTTGGAAAAGCTTTAGGGCCTGCCGATTGGGAAACTATAGCTAAAAGCGCTAGACGGAAAGGAGATAAGCCTTACATAGTTTATCAGTTAAAAATAAACCAAATAAATGATTGTAAAGAATGTGTAAAGCAGAAATGTGCTTCAGAAAAATGGCAGAAAATGTGTTGGTTGCGATTCAGAAGTACTCAGCCTTTTATCATGGAATTTAAACAAAGTTTAAATGAGGAATTCATACTTCTCAATGTTAACAAAACTAATCGTCGTAATTCGCAACCTGCATCCCATTTAAAGCCTCTATACAAAGATCCCAATATTACTATTTCTGAGGAGAAGTATAAATCTTTGATTTCATTATTTACATTAAAACCCCAGTCGCTCGATGACTTGTATAAGCGATTTTACTATAATTTATCTCATACTGGCAGCGTACAAGACACTATTTCAGATAGCGAAAACTAAAATAATAGCATTTGATTTCGACTTCTAATCACTCCTGGAATATTCAACCTCAATTATCTCAAATCTAATAAATTAGAGAGATTAGATAATCATGTCTTCTATGAGGTGGTCGATAATTTTGTGTCTACTGCCATTTGGAGATTAAGGTCAAACACTTTTGGACGAACGTGTAGAAATATGAAAATTCGTTATTAACAGTTGATAATCACTAGCAGCAAAACGTTATATAAAGTTTTATATTATTACTTTAGTGGTAAGCAATAACTTCTATGAACTCGTGAGTAAAAAAAAACTAAATACATAGCACACATTTAAGTCAAAGATTGCATCAACATACATCTCGAGCAACGGCAGCGAGCACGATAATAATTTTATCAATTCAACCGCGTACCAGCACCCATCGTCATAAACCAAGTAGGATTATACGATATTAATAAAGTAATAAAGATTCGGCTACTTCCGCCGCCATCCTAGACGCCATCGTCAAGATTTAGAGCCTTCCGTTTTGTCCTTGTTTGGCATGACGAAAGTTCCGAAACGTGGAACGAGGCATCTCAGCGTCAGCGGTAGCATCATCGTAAAGGACACTCAACCAGATGGCAGCATAAGTTTCGCCCGTATCTACGATCTACTGGGAGCATTTCTACAAGTACGATGCATAACAAAGATTAGTGACGGCGGCAAGAGAATGTCAGCCGGGGATGACTTATGAATTTATCTGATGTTAAAAATTGCGATTTCGTCTTCACTACACTCGAGTAACGCCGGCAGTTCGCGGAAGCAAGGGCAAACGAGCATAGCTACTAGATATCCCACCGAAACGACGTCGAGGAGCGCAGGAACAGACGGGGGATTGTCAACGCACCATTTAATTTAAATGGGAAATATAAGCGCGCCCTCTGTGCATTATCGTCATAATTTAAAGGACGTTTATAGAGATAAAAGATGGCGCTCTTACGTCTCGGCATATTAGTGTATTTGCCGTTTTAACTTGAACGCACGAAAATACATATTTTTATGATAGATATAGTACCACACCATCTCTTGCTGTGTTAGTTTGTATGCATTGGTGGTGATTCAAGACGTAACCGGTTTTGTACATCATCAATGTCACCTTTTTTTGTGTACTAGTATTACTTTTGTTACTCTTGGTATGGCAGGAAAGATTTTGTTCAAGACACAAGTCGAGACGGGTAAATATTTCCAATTGAATTGGTTTTGTTAAATTGATATATTCAGAACTTGATTAGGTTTGTACGAGGTGCTTCATTGATGTTTTGAAGAGCACAACACACAGGAAACTGACACCGAATAATTTGACGTCGAGCAATCTAAATGAGCTACAAGATTATCAACCATTTCCAACTATGTCTAAAATGTTTGAGAAACCATCATGAAGAAGAGGTCTGTCACCTATTTTGATTCGTTCAAATGCTTTGATGAAGCACAACTTAGAATTCGGAAGCGAAAGTTGACTATGTCAAAGGTCATTGCCAAGATAGCACAAGACTTCGATGAAACACGAGATCTGCAGTTGTTTAGCACAAATTCCATTTGTTTTATGATTTTGAGCAAGCGAACAAGCTTAAAACAACAACATCCAAATGTTTCAATCAATTAACTGACTCCCAGTGATCAATTTCTGGTAATGGACTCCCAATTGTGTCAACCTTTCTGGTCTTGGGAGATTATGTTGTGGGGTGGGAGGGGGGAGGGAGTATTCATTCCCTACTGGATATGGATAGCTGCTATGCGGATGGCTTCAACGTTTTGCTGATTTAGTCGTTTGCAATGCTCAGGACGCTTCTCTCCTCACCTTGGAAGGGGCTATCGAGGTCCATCTCCGTAAGATATTATCTCATACAGCTCCAATTATTGTTCAGAATATTTTGTTTGGCCTGGATTCGGACAGGCCTCCTCGTACCATGGTTACAAAAACACCTGCTACTTCGTCGGGACCGGGACCAACCACCAACCACCTCGCAATAATCTAAACCACTACGTTTAAACATACCACATCCGCAGCCGGTACTAGCTTAGGCACATAGTTGAGCCCTAGCAAGAGTATGTAGGATCTTTGATGATGAAGTCCGCCATAAATATGTTGCCGCGGGGAAGCCTGCGTTTGCTTATAAATCGAATTGCTATGCATTTGTTCTCAATCAGTTTGATTCTTCATCTCGACCGCCAGTGACCGATTTGGGTCTGAAGTTTACGGCATAAGATCTCAATAAATTAACTATCTACTACTACTTAGTTTTTTCGTACTGCTGTTTGGATTCGTTTTGAAATTTATGAATCTAACGCAATTTTAGCCGACCTCTCTTCTATAACAAAAGCTCATAAATTGACATATATCAAGTCTACAGATTACCATTCCTTAATAAAACTCTTTTGTGTCTATATATGTAGCAGGTGTATGCATAAGTTTTTTTCCGGTTTTCGTGTTTAATAAGAAAGGTAATTTTCATAGGAAATTAGTTTTTCGGCTCGGAAACAAAAGTACATAGGTCTAGGAAGGTCTTAATAAAAGTTACATAGAATATAATGTAGAATCTAAAAAAATATATAATATATAGGGTGATCCAATTAAAATAATAAAGTTATATGCGCTTTTTCTATAATTGGGACACCCTGTATATTTGAAAATATTTTCCAGCTATGTGTCATCTAAATACGGATAACTTTTATTTGAAACTCTTATCTCTATACTGTAAAAAAACTAATTATCAAAGAAACTGCGTCAACTGGGATACTCTGTATATAAAAGCACTTGTCTCTATCAAGCGGAAGTCCCTACTGGCTGTTGCCAAGACAAGAATTTCTTCCGAGCGAATTCTTTTTTCTATTAAATTTGGATAGCGATCGATAACCTTACTGTATTAATACCGGAATTTGAAAAATGAAGGTCGTCCGAGACGTACAAGTTCATCTTCGCAAATTGCCATACATACATAAATTATTTAAAACGGAAAGTTGAAGATTTCTGAAGTAAATTATTTTAAAATATAACTCCCGTATACATATCTCTATATGATATAAATATGACAGCTTGTATATATGTATGTATATTTTCCGTGATTTTTATTTTAAATTAACAAACATGAGAAGGGAAAATAAAAAAAGAAAAACGAAAAAGTTAGATGCTTTTATTTTTTTGTTTTCCATGATATCCGCGTTCAATATACACGGGATATATATATACAACTAGTTGACCCCACCCAAACTCTTCGAGTTTGGTCTAAGCTGACCCATCCCAAGTATTCGAATTTAGACTGAACTCTTCCGGCCCACCGACCAGCATTTCCGCTAATCTTAACCCGCTCCACAACTTTTAAGCGTCTTCAAGGTAGCTAAGCAAATTCAGAAACCAGCGCCACCTCTAAAATTATTTATATAACAGTAGCCCTGAGTACCTACAATAATATACACGAAACATGCGTGCATTCTGTTAATCTAAACTCCCTTAATAACTTTTAAGTGTGTTAAACACTACTCGGCTTACGGCCTCGATAGTTATTTTATATTTTGTCGATTTTTTTCACGAACCATTTTAATAAATGTCAATGGCGTTCTATGTAGAAACGCTATTTACTTTACACACTGTAAAGTATGGCCGTTTCATTACCAGTTACCCTGTATGCTGGTTGACCAATTTTTTAGTGTGTTAAAAATTATTTGGGAAACGCTCTCTTTTTATCCCTTCGTACTTACTCTTATTCGTTTGAAAATAAATAATAATAATAATATTACTTATAATAAAATCAAAATACCGTTGATCTCTTAAATACTTAGATAGAGGTATCCCTGTATATATTTTCTACTTCGTACAGATTTTTAATCGACAGAATATGTCGAGAAGGTGTCCCAGCTAATGAACTACTAAAATGAAAAAAAAAAATTGTTATACGAATTGAGCAGTATGAAAGCAATGTGCATATTTATTTTATTTTTAATCGATTTTTTTCACGGACTATTTCAATAAATCAATGGCATTCTATGTAGAAACGCTCTTTATTTTACATAACTGTAAAGTATGGTCGCTTCATTAGCAGTTACCCTGTATACTTGCTGAATTATGAATTTAAGTCATCATTCTACGATTTATACATTTTATCAAACAGAGTATTGACAAATGTGTTTATCAATATTTTTAATATCGTTGGGAAGAAATTAAATTTTCCCAGTAGTAATATGAGAAGAACTAATAAACTCTATAACCTTCTAAGTGTAAAAGTCCGTCTTGACAGTTCAAATTTTGATCGCAGACGCGCTAACGTCAACGATTTATTATGAGAGCCGCCTAATGATTTTTGCTATAGTTATTAAAGATGGTATTTTGTACGTATTTTAACGTATTTAATTTTTAAATATATTTTTTTGGTAATAAGTAAATGACGTCATGTACTATTTTTTCCATTATTTTACGTAATGAGGTTTTGACGATTACAATTTGACTTTTCACGTTTCGCGTTAGATGTATTTTTTCAACTATTTTCATTAATAATAACGGAATATATTATTTATAGGTGAAATGTGTATCTATTAGTATATTGACAAATGTTTTTAACATGACGTATATACTTATATTTTTGAAGAGATAACATGTGTTCAGAAATACCATAATATTCAAATTGCGCGCTTGATACCTTGCACTAAACATATATACGTCAGATATGCTGCCATCTATTAAGATACAATTAAGTTATTTGGTAAAGTGCAGTTATATCTACGATTATTTAATTAATCTCAATATTATATGTATATATTATCTTAATGACAATCACAAAATGTTTTACCGAAAAATCAACTCATGATCTCGATGTAAACGCAGAATAAAAAGTCCGTCTTGACAGTTCAAATTTTGACGGCCGTGGGGCTAACGGAGGCCGCCTACGATTTATTGTGAGAGCCGGGAAAGGTTTAAAGGTGGTATTTTGTACGTGGTAGGTACGTAATAAACGTATTTAACGTATTTATTATTTAAATATATTTTTTTCGTAATAAATAAAAGGTGAAATGTAGTATTTCTTTATTTATTTTACGTAATGAAGTTATGAACGCTTATAATTCGATATTTCTTTCAAGTTTTTTATTTAATAATAACGGAATATATTATTTATAGATGAAATGTGTATCTAATAGAATATTGACAATTGTGTTTATCATGACATATATATCTGTATATTTAGAGAGGCAGCATGTTTTAAGTTATTCCATATTATTCAAATCGCGCGCCTTCTATATTTGTCTTGTCGCAGTGTTCTAAATAGTTTAAAAGAAAAAATCACTAACGTCCTTGATTAGGTATATTAAAAAGCTGTCGGATTACGTATTACAGTAACAAATAAGTCCTTACGGGTAACTGTATAGGTGTTAATGTACAAATATTAAATAAATCTCGTAATTTTTAGAAGAGAGGAAATTTGTTAGGAATTTCAATGTTTACCTGTCAAAGTCGTTGACTACAGATCTTTTTTTTTTTTTTTTTTTTTTTTGCTGGACGTCGCGGGACCGTATACTACTCGTCATGTTAAAGAGAAAACTTCATATGAACATATGACCTAAAGGTCTTAACTTTTGAGATACAGGGTGATAAAGTTTTCGAAAATAAATAGTTTTTTATTAATTCCTGTAATACCACTTTAGATATTTTAATGAAACGTGGTATACGTGTAGTATGTATCAAGAGGCATTATTGAGTGTTCCCCATTTTTTTTTTAATTCCACCAGTGGCGTTCGTACGGAATTTCAGCTACCTACTTTGACAGACGTTTAGGTCACACGTTCATATATAAGTTTATATAAGTTTCCTTTTTAAAATACATCATAAAATCGTTCCCTAAAATATTGACATTCAATTTCCCCTGAATATATACAAATAAGATTTTTTGGCTCTTTCGAAAATATGTAGATATATACTTAGTATAATCTCGATAATACACTGACATACAGATAATTAAACTATTCTTACTTGTTTCATATTTTTAAATTACTTTTAGACATGGAGAGATGTTTGTAATTATTAGTACTTGTGTTATTTATTGAACCACAAAATAAGAAACGATTTTTAGTATAAATAATAACGTTTTTCCAATCGGACAATTGTAAAAAATTGGAAATTCTTTAACGCATTTAATGATTCATCGTGTTTTTTTAATTATTATTTCTTGTGTTTCGTCGCCGTTGAAATGAAGACTTCTTTATTTTATATATTATTCTTTTCAATCATTAATAAAAAAAAACAAAAAACCAAAGAAAAAAGCCATAGTATCCCTCGTCGAGATTTGAACGCCGTACCTCTAGCGCCGTGGGCCACCGCCCGTTCCGATGCGCCACCGGAGCTCGTAAATTCGAGATATCATATTCTCATATAGAAATATCTAGTATCTATTTTGAGGAATTTTGGCGACGTTTATCAAAAAATAACCGGTTTAGAAAGGCGTTGGAAGTTTGAAATTTTGGAAATCGTCATTATAAATACGGCCGGTTCGGCGGTCCCGTCTGGGAAAGCGTCGTCTTATTGGGCGTCGGCGCCCCGACGCTGTATTTTTTAGTTTTAATCGGAAAAAATTTTTTTCCCCAAAATAACCAAGTACTCGTCGAGGAGAATATGTTCGGACATGAATAGTTTTGGCGTAGCGTTAACCGTTCGGGAGATATAAGCGCTCAAAGTTCGGTCAAACGCGAATTTTTAATTCGTATGCTAATCTTACAGGATTCGGACGTTGGCCTGCGGCGAAATCTAATAATTTTTATAGAAAAATCCTTTCCCCGTCGATCGGCACCCCCCTTTTCGAGTTTAGTCCTTCCGTAAGGTCGCAGGAGGGACGCCCATTTACCCCTGCGACAGCTATTATTATAGTAAAGAGCGGAATATGGCCGACTTTGATTGAATAAAACCCGCTATACAGGCACTTTCCAAAATGAATGTCCATATTTCAGGGAAAGATTTTTTTTTGTTTTTTTTGCTGGACGTAGCGGGATCGTATATTAGTCGTCATGATAAAAAGAAAACTTCATATGAACATATGACCTAAAGGTCTTAGCTTTTGAGATACAGGGTGATAAAGTTTTCGAAAATAAATAGTTTTTTTTTTTTTTTTTGCTGAGGTAGCGGGACCGTATACTACTCGTCATGTTAAAGAGAAAACTTCATATGAACATATGACCTAAAGGTCTTAACTTTTGAGATACAGGGTGATAAAGTTTTCGAAAATAAATAGTTTTTTATTAATTCCTGTAATACCACTTTAGATATTTTAATGAAACGTGGTATACGTGTAGTATGTATCAAGAGGCATTATTGAGTGTTCCCATTTTTTTTTTAATTCCACCAGTGGCGTTCGTACGGAATTTCAGCTACCTACTTTGACAGACGTTTAGGTCACACGTTCATATATAAGTTTATATAAGTTTCCTTTTTAAAATACATCATAAAATCGTTCCCTAAAATATTGACATTCAATTTCCCCTGAATATATACAAATAAGATTTTTTGGCTCTTTCGAAAATATGTAGATATATACTTAGTATAATCTCGATAATACACTGACATACAGATAATTAAACTATTCTTACTTGTTTCATATTTTTAAATTACTTTTAGACATGGAGAGATGTTTGTAATTATTAGTACTTGTGTTATTTATTGAACCACAAAATAAGAAACGATTTTTAGTATAAATAATAACGTTTTTCCAATCGGACAATTGTAAAAAATTGGAAATTCTTTAACGCATTTAATGATTCATCGTGTTTTTTTAATTATTATTTCTTGTGTTTCGTCGCCGTTGAAATGAAGACTTCTTTATTTTATATATTATTCTTTTCAATCATTAATAAAAAAAAACAAAAAACCAAAGAAAAAAGCCATAGTATCCCTCGTCGAGATTTGAACGCCGTACCTCTAGCGCCGTGGGCCACCGCCCGTTCCGATGCGCCACCGGAGCTCGTAAATTCGAGATATCATATTCTCATATAGAAATATCTAGTATCTATTTTGAGGAATTTTGGCGACGTTTATCAAAAAATAACCGGTTTAGAAAGGCGTTGGAAGTTTGAAATTTTGGAAATCGTCATTATAAATACGGCCGGTTCGGCGGTCCCGTCTGGGAAAGCGTCGTCTTATTGGGCGTCGGCGCCCCGACGCTGTATTTTTTAGTTTTAATCGGAAAAAAATTTTTTCCCCAAAATAACCAAGTACTCGTCGAGGAGAATATGTTCGGACATGAATAGTTTTGGCGTAGCGTTAACCGTTCGGGAGATATAAGCGCTCAAAGTTCGGTCAAACGCGAATTTTTAATTCGTATGCTAATCTTACAGGATTCGGACGTTGGCCTGCGGCGAAATCTAATAATTTTTATAGAAAAATCCTTTCCCCGTCGATCGGCACCCCCCTTTTCGAGTTTAGTCCTTCCGTAAGGTCGCAGGAGGGACGCCCATTTACCCCTGCGACAGCTATTATTATAGTAATAGCCAAGCGAAATGTCGAAAGTTACCAAGTCCTTCCTTCTCCATTCCCATTCATATATTCAAATTGCTATTTCACCGGTATATATTTTTTACCCGCGAACTTATTTAATTTTAAAAAGTATCTGTCGTATTCCCGTTCATATTTTAGATACATATTTCGAGAGCCCATCAGGTAAGAGAATTGGAAAAATATTTATTCGCATGAGTGATAAAACAACTGTTACATTCTTAAATTAAAAAAAAATCTGCACATATTCTTGAACAATTTAAACGGCTCCATCTACCGTTCATGTATGGTAATGCAGTTCGACGAGAATTTTTCAAATCCTTTTTCTCGGACGCATAACAAATTTCCTCTCACGAGCACAGACAAGTAACTTATATACCTCACTACTTAATTTAACCCTTAATCTATGCCATTAAACTTATTGAAAGCGGTCGAATTTATTACAACGGAGGAGTATAGAGACCGTTGCGATAGTGCTCCTTTCATCCGTGCTGGATGGGGATGGCAACGTGCCAAAGAAAGTGTGTCTGAATGGGCCATAACATAATACTCACATAATTTTTCTGATACTTCCTTCTAAAGGGCATTATCGTTGCCCCGAAATAAATAGAAATATATGCGCGTTTGTGTACCATTATTTTTTCGTAACGAAAGCGATATTTAAATTCGCCCCGGATAGTTTTTTTTTCTGCCGTACAGACAGAACATTAAACAAATAATTTATATGCTAATAAATATGGGGAAGAAGGACGTAATGAGGATGGGTTTTTCGATGAGGTTGGAATGGGAGATGGAAATCAATTTGTATTTTGTAGATTTGTGGTGGAAGGGTGCTGCTGTTGAAGAAAAAAGCGTTATTGGATATAAATCATATTTAATTTATCTGAGATAGATTTTCGAGGAGAGGATGTCATAAATTCAATTTTATTTTGGAGTTCCATTATATTTAGCGCTAATGAGATTAGTGAGTTACGTATGGAGCTGTAAAGATATATTCTTCTTCTTTCGTTTAATTTTATTGTATAACCGCGAAAAAATCACTCAAAAAATTTCAGATTTACTTTCTTAAGGTCTTTTTCACTGCGTTCTAAAACTTGTACAGAATTCAATATTTAGGAGTTTAAAAACGATTCTAGATAAACTAAATGTCAACATATTTAACAACATAAGAAAAACGGGAAAGAACAGAATTGAAATACAGTAATTGATGACTATAACAATAATAATAAAAAATTATATTAGGAATTAATCGAATAAAAATAGAGAAAAACATACTCGTATTTAGAGAAATAATTGTTCCTTTTTTGAAATATTGAAAGTTCTTCCAAACTCTTTTACGTTAGTTTGTTGTTGTTCCAGAGATTTGTAAGACAATATTAAAAGTTACTCGGAAAAAAAGTGGAAAAATACTCTCCTCTCCCCAACTCCTTAAGTTGTTGTAAGTCTTCTCTACAAGTCTTCTGCATTGTTGAAGAGTTTTGCCAACAAATATTACAAATTAGACGAAAGAAGCATTTTATATATTATTTTAATGTCTGAGCTTTCGTAATCTATTAGTTACTTCATCAGAGACAAGCTACAAAAAATAATAATAAAATGACAACAAAGTAAAACAATGAAGTTAACAGAATACTTACAAGAGAGTACCATAACAAAAACAAGCATCAGCAAGAGGTAAAACCAAAACACAAGGACACATCACGTCCGTTATTAAACATAAAAAGTCAAAATTGAATTTAAATTAAACTACAAATTGATGTAAAACAGAGCAAACGTGTTGAACAATTAAAAATCAAACAAGCTTATACCAAATAAAAAAAGGTTAACAAGATTACTTAAAACATATGTAAAACAGATAACAGAACCTACGGGACCAGAAAGTAGTCCACCAATTAGTTATCAACTCAGGTGTAAGCGCAATATCAGGTAAAAATTTTTATACAACGTTGCATACCAAGAAGGCAAAAAGAAAACAGAGCAAAAGGAAGACGAATAAACAAGGTAAAATGAATTAAGAGTATTTATGTAATATTTGTGAATAAATATTACTGAGGTTGCTGATGTCTGTTTTGAAATTGATGGATGTTCGATGTCTGTTGATGTAATACATCTCCAGAAACAATCTTTTACAATATGTTTGTTCAGTATGCAAAATTGTAACATTATTAAAGTCGAAATTATGTGAAGTCTTACTGTTATGCAATGCCAAAGCAGTTTTCTCCGAATTATGGATACAATCCAGCAGTTCGTGTTGTCTAATGCGGTTTTTTAGATGTTGTGAAGTTTGTCCGATGTAAACGGATTCACAGTTGTCGCAGGGAATACAGTACATGACATTGGACTTCAAGGAAGGGTTAGTTTTAGATATACATCTATTAAAAATTTGATCGATGATCGTAATATTGTAAGGAGCGATGGAGATATGATGTTCTCTGAATAAATTAGAAATTTTGGGAGTTAGAATTGAAATGACAGGAAATCTAGTGTAAGTTTCAACAGGAGGTGCAGAGGATGACGGTGTGTATATGGTGGTAGTGATATTGTCCCGATTAGCACCATCGCGAGAGAACTCGGAAAGTGCTAAGTCCAAGCCGGTGACAGAGTATTTGAAAAGAATTTTCTTCAATAGACCTTTTGGGTAGCCGTTATTAATGAATATGTCATAGATCCTGTTGATGTTTTTATTCTTAAATGAATTGTCAGAAATTTTAAGAATTCTTTTTTTCATGGCTTTTATAATACTTATTGATTTTCATAGAGATGGGATGATTTCAGGTGTAGTTAAGATATCTTCTCTATTAGATAGTGTTATGTCAAAATCAAATCAAAATAATTCAAATAATTTTTATATTAAGCACTTTACAATTAATTTAGACCCACCCTCTCTTACCTTAGTATGTATAATATTAAAAATAAAAATAGTAACTTCTTCCCGACTTCTGGTCTTCTGATCCTTCTTTCCTTTGAAATTTTTCTTCTTTTCCTCTTTTCACTTTTCAATCTTTTCACATCTTTTAAATCTTCAAACTTTTCCTTCACCTATCTCTCTAATTTCTTTTCTTCTTTTCCTCTTTGCACTTTTCAATCTTTTCAAACTAATTTCCAATGTTCTTTTTCAAATTTCACTTTCTATTTTTAAAATGTTTTTCTACTTTTTAAAAGAACTTATCTTTTTCGTCTGACTTTTCCTTTTTTTCTCACCTTTCAAAAAAAACCAATTGTCCACCTTTTCTTGTTTCTCCTTGACCTCCTCAAATTTTATTATTATTTTCAAAAACCGCGGTATCATGAGTGTGCGTCGTACGTGTAATTTTGACAAAATATTTCCTAAATTTACAATGCTTAACGTAATATTCTAACGAATTTTGTTGGAAATTAACGAAATAACATAACAATAGATATCTATCTTTTTTTGTAGCTTGTGATGAAGTAACTAATAGATTACGAAACTCAAACATTAAAAAGGAGTAAAAGTCTGTTTTTCATTTTTTGACTGCCCCGCATTATTCCAACTCATCCCCTGCATTATACAGCCGTTATTTTCTACTCATTATTCCATAGTTTCATAATATAATCTTAAAAATTAATCTAAAAAAAAAAATTTTAGATGAACCCCTCATTTTCGATATTTTTAAAATAAAACAATATCAATAGTCACTCGAAAAAGGACGGACAAAAACAAGCCAATCCCCCATTTGGAAAGTTGCTTCAGGTAGTTTTAGGATTCTTCTACACTGTTTCAGAGTTTTGTAAAATAATTTTGAAAGTGAATAAAAAAGGAACAATTTTTAGGCCAGTCGTATGGGCGGCACAACCCCGAAATGCAAACTCGACCAAAAGACAGACCTATTGTACCTGCATTGCCGTTTTAGACCTGTCAGCCAGGTTGCCTCCGGACAAAATAGTCCGCAACCTGGTCAAGAATTAATTGACTTACTCCGTCACTCCCTGTCCACTGTTGAGTAATGAGCAAGGAGACGGACTGGAGTTTCCTCTGCACTCCCTGTTTTATGTTTGTTTGTTGTTCCTAAGTTTTACAACGCAATAATGAAAGTTGGTCGAAGAAGAACGGTCGAAAACATTTTCTAGGCCAACTCACCTTTTGAATTGTTGTAAAACAGTCAAAAAAATCGAAAAAGGACGAGGAGAAATCATTTTTTATAGCAAACTCCATCCTTCTTTTAAATTTGAATGTTGTTTTACATTTATTCTATAAGTATTGTTCGAGAGTTTTGCTGTCAAATATTGCAATATTGGGCTGAGAAGTCGATACAATTTTTTAATTGCCACAAATGCTATCAATCTCCAAAGATTTTCAATTTTGTCTACCTTTCTTGAATTACTACTTGGATCTCAAAGAGTTTTCTTGTCCTCTAATATGTTCAGTGCTCGTACAATTACTAAAGGCGTTCCGGAATACATAATATATCTTAATAATTTTCAAACACAATTGAGTTCAATAACAATAACTTGTCTACTTATATAATTTTGCACCTTTTTCTAACGTCTTGTTTTCGTTACAGAACGATGGTACATTCCTAACGAAAAGCGCAGTCGAATTCGTCGCCAGTCGCTACGAAAATTCTCTTGCGTTTTACTGCGAAGCCGATAACACCGTCATGCACGAGCAACAAGATGTACCGCTGAGGGCGGTCCATTTGATCGAAGTCTACTGTAAGCTATAAATTAAATCGCCGCGTGGTTGTTGTTGAATAAAAGAAAAATTATATATTTTTCCAGATCCTCCGGAGGTAATTGTTTCACCGCCAGAGATAACGGTCATCGAGAAAGCCGATACTATTCTACTGAATTGCGCCTACCACTCGAATCCGATGAAACTCGAAGACGCCGTATGGTAAGCCTGCACAATTTCTAAATACAAAGAAATCGGAATATTAAAAAAATATCTGTCACTATCTAGGGCGAAAGATGGGAAGAATTTGACGGTGTACCCCCAAATTCGAAGGTGGCACCGTCGATCAATTAGATTTAAGGATAAATGATGTTAGTAGAGAAGACCATGGTAATTACACTTGCATCTGTAGGAACAGCGTTGGGTCGGAGGAATCGATTAATCATATATTCTTAAACGTTCAATGTAAGTTATTTTTTAAAATTTGACCTGTTTGAAATAATGTATGTATATGCATGTATGCTATCAAAGTAAACTTTAACAGGTGTCGATGCTAATGTGGGACAGATTTAATTCCTATCTCAGCCCTTCGTTAAAAAGTTTTTATCTCTCGAACCCGCGTACATACATATTAAATTGTCGTCTGAATCTGTGATATGGGTAATACGGATTTACATTTTTACGTGTTTGAAGTCAGTATAAAAATGACTTAGGTGCTCTCTTTGAGTTACAGAAGCTGGTAAACATATTCTGGTAAATCAAAGTTTCTAAATTTGGCAACACTGATGCTTAAACTTAAAAAGTTTAGATGAATTCTTTGCTTCTTCGTGTTGAAATTTTATTAAAATTTTCTGCGAGTATAGGTCTGTTACTTTCTGCCTCGCCCACAGCTATAACTTTTGCAATTTTTCCGAGATATTTTATATTGGGATGCTCCAAAATAATATTTGGCGTTTTGTGAGTAAAATAATGCTTTTTAATGTCAGATTTTATAAATAAAGAAATGGAATGATCTGTTCAAGAATTTTAAATTTGTGCAACCTTAATAGTGACGTAGAAATCAATCTTATCAACGAGAATACATTCTCTCAAGAAAAAAACTTGTCATGTAACCAACAGATGATGTCTACGCTCTTGTTCGTCAAATTTGTCAGCACATCCTGGAGTTTCCTCCACACCCCCTCAATTTCTACACAAGGGACCAGTTTCTAGCAACAAGTTCAGATCTGACAAAAGCTTTGAAGCTTCCCACAACGTCGGTTCCGGATCTGTGCATGATCACTAGGCACCTCTTGCATCGCTTGCTAGCGATTTCGAAGCCTCTGATGCCAAAGTAGCTTGACACACATCTCTACGTAATGCTCTAATGTTAGGCCAGTTTTTCGAGCTTTCTATGACACCCTAGTATCACCTCGGAATCAACCCGGCTGTCAGGTACAATGTCTACCAATCTCGATCATTTACAATGCCCTCTACTCAGGTCTGGATGGCAATTATTCCGACCTGAAAGATGAGCAGGAGGCTGATGGCTTTGCCATCGAGTTCTCCATGTCTCCAAATTCCAATCGCTGTTCTCTTCGGTGTTTGAGAAGCATCCATAAACGAACGGAAAAATCTTCGTCTCCTCCTCCATTTCTTGACGGTCTTTTTCAGTCGAGCTTTTGTTTTTCTATTTAACGACATCGTGGGTGTGGGTTGGGTGTGTTGTGGGGGAGGAGATGAAGTCATGGGAGTTGGATAATGTTGGGGTTGTGGTAAAGGTCATTTAAGGAAATGGTGAGGAGGGGTGGGCGAGGCCGAAAAAATAATAGCGTGTATGTATATCTGGGGGTATTTTTATTTGCGAATGTCTCCGTCCTGCATCGCATGTCACACTGCTGGAGATGTCTACATTGTATCCCTTACTCGCTCCAAAAAATGGGCGAGATCTTATCCGCTTGCTGTTACTGCTGATTGTCCAAAAAAAGCTGCAAATCCGGAATCATTTTTTGTGTCAAGGAAAAGGTTGAATTACAAGTTCCGCGCCTGCGTGAAGTTAGCCCTCCTTTTCTGAAATTCAAAATTTTGAAAGTTGTTCCAGGTTGTTCTAAGTTTGTTCTAAATTGTTCCAGAATTTTGCAGAAAAATTGTCCAGAAAAATCGAAAAACCGTTTTTCTGGCCTCCCTTTTTCAAAACTCGAAATTTTGGTAGTTGTTCCAGGTTGTTCTAGTTGTTCTGAACATTGTTCCAAAATTTGAACCTTCTCACATTAGTAGTTTATAAGATAATTAATAAAAATTGCTAGCCTTTCCTTTTTCGAAATTCAACATTTTTATAGTTGTTCCAGTTTGTTCTAGTTGTTCTGAACATTGTTCCAACATTTGAATCTTCTTTTATGTGTAGTTTATGAAATAATTGAGAAAAACGAATTTCAGTAACGCCTCTTGTTCGAAATACAAAATTCTGAAAGTTGTTCCAGGTTGTTCTAGTTCTTATTTATTGAGTGTATCGATTTTGACATGGAATCAATTCAGATTCTAAGTACACCTAACACAATGACACTGGAATCAATCCTACATGAGTTGGCAGGATTTGTCGTTCATTATGGTGGTAAAAGAACAGCTTCAATTGGTCATTATACAGCCTACATTAAGTCTGAAAATATTGGGTTTGAAATCGATGATTTGTTAAAAAAGCCAAGAAAGTTATCCGAAAATAACCATGCTAAACCAGAACTGATAATTTATACGAAAATATAAATATATATGATAAAGTTTCTCGATTTTCAAAAAACCAAAGGAGGGGAAGACTAGTATGCGAAATTTCATTTTTTTGGTAAATTAGTAATTAATTAGTTACCTATAATCAATTTGTTATTTTAAAACCAACAATATGGAACAAACCTAGAACAACCGGGAACAACTTTCAAAATTTTGAATTTCGAAAAAGAGGCTTTACTGAAATTTCGTTTTTCTCAATGATTTCGTAAACTACACATGACAGAAGGAAAACAATGTTTGGATTCAAACTGGAACAATCAAAATTTTGAATTTCGAAAAAATACTTTAGTGACAAGTTGCTCTCCATGCTATCCTTGCTGGATTTCCAGTCCAGCCTAGGATGTTGGAAAACAATCATCTTGTAATACATTAGGACAATCTGTTAATAAAAATAAGGAAACCCTGATTCTCACTTTTAGGAAAATTGATTGCAACCGCCTGATATGCAGGAATGCCGCATTTCCAATAGGTAGTTTAAAAAGATCTGAAGATGCCATGCCCACAAATCTAAATATATTAATTTCCTCGAGAAAATCTTCGTCTAGCTATTGGATAACAAGCTAAAAGAATCCACCCGTGTTTTCAAAATTTTCTAGTTTAAATTTTCTAACAATAATTTACTTCTGGCAGATCCACCAACAGTTGAACTGATTATCATGGAGAAAATGCCCATCAAAGCAGTCGATAGGAAAACAATCACCGTAGCTTGCAATATCAAAGAAGGCAACCCCCAAGCCATATCCAAGGTAATTCTTCGTTAGCAACACCAACAAAATAAATACGCAATTTTTCTTCCAACAAAAAATAGGTTGGATGGTATCTTGGCGGTGAACTCTTAAAAGAACTTCCGGAATGCAATTACACTTCTTTCGACGCCAACGGGGACGGTGAAGGTAACGGTGGGCCGCTTTGCAGCATCGACTCCCACATTTTGAGCTTGGAAAATGTCAGCGAATCTTTTGCCGGGAACTACACATGCATGATCAAGAATTTAGCCGGTTGGGGACCGATGTCACCGCCGCAGGAGCTGATAGTCTATTGTAAGTAATCAGTTTCGATCGTGGATTGGATTTAATTTAATTTTTGTTTTTAGATCCGCCCAGTTCTGCTCGGTTAAAAGCTACATCCACCAATGTTATTAAGAAATCATCGGTGACACTCCTGTGTTCCGTTGATAATCCTGGAAAGCCGGATAATGTAACTTATGTTTGGCACCGTGGTACTCAATTGGTATCGGATATAACCACGTATAATTGGACTATAAACCCAGTGATGTATGAAACGAAGAATAAATACACGTGTTATGCGCGGAACGAAGGTGGCGATGGTGATCCAGCTTCCATATTCATCAACGTCACAGGTAAATCTGAATATTCCTGAGAGAATTGAAAATCTTAATCTCATTCGCCAATTTTGACAGCTCCTCCAAAATTTATCGATCGTCTTCAACCGTACAATGGGATATTATACACTAGAGACAATATTTCGTTCACGTGCAGGATTGAATGTTCCCCTATCTGTAATATATCCTGGTTGAAAAATGGACTGCAAATTCCTAAGAATGATCCGCAATATTCATTCAAGGAGACTACATACCCGCCAGATCCAAAGAAGAACGACTTCGAATCGATAGAGTCGACCTTGGTAAGAATTTCTTCATTAATATCTACATAAATATATTAATGTGTAACCGAAATTGACGTTTCACCTTCGTCGATACAGATCTTCAACATGGATCAGTGGCCTGGCAAACAACTGGATAAAACCGCCCAAAATACCGTGTACACTTGCCAGAGTTCGTCAAACGGTATCGGTTCTCCGGCGAGTTCGGACGCGTTAGTTGCGGTAGACTGTAAATCGACAAAAATCCCCGCTGATAATTCGTCCTTATTCGTGTAAGATTTTCAGATCCCCCGGAAAACCTGACGGTGTCCAAGAAGATCATCGACGTGCAAGAGAATAGCAGGCCGGAGATTATAAATTGCACCGGAAGAGGTCATCCTACTTTGACGTACGTGTGGAAGAACGAACGAAACGTCAACGTGTCCACCAACCATATATTATCGTTGAAACCCGTCAACAGAGCTGATGCTGGGACTTACTCCTGTGTGGCTTCCAATAAACATGGAAATACTTCAGCTGAAGTCTATTTAAACGTGCAATGTAAGTAACCTTTAATTTTTTTAACCTTACCTACATCACATATTAATGAGCTGGTGACTGAACTGGCAGAAAATCATTCTAGACCAGAAGCAGCAGCAATCTTGCTTTGAAAGGCTACAGTGCGTTCTCCGTTTCTCAAAAAGGCGAGATATGTGTGGTCGTATGTTGTCCTGCATGTAGAATAAAGGAGAAAAGAGGATCATGTTTGTTAAGTTGGCGCCCGAGCAGAGACTAGAAGCCTGGCTCCTTTATAATTTATATTTTTTCTGCTACTTACTTAATGGAGTCTGTATCAATAACGGCTTCAGTTAAGTTTGCTCAAGATCAAGACTTCATATGATCTTTTAATTTGTTTTACCTTTCACTGTCACCAAGATGTTTCTGTTGATCATAGTAAATTAATTATTGCTGTATAGGCGAAACTGAGTTGCTAACAAGTTTAGTGAATCAGTATCAAAACATTTCTTGTTGGTCCATATTTTCTAAACCTTCTTCTGCATCAACCAATCATGTTTATTGCTGGAATACCTACATATAAGCGACTGAGCTTTTTCAGCCTCCTCTGTAAGTTTTGAAATCTGTATATTCTTTTGGCCTGGAACTGCAAGACCCTCCCTCCTCCCATCTCCCCACTCCTCCCCCAGCACAAAGCATGAGGATGTGGCAGTACAGATTCTACAGCAACATTCTATATGCGTACTACACGAGTCACGTGTGCTGATACATTGTCGTGCATGCAAACCAACACTACACATCCTCTAATTTAGAGGACTTAGACAGTACGTGGCACTTCATCTATACTGCATGTCTCCGGATTGAGTTTACAATAGGTATGATTGACCAAAAATGTTCGAATTTTTTGGAATTCCGCCCTGCTTGGTCTGAAACTTATTTTTAGTTTACTTTCGATTTTTTTAAGTCAAGTAGGCCTTGACAGTTGAGCAAACACCATTTTAATTCTAGGTAAACTACCTTTTCCGTTAGCAGTACATCAAAGTGTTACTAAGAAAAGTTGTTTATAATGAAAAGTTGTGGTATTACACGAATTTTCAGAACGTTTAGTGTACTTTGGTATTACAAATTTTCATTTTGAACTTTCTATTTGCAATTGTGTCCCCTTCATTTTGAACTTTCTTTTGTGGAAATTTTGTGTCAGCTTAACTTTACAAAAACAAATCTGCAATTGAAACTACAATCATATCTTGAGATGGATTAATGATCACAAAAACAATCAAATATAAGAAATTTTTAATTACATTATTAAAACAAAAAGTAAACAATTAAAACATCGGTATTACCAAACACCACAGCTTTGATAAATCACTCAGGACACGTGTTTTGAGAACGCATGGGTTCTCACCATCAATTAAAAATTTCTTATATTTGTTTGTTTTTGTGATCATTAATCCATCTCAAGGTATGATTGTAGTTCTTGGGTTCCCATCATCAACCGAATACTGAATGCCATTCGGTATTTGGTTGATGATGAGAACCAATGCGTTCTCGAAACACGTGTCCCGAGTAATTAATCAAAGTTGTGGTGTTTGGTAATACCGATGTTTTAATTGTTTACTACGAGCCCACAATCCTCGAAATCACTCAAAAACAAAAAGTATTAAATTATTCTATTAATCCTCCACCTTCGTCCAGTTCCTTAAAGCTATTCCGGATTTCCTGAATTGGTAAGGCGATTTTTTAATACCTCGTTATCATTGGGTATATTTTCTGCATACACTACTTGTTTTAAACGTCCCCACAAATAAAAATCGTCAATAGTCAAATCTGTGCTCCTTGCGGACCATAAAACTGGACCATTCCTACCCATCCAACGGCCGATAATTCAGAGGAAACTCACCTAAAGCGTCATCGAAGAAATTGTCTAGCATATTTAAGTTTGTATGCTGGTTAACGTTGTTATCAAAAATATATGGCGCTATTATTTCATAATATGAAATAGCACACGATACATTGACTTTAACAAAATATTGGCGATGATATCTCATTCTAAAAAAAGGATTAGTGTCACTCCAATATCGAACATCTTGCGAGGAAACAGTTCCATTGGTAGTAAATGTAGTTTCGTCGGAAAACAACATGTTTCGATAAAAATAACGATTACTAGCTATGTTGCTTCTTATCCATAAACAAACAGTAAGCCACATCATGGTATTATTGCTGATTCAATTGCAATACTAACGAATACCACTGGATTTTATCAAAGTAGGCCGATTATTCTGAAAATTTGTATAACATTATAACTTTTCATTCTGAACAACTTTTCTTAACACTTTGGCGTACTGTGAACGGAAAAGGTAGTTTACCTAAAACTAAAATAGTGTTTGCTGAACTGTAAAGGCCTACTTTACTTAAAAAATGGAAAGTAAACTAAAAATAAGTTTCAGACCAAGCAGGGCGCAATCCCAAAATATTAAACTCCAATTCGAAAATTTTTGGTCAATCATACCTATTGTAAAGTCAATCCGGAGACGTACAGTATAAAAGCGACCGTCAGTGTTTTACAGTTCGATTAGATCGAAAAATAAGAGGGAATAAGAATAGTCTTTGTTGCTTTGGCCCTCGAGGAGGGCCTGAACGAGTAACTATTTCCTAACTATTCAGATTTCTAATACCGGTTACTATTTTATGCTTTGCTTGAAAAATGTCTATAAAATCATGGCAATTTGAGAGATATCTATAACCATTTGAGTTTCTTCTGTGGTAAAAAGACCTTTTAATGATACATTTTCTTACCATTGCAAAACAAGTTTCTCAAGTTTGTCCTACATTAATTTTGTTACGACCCTCGCGTAGTGATTTTTTTTTCTCGAAACGTCGAATCCTAGAAATATTTAGAATCATCTCGGACAAGAGCATTTTAGATATATTTTCAAGTATGTATAAGAAGCCGGTAACCGCCGAATGCCAATCAGTCAGTCAGCATGCAGAATATACGAAAATATTAATCACATTTGGACTTTATTAAATCCTAAAAACCTAACAATATAAATCTAATTTGTGTACTTTATTCATCAGACGTTCCATCCTGTACATTGAGCTTGAACACCTATAAAGGAGCAACATCCCTGGAGTGCATAGCCAAATCCAATCCCGAAGAGGTCAATTTCAGATTCCAAATCAAGAACGAGAACGAAACAATCGACTCCAGCTTAATCCTCCAAGATGGTATTACCGGTTACCTGCCGTTGGACGACAGCGTGGAGACGTTCAGGACGTACCAATGCTTCGTTAACAATTCGGTGGGTGTGGGAGCGCCGTGTGAGAGAGACGTCGTAGGTAAGAACTTTTTGTTTTTTTTTGAAACGAATTAGAACTTTTTGACGTAACGAGTGTGGTTGGTATTTTTGGGATTTGGAATATTCTGACAAGTGTTTCCGTATCCTTAGCATACCAGGAGCAAAGTAGTCGAATCGGGATACCAGGTAAAGCAATTTTTTCCCATCAGAAATCTTAAGCACTTAAGTTTGTTTTCTCGAAACACACTTTTCTCCTGGTTTTTTTAACATTCTTATCTCGTATCTCATTGAAGAAAAAAGAAAACATCGTTATATTGATTTAAAAAAAATTATTTTTGCAAATAAGAGTTTTATGTTCTAGGGATAGCGCCGTGGTGGAAGCAACTGTTTGGAGATAACCTGATCATAGTGATAGCTGCGTTGGGCGCCATAATCATAATTATTATCATATGCATCATAATCATTCTGATCTGTAGAAGGAAACGTAGCAATAACAAATGTAAGTCTTCACTTTTGCCGGCGCGGCATTTTCAGTTTTGCCTGCTCGAATTTTTATTGCATTGTTATCGATTTACTACTTATAATAATATTGAGTCTTGAGATTGTTTACTAATGTTTGACTTGTATTTCTTTTCTGTTTTCTCGCTTACGCTAGATAATAATCCGGTAGAGATGGAAGAACGAGAAAAGTAAGTGAATTTCATTTTAATTTTATTCATATGTACATCAGATAAGAGCTTTCGTTTCATATTCACGTTGTTGTTGCTTGAAGTTAGACAAAGATTATTGATTATTATTGATAATAACGCTGAAAATGCGATTAATTCAAATTTATGAATCAATCAATATAGAGCAGAGATTCTTGGAGTTTTGTCACTGAAATTGGCGACTGTTTGACAGAGTCATGTGTTTGGAATCCTAAAAAGTCCATTGCGCGATGCAATATAAAACTTGGTATGGCTATTCAAAACGTTCTTCGTAAGCGTCTTGAATTGTATCCTTACAAAATTCAATTGAAACATGATATTTTAAACTAGCAGATCTGCGTAAACGCGTCGAGTTTGCCGTAAAAGTCGTGGATGAAATTATTTAATGATGAATCAATATTTTAGCCCGACCAAATGAAATGTCCTAATACGTCCGACATCCGCAGAAAGTCAACGTGTGATATGAACTTACGCATGATCGTGCTATTGGCCCTTTTTTGTTTGAAGAGAACACGATTGCAGATGCTGTTTACTTGCAAAAGTTCTCAACAAGAGGTTCCCTGACCACTTGGATCAGCAAAAATATTCGAAAGAAATTCATAATTTTTCCATGTGTGGTGGGTACTTAGTTGCAGTGACTTCTTAAGCTGTATCGCTTGTTTGAACATCATTGCAACTTTTGGTTGCTGGCGGTATGGTTATACCCTACCTGACATATGTATATAGTCTAAGAGCTGGCTACATGTCGGTTGACATGAAAAGATGCACGGAAAGTCTCACCTGAATAAGGTAGTATTAGCAACGACAAATAGATAGTGCAATCGTCAGAAGACGCTCTGGAAGACGTGGGCGTGTGAGGGCGGCGAAAACTGTCAGGCCGGAGCCGTACGAGCTGTCAAGTCGAACATCGCAATGGTTGACCAAATGACGTAGAAAATCCTTTGTCTAACTTCATGTAAATCTTTAATTGTCTTTTAATTTTATCATTCTTGATCTCAATTCTAGCATAATTATAATAATCTTTACAACTCCTACTTGACATCATAATGATTTCAATAGCACGAATAACATTATTTATATTCTCTTCGATATAGATCAGTAACATGGTATATTGATTTGCTGTTTGATTCTTCAGGTTAAACGAAACATATCAACTATGTAGATACTACTAACAAGTGCAATAAAACCTGTGATATATAACACCTTTGTTTTTTTTTACATCTTCGTTTTATTTTACTTTTATTTCGTATCTCTATATATTTTTTTATCTAGCTATACTATCTCTCTACCTTTCATTATATATTGTATTACTCTTGTTTGGCACAAGGTAAGATTTTGGTTGCGGACACAACACTTGTAACAATTGCTAATCATATTATCTGTACGTAAACTTGAAGTAAGTACATTCTATTATTATTATTATTATTTCTAGTATACTTACTTAATATGTATCACAAATATGTGTATACTAACACACTCTACTTTTTTGTTAAGTTATATTTTCGTTCAGTGTAAGCTATCTTATTAGTTGGTGCACCTTCCGTTGCAGTTAGATTTGTGTTTGCTTCTAACAGATATCACAGATTAGTATTGCACATTTTAGAATAGCCCGGAAAGAATTAAATATAAACACATAATACACATATCCAGCTATTTTTTTATATACATCTTGTATCCTCGATACGATAGAATACCGAATTCCTAATATTTAAGCTCAAACTAATATCGTTGTAATGTACGTAGTAGTTCATACTTCTAGTCGGATTAAGGGTTTTCAGATTTGATTGCTAATTTAATGACACCAATAGTTAATCTCGCCTGGGCGAATGGAATATATCTCCAATTACAATGCCTATTATATTACCATTATCACGTAGATATTGACCGCATCAATTAAATTACGGGGGAAACTTAGTGAAATCAATGGGCATGGCGGTGCTTATTGCCGCACCATTGGAGTTGAAGGGAAGACCGTTTACCTAAAGCAAACGAACCGGAACTTTGTCGCACTTGAAGTTCTTTTTTTCTTCGTTGCGTTTCAGAATCGATAGCTACTGAGTTTTTATTTCAATGAATCGAAAGATTTCGAGTTGTTTAACTGTGATGGAAATAATGGTTTCGCATAGAGCGTTATTGTTTGTATTATAATTCTGATTGTGTTTAAATACTTTAATAAAATTTAATTAAATTATTTATTGCAAGAGCTTTCTAAGTTGTATCAATTACCAAGAGTATCCTAGCTCTATTTACAAACAAAGAAGACAAATATTATTTAACAGGAATCTGTACAATCTGTCAAGATCGAAAACTATAGTCTACAGTCATGAGGTAACAAGTCAGCATTATTTGACGACCCCTCAAAGTTTCAGTTCGATTTTTCTACCATTTTCAGCGTTTAACTACACCTGACAGTTTCTGATGAAGGATAGTAAACTTCGGAAACATTGTTATAGACTTATGGAAAATAAGCCACAACTGCAAAGTCGAATAAAAATTGGGTGATTGAACGATGATTTTTGATTTTTTGTGGTCTACTGAGATGAGATAACAAATTACATTTTCTCACATACAGACCACCTCCGAAAGTTGGTGAAAATGTTAGTCAAATTCGAATAAAAATTAACGGGTCAAACATTGATTCTGGATATTCTATTTTCTAACGACATATGACAACAAATCTTGTCAGTGTTGCAGTGCAAAAAAATTAGCCGACGAATTGCCAAATCTACTGTCTACTGATGGGACACAACAAATTCTACCGTTTTTAGCGCTTAAACACCTCTGACAGTCTTTAAAACGTGTAATAAACTTCAGAAATGCTGTTATATGTGACTGCAAGCTCAGGTAAAAATTAATCGGTGGGTGGCCGAACGATAATTTTCGGTTTTCTATGATTATACGCCCTAATCGCAACGAGCTGCTACATTTTCAACTTTTGGCCGTCGCTAAACGTCCCTGAAAAGTGTAATAAACTTTAAAAACTCTGTTGTAATTTTCAATTTTATATTATATAGATTGCGGAAGTAACAAGCTGAAATTTTCAGCATTTTTCCACCTCTAAAATTACCTGAAAAATTATAATACACTTTGGAAACTCTGTTATAATGTCTTTAGCCGAGAAAAACCGGTGGGTAATCAAAAGATGCTTTTAGATTTTCTGTGATTCTTAGGGTTGAAGCAACAAATTGTAAGATTTTCAACTTTTGACCGCATCTGAAAGTCCCTGAAAAGTATAATAAACTTTAGAAACTCTGTTCTAGTTTCATGGTCGGATAAAAATTAACAGACAGCTGGTCAAACCATTAGATTCGATTTTCTGTTATGTATGTAGAGGCCTGAAATAAAAAGCTATAATACTTTCAATGTTTGACCACTTCTGAAAGTACCTCAGAAGTTACAATAAGCTTTGGGAACTCTATTATACATATGTAACTTCAAAGTCAAATAAAAATTAACCGGTGTTTAATCTAACTATGACTGGATTTTCTGTTATCTAGAGGCCTGAAATAACAAGCTGTAATACTTGCAGCACTTAACCACCTCTGAAACTATCTTAAAAGACTAATAAACGCTTTTATACGAACTTTCACGTCCGATGAAAATATACCGGTGGGTGATCAAAAGATTCTTTTATATTTCCTATGATCTAGGCGACTGAGACAATGAGTTGTAGTATTTTCGATGTTTGACCACCTCTCTAGGTTGGTGAAAAGTGTGATGAACTTTGAAAATTCTGTACCACCGCCAACTGGGATCCCCTCCCACGAGAATAAAATCGCGATTTAAATTTCACAATTATTATTATGGGGAAAATGGAAGAAATAAAAATAGTAGAACTCATGTTTGCTGATGATAGGGCAGTCCTGGCGGAATCAGAAAAACAACTACAACACAACCTAAATACACTACAAAACGAACTGGATAAGATAAATATGAAAATAAACATAAATAAGGCAAAAAGTATGATTATATCAACAGGAAACAAAACACACGATATTAAAATAAACGGACAAAGCATAGAACAAGTAGAAAATCATAAGTTTTTGGGAACGATCATAGAGAAAAATGGAAAAATAGACAGGAAAAAAAACGAAAGAATGAAAAAAGCAGGAAAAATATTCAACACAATGAAAACAACATTCCTAAGTAAAACAGGAATTGACGAGGAAATAAAAGCCGAGATAGTAAATAAAATAGTCAGACCCACAATAACATACAGTAGGGAATCGTGGACGTTAACAGAAAAACAGAAATCAAGAATAAACGCCACGGAGATGAGATTCCTCAGGAAGATTAAAAACAAAACCAAAAGAGACAAAATAAGAAATGAAACATGACAACAACTACGAATAGAGCCCGTAAACGACAAAATAGGAGAAAACCAGCTAAGATGGTTCGGACATGTTTGCCGAATTCAGAGGGAAGACAAGAAGAGTATATGAAACAAAAACAACAGGTAAAATTAGGAAAACAAACAAAAAACGAGATATTCAATGGGAAGGAATAAAGGAAGAAACAGAAACAGAAAATTGTCGAGAGAGAAATACATGAGAAGGAATGAATAGCCTTAACTCAAACTACCTTAGACCTCACGATAGGAAGGTACAAGATTAAGAAGAAGAAGAATTATTATTATTTTGAGAAAAATATCCAGGATGTACTAAAAAGCCAATTCCAAACACGAACTTTGACCGAGCTCTGTAAAAACTACTCACGAGCGATTTTTTCAAAAAAAAAAAGCTGGTCGTCGCCAAACCAAGACGGCAGCCGTTCACGTCAAATTCATTTCGCGCTCAAATTTCAGTTTTTGTTTTGGATCTAGTGTCACGATATAAAAAATGAATCTTCAACGTTTGCCCACATCTGAAAATCCCGGAAAAATAAAATAAACTTTGGAAACGCTGTTATATGTAACTTGAAGGACGAATAAAATTAAGCGGTGAATGACCAAACCATGATTTTCCATTTTCTATTATAAGTCTAAAGTAACAAAGTTTACCATCTTCAGCCCTTGATCGCCTCTATGAGTTAGTGATAGCTAGGTGGCATAAAAGTTAACTGGAGGGTAATTCAATAATGATTTGCAATTTTTCGTGGTTTAGAGACCTCATATAACAAATTGTACAATTTTCAGTATTTAATCGTCTCTCAAAGACTAAAAATTTCAATAAATCCTGGAAACGCTATTATGGGTAAGTTTTATAATAAAAATTAACCGGTGGGTGGTCAAATAATGAAACGACAGAACAAGTTCTTCTACCATTTTTTAGCGTTTCATCATCTTTCAATAAATGTTGACACTCTGTTAGGTGTGACTTCAAAATCGGATAAAAACTAACCGATGAGTGGTCAAACGATGATTTTAGATTTTTTGTTGTTCAAGGATATTACGCAATAGGTACGTCGTTTTATTTTCAGCGTTTTACTACCGCTCAAAGTTAGTGAAAAGTTTAATTGTTGTTCCTGTAATCTATAGACATGAATCAATGAGTTGTAACATTAAAAAATATAATAAACTTTGGTCGGAAGGTCGGATAAAATTTGTTCTGGGTTTCACCACCTCCCAAATATCGTGAAAAGTGCTACAAAGCCTGATACAAGTACCTTCAAAGTTGAACAGAAAATAACCGGTGGGTGATCTGGATTTTTATGGCGTATAGATATGTGGCAATAAATTGTAACATTTTCAATGCTTCACCAGCCCTCGAAGAGTCTGAAATCCTTTGTTATACTGAAGTTCCAAGTCGAATAAATATTAAGCGTATGACTGTTTTTGAGGTTGCAAATTTTATACTACAACAAACATTTTGTCTTTGAACAAAGAAAATGTAAGTATTGGTCAAACAATAAAAGTACAGTTTTATACCCTTTCTTGAGCTATTAAGGTAAGATTGTACAACAGCGCTCTATGCAAAACATTAAACCAAATTTAATACGTCAATTTCATTAAATGGTCTGCCCAAAAATTCTGCAATATTATTTCCTAACCCCAACCATCGCATTTTGTATATATTGGTGTCCATAATACTAACGACATTTAACTCGAAAATTAACACAATTCTCAGGTTCTTGTGCACGCAAAGTCCTGATGTTCTTGGACTTCCTTTGGTACCATGTAGTAGAGTGACCTACCTAAGCAATGCAGGTATACTAACATTAGTTACTTTAGTAGCTACGTAAGCATGAAGATTTCCTATTTTCTGTATTATGTGCTTGTACAAACACGTTGCTATCAAGTTACTAAGTGTGGATATCAGGTAACGTCTAAATATGTAGTAGCAAAAGATCTGTATCTCAGCTTCCTTTTGGGAGATTCCCAAAAGCAAAATTTATTTAAAATTTCGAATATCTCCTAATGATTATTTTCAAAACAAGACCAGATGGACAATTTAGTAATCCGAGAAAATCGCAATGGTCGCGAAAATTGGCAGTTTTTGCACATAGCAATGAATTAAGGAAAACGCACGTGAGACAGCTACCTAGCTTGAACCCGTACAAATGTACCTCAGTCCCGTACGATCATAAATACAAAAGGAGTAAGAAAAAGATATACTACAGGTTGAAAGATCTTTTCGGATTGAGGGACCAGGACGCGTTACCGTTGGGAATTTATCGAGATTCGACGGCAGGTAAGCTCCTACCACAATTGTACCTGTACGAAATGAGTTTTTGATTTTTTTCTTCTATTTTTTGCGTTTGCATGTCTTCAGTTACTTTTAAAAAAATTAATGCACCGTCCGCTAATGTTGTTAAAACGGTAACCGCTGTAAATCCAGTGCCGTCCAGGAAACGGAAGAAGCCCGGTGCCTGTGAGTATGTTTAAAAGTTTTCTTTTTTTTTGATATTTCTTTATTTGCGTATCATTCAGTTGTTATTTTAATATTGAGACGATAGGTGTTTTTGTTTATTAGGAGATCTTGTAAGGTTAGCGTAAGAAACTTGAAATTTTAATTTGTATGTAAATAGAAGAACTATTTTAATATTCTTATTTGTGCTATCAATATAAGTGTAACTGTTTTCGAATGAACTTTTATAAATCGAATAAATCCTGCAGTTTGATATTTCAATTTTTCAGTTTAGTGACATTATTAACAAAGGAATAGGCCTATTGGCTAATTGAAATTAAAATCAACATCTTCAGAGCGCAGCAACACCTCTACTACTTGGCTTTGTTTAACCGTAGCCCAATTACAATAACTCTTGAATAAAAAAATTGGCTTGCTATCAGGTATCCAATCTTATCGATGTTCATAAAAATATAATTGTATATCCTCCTTTCTTGCCTTGACCTACATTCTGTTTTTCCAAAAATGTCCATTTAATAGATCTTTAGGGGATAATGTTGCAACTCCTGTTTTCAGCGTCATCTCCTGTTTTCCTAGAATCCTAGAATTTCTTCGTTTGTGACATGCTTGTCTCTGGGTTCTTCCTAAATGATTTCAGACAATTTCTTGATTTCCAATCTTGCTAAGTATTGTTACTTTATTATCCTTGATGTTTATTTTCATTTTGCTCATCGATCATTTGTGGTATGTACAGAGTGGGCCAAATTCGATACTTAATAATAGGATAATAGGAAACTTATATTTCTGAAAGAATTAGACAAAAGCTGACCTATGTTTCTGGAAATCGATTTTAAAGAGAAATCGACTGGTGTAATCCATAGTTCCTTAATTTAAGCAATACAGAGTGTTCTCTTAAAATATGCAATTCTTAAAAACCAACTTTTTTATTTGTGAAAATGCTTGATTTGTATAAAAACTTTATTGGGGCACTTTTTGAGGTAGAATTCTATCATCTAATTTTTTTTCTTTTAAACTCCTATTTTTTTAAATATCATCAAGACTTGTGTTTTTTTATATGGAATACCCTATATATTTGTACAGTATTGAATATCACATAAAATTGCCTTTAAAATGCTATACCACACTTCATATTTTATTTAAATACTTTTTAAATTGTTTGCTTTTGTGTTTGCAATTTCAACGTATTTTAAGATGGCTATGGATGCTGGTGAATAAACAAATAAAAGATTTCAACAAGGCAGAAAAAATTGTTTTAATATTAAGTACTACAAATAATTGATAATATTAAAAAAAAAACACGAGTTTAAAAGAAAAATAATTTAGATCATAGAATTCTGCGTCAAAAAGTACCCTAATAAAGTTTGTATATAAATCAAGCATTATCACAAACAAAAAAATTACAAGGGTTTTTAAGAATTGCATATTTTAATAAAACACTCTGTATCGCCTAAATTAAGGAAGATATAAAAATATGTATTAAACCAATCGATTTCTCTTTAAAATCGAGCTACAGAAACATAGGTTAGTTCTTGTCTAATTCCTAGACAAAAGTATCGAATTTGACCAGGGTGGGCCAAATTTCTTCATGTTTTGGTCTTTGAAGCGTTTTTCAGAGGCTTCAACTTACTGCAAAAAAGGATCTGGTAAGACTTCTACAAACCACCAGATGGAGTTGGCATTTTCTCTGTATGTGCAATCATCAATTAAGTCGAAGTTTTTAGGTACAAGGCAGTTACTCCAAAAATTTTTGCGAGCAATCTAAGACAAAGCCTATATTTGACCACCTCCTGAATCTAAGCGCTATTTTCATGAAACTAATACCAGACTTAATAGATCTTACAGTGGTCAATGATAGTAGATGCAATCATCGTTAGATCTCAAGCCCTAGATACAAGGCTATCCCTTATATCAAAAATTTTGCAGAAAGCCTAATATAAAATCTATATTTTACCACCCCATCAAAAATTAGGAAACAATCCAACACAGGGCTTATATTTCACCACCCCCTCAATCTGGCCTCGTTTCTAATCAAACCAATAGCACAAGTAATGCATCTTAAAGTAATCAGTACTTAAAGTACTTAATAATCAAGAGTTCCAGGTACAACGCTGTTCCTTCTTCTAAAAATTATGCAAACGATCTTGCACAGAACCTAGATTTTACCACCCCATCAACCTAAGCTTGTTTCTCATCAAGCCAATAGAGAAAGAAATAGATCTACAATGGTAAATGATTGTAGACCTATAGATGAATCATCATCAGATCTAGGTATAAGGCTATCCCTTAGTCCAAAGTTTTTTAAAACAACCTAACAACCTAGAGCTTAGACTTGACCAGCCCCTGAGCCATGGTCACATACATATGTGTTACTAGTTAGTATAGCAAAGTAAAATTGAAGAATTGAAATATTAAAATATTCAAACTAAATTAACAAACCAATCCACATTATCACCCATATGAACTAATCTCAATATCTAAATTACTGTTGCAGTACCAAACCAATCATCTATAGGAGATAAAGGTGGCATAGGGTCTGTTCCACCAGGTGGAGGTACAGCAGACCCAATGGGAGATCCAGATAAACTGTTTTACGAGAACCTGCCGTTCCATGGCATGCAAAACCCACCAAACAAGGTAAATGATACACCAGAGCATCCAGAGCAGTAAAAAGATGTTTTTGTTTTGATTTGTGCATGCTTTAATCTTTGCTTGCTTTGTTTCTCGTATTTTTTCAGCCGATTTCTATAATTTCACCCATCGTACAGACTAACAGGCAAAATCAAAGGACGACTCGGTTACCTCTAATGGCATTCAATACCTCGTTAAACGTACCCAACCAAGAGATTATCGATAAAACTAGAATATTCAGGAATCAATCCTTTCATGGTTTTCGAACCAATACCCATAATGTTGGTCCGTTATTCTTAGCCAAATCGAATATAGCTCCTGTAACGAGTTCCCAAATCGGTGATAAAAAATTTTCGCAACAGAATTTGCAGAATATAAACTTTTCATCGCCGTTGTGCCACCCCCGTACGATTTTTTAGCTAGTAATGGTAGCATCCACACCATCAGCTCAGTCGGGTTAAATCAAAGTAAGAGACAGTTGTTGGTGAGTTCAAGTTCGAGAAGTTCCGAGAGAGTGGTTGGGAGAAACGAATCTAAGTTGGATATTAGAAGAACAGCATCTGGAATTAACACTTACGATAATAATAAAAATAATTCCAAACCGCAGACGGTTGTGCAGAATCGCCAAACCACGCAAAGAATTAAAAGTAGGAAGACTTGCGACAATAAGAGATGCACCTCGTTGACCTTGAAGAACCACAGATGCTATTCCCCAACGTTCTATTCGATGAGATGTAAGAAACACGCTAAACGTAGACCCATTATATACACTATTTTGAAAAGTTCTAAGATATTGAATAATCAGAAGGGGTCCTCAACAGCAACTAGCAATAAACCTAACGAATATCAAAATTTATCCGATAGTATCCAATTTTGCGAGCAAAATTTGGAGAATAGCGAAACCGAGAAGAGAAAGACTCCTAAACCGGCACCTAGATGCAAGAAACATAGAAAGGAAATAATCTACCAGAATATAGCCAATATTCTTAGTCAAAATCTCAACAGCTCGAATGACAGCTCTATAAATGAGCCTCAAGTAGCTGTGACTGAAGCTTTAGTTCATACAGATTCAACTAGTAAGAAATCGGAGACTGATGATGCCCCAGCAATAAGAGACGTTCCAAATACTAAGCCAGAAATACAGAAAATGATACCCAAATCTCCAACGTCCAATCTGAAGCTCACCCCAACTGTCAAAATAAGTCCTAATTTTATTAAACCTTTAACTGAGAGCCCCAAAGGCGCTCTGAACACCCAATTACAAGCTAGGTTGAAGAATTTAAATAGTCCTTTGTCTAATGTTTCCACGCAGACCACCTTTAAGGAATCCCCAGTAGATGGCGATGTCAAAATTGCCGATTCCCTCAATTCGAATTCTTCCCAAGTATCCTCGACGAATAATCTTCCTAAATTGAATGCCATTAAGCCGAGTCGACGGCAGGAAATCGTGAAACCCTTGAGAAGTGTTCGGAGAATGCCGTTAAAAAATGCCGAGTTAAACGATGATAAAAAGGCTGATTTGATTGTGTCTAATCAGGTTTGTTTTAATTTTGCATAATTTTTTTTAGTTACATTATTATTGCTGTATTTTATTAGGAAGGGAATTATTCACGATAGGTATTATCGATCAAAAAACTTATTAATTTTTAGCAACTTGACATTGTTTATTTGGATTCTGTAAAGTTGTTCCACAATCCCAACTGTTGTGTGATGTTATTTTAACACTTCCACATCTTAAAACAAGATTTTTAGATATATCCTATTCTCTACCACTATTTCATGGAATACTTTGGTATTGTGACATGCTTCATGGCTAAAAGTTTTGCAAAGTTTGCAAACATGAGTCTGTGTTTGAGAATTAACTCGATCCATCTCTAGATTTTCAATGGACTCAGTGGTTTTGCTACGGGCGTTCCACAGATTCGAGGAAAAACGAATTCAAAAGCAATTGTAGCAGCTTCAAGTGGTGGTGCCAACAAACCTCGCTAATAAAAAAAATTGCTTGCAGAATCCAAATAACATTTTTAAAAACACTTTGATTGATTTTATTTCAATTATTTAATGCAAATAGATTTAAACTGAAACGTGTGTACTTAAAGGTGACAGACAACATGTGAATAATTTCAATTCCGCCCTAACCTCAACCATCACTAATACTAATCCTAACTTGCTCTTCTTAACTAACATATTTTTTGCAGAACGCTTTTTATACACTAACGACGCCTAGTTTTAAAAATAACGCCAAACCCCCATTACCCCAACAATATTCGGCGACCGTGCCACACCAGAAGCACATCAAGCTGATCCCACGCTCCCTATTCCAAGAGCAACAGATCAGCAAGAGCAAATCGTTCTCGTCCAAGAGCAAACCGAAGAAGCACTTTCAAATCCCCTCCAGAAGTACCACAGTTTCAAGTTCCAAACCGCTGAGAGTTACTTCCAACCGATCAAAAACATCCACGAAGAGAACCTGATGAGGAACGGATACGCTTCGGATATAAGTTCGATGTACCGCGAGAGCCACCACAACAATTACAACCACCATAAGAAGGATATGCACAAGATGAAGGGCTCCTTCGTTATCAGAAGACCGAACGAGTATCAGGAGAATATCCAGTTTCAGGAGAATATGCAGAATTCCGTACAATTGCAGTACCCGCAACCGGTCCTCGCCAGTAGGAGTTCTGTACCGAACAAGACGAATGGTGTCGTGTACGCCGATTTAGATATAGCCAAAAATACGAGCGGTAATGGTGCGAGTAACGCTTTCTTAGACTCGACCCTACCGCTGTCGAAACCAAGCCAAAAGACCAAACCGAAGACTGAATACGCGACTTTAAAATTTAATGATGTTGGACAGGAGATAGACGTCTAACAAATGTGGTTTTTCCTTAATATACTAACGAAATTTTATTAATAATTATTTTAAGGTTAGTGAATGAGTACCATACTAATTAATCGTAGTAGATTAGTGTTTAGATTTATTGAGAAATTGTGGCTCTAAATTACAATTATGTGTCATTATTAAACTGCTTTCTTTCTAAATTTGTTTTAGACTAACGGGGCTACCACCACCACTCCTAGCGATACGTATATTTATTAAATATGAAAGGTAACCATCATATTATTGCGTAATAAACCAGTTCTGACAAGTTAATAATCATAATTGTAAGTTGGAGCACAATTATTACAGATTAACACCGCTTACTAACGCTTCGTAGACTAACACACGTTGTATTTTTGCCCAGCAATAAAGTTGAACTCCTATCTCTGTAATATTGAAACATTTTACTGTGGTAACACAAATGCTATTGGTCAAAATGTGCAACCATTTAACTTTAAATCGAAAAAAGCTTTAAACTCTCTTCTAGCTGTTTTAGCAAACTTGACACAAGATGAAGCCAAGCAATAAAACAAGCTTTCCCTTTGTTGTTTCTAATCTTTCCATATATTAGACTATAAACGTTTCTAAGCCACGATAGATGCATTATTCTCACCATCAATCCAAAGGAAAATAACGAAGAAAGTTAACCTATTACAATGCCATTTGTCCAAAATTTGATTTCCTACTTAAGATCCATCAAAAGTCACTCATTACCAACCTCTCCACATACATACGTAACATAGATTCTAACTGTGGTAAAGAGAGGCAGGAAGAAGAAAGAAATCAAGGCAAATACTTTGTCAGTTGTCATCGTCTGTCTTGTAAAAATTACTTCTCCTGATTTCTTCATATTTATACCTTCATTTTCGAGCAACTCGTATTTCCGTAACCAATATTTTACATTTTTTTGAGTACTGACTGGAAAGCTAAAAATGTTTACAGATGAACAAGACACACACATTCTTATGGCTCACTTTCAAAGTGCCAGTCGCAACCAGGATGGAACTTGATCGTACAGTTTGCAGTCTTGCTTCAATCGCTTTGTAGAAGCGTTTCATAATGAAAATGTCAACTATTAAGGTTTCGGCCATCACAAGCATGAGATTATAAAGCGTTTTGACAGAAAAAAATGTATTTGCAAGGATAAATCAATTGGAAGGTCTTTAATATTAACTGAAGCTATTGTTAACTGCTACCCAGCATATTCGAATTGTTAAAGTCACTAGACTTCTCGATCTTAAATCATTTAAACCGAAAATCCTAAAATAATTGCTAATGGGTTCCGAAAAGGTCGTATCTACCTATTCAATCGAACAGTGGTTTCCGATTATGTGAATTATAGGTGTTCTCTAGAACGTTGGTGATCGCGAACAAATGATCCTGTTGAAAAAACACAAATCCAGACAAACGATAGACTAAGAAGCAAGGAATCTAATAGATAATTAAGCATTTTGCAGACTAACTAGCAAAACAAAAGTAGTGATTCAAAAATGTCACTAATTTAAAAAAGAACAGAAGAAAATTATAAAGAATAAAATACGTGGAAACCAAACTTTATTAGATTCTGAAACTTAAAACTAGAGAATCAAAAAGTGCACCACCTTCTATAGAAACTGATGGTGATATGAATATGGACGATTTTTCAAATGAAAACAACACCTGGCCAAACAGAAAATCAACATGAATATATGGGACCTATACAGTCAGACAAGAAAGATGAAAAAATTGGGGCTAACCAGTCAGTAGATCCACATAATTAAACTAAAGACAGATTCGCCAATTGTCGAGACGACATCATTGCTAAATTTAAAAGATGCAAGTTTTGGGGAAATTTTATCACAAACAAAACAATCGATTAGAGTATTGCATCAAGTTTTTTTTGACTTACCTGTTTTCAACCTTTAGTAGCAAGCCTATAAAACCCGAATGAGCAATCTCTAAAAGCCCATCATATATTCAATTCACTACGAAAGAAAATAACTTCTAACTAACTAAGTTTCGTCTGGGAGATCATCATCATCAGAACACAGAAACAAAGGATATTATTAGATAACCACTATTAAAACCATTCATAAAATTCTAAGATCAATGTCACCAAAGCAATAGAAATAGACTAAAACAAAGAGAAAGTTCGTTTTATATGTGGCTACCATACCCACTCATCGTTTCTATCTCAGTTGTCATAGAAGGTCTGCTCGGTTAGTCTGAAAATTGTTAAGCTTTCTAATCGAATACTAAACGTTCTTGAACAGTATTCAAATTATGTCCTAGCTTAGCCTGAAAATTTCTCAATTTGCCCTTAAATTAATAAATTCAAATACTTGTACAGTGCAAGATTGATTTTAAGCAATCACTGTCGCCCGAGACTACTGACTACTTGCCGACAGAGCTGTGGAGGAATGGCTTCTATGATTAACAACAATTATTTACCCGATTTATTTTTGATTAGCAACAGCATCTAACCCTACGAGACCCTAAAATTCACCTCCATATTGCTCTTGACACATAGCCAAGCTTGAGCAAAATAATCCTTGTCAATGCCTTGAAATATCTCTTCACAGAGACTGTAATTACTAACTGTAAAGTGTTTTAGTAACCTCTAACCTCTTTAACCACATACATTGCTCACTTCCTCTTCACAAAACCTGTGTTTTTGACAACCCTGTCCAACTCAATCAGTTTATCCAAACTAGTATCAATTGCTCATACGTTTTGTCCTGGATTCTAAGCAGGAAAATGGGTCTAAAAGCGGAAGTCCCTCTTTCCACTGTGGTCTAATTTCTTTACACTGAGGAACACAGGCTTTTTTAATTTGGTCTTAACACTGAAAAATATCTTGATGGTATCGTGGTTCGTCCGGCAAACGAAGCTTTATGGTTCGATTCCATGCATAAGCGTATATTTTTAGAAATAAAAATATTGCTTATATTATTGGCGGTTGTAGAAAAATATATTACATTACAATCTTATTATTGCTTCGACCGAAAAATTTCGTTAAACCAGAGTGTGGCACAACAGTACCAAAGTACTTAGCGCCTTGCGTAACTTCACGAGTTCATTGAATTGTTTACAATTTTGAATTATTTGAATTATTATCAATTCTCTTGTTCATTACAGCCATACCGACCCGAATTTAGTGACCTCGACTACGCAGACGTCGATTACAGATCGTACGGGCCGATCAACTACAAAGCAGCCTCCATTTACGCGGCGATGAAACGGAAGAAAGAAAGCGAAAAGCTCGAGGAGAAAGACGACGACCTGCTCTAACCTAGAGGTCCCTCCAATAATATACAATATAACACCTTCTTACCGCGCAATAATTACATACGTAGATTCTATTTAATACTCATATTGTAATACTCGTTTACTTTTAATCGCATAGGTACTTAACCTATAATTTAATTTGAATTAATTCATTAGATTAGGTTAGGCAATTTATTCAGGCTTCAATTTATTTTGTTATAATTATATCTATAATAGTTTATATCATGTTTTAGAAAGGATTGACGAATATTTAATTATTGCTCGAATTACTGCCAAAGCATTTTGTGCAACTACTAAACAAAAAAATTACCAAAAATATTTTTATACATATCTAAATGTTTAATATGATGAAGGGAAGCCAAAGAGATAATAACGCAATTGTGTAATACTTATGTCGTAAGAATGCGAAAATGATGTGTTTGTACTTCATTGTAATTCATGCTAAATATTAAATGTACTAAAAAAACGATAATCGATTGAACGACTATTATGATTATGTTGGTATTAATTTGACATTTTAGTAAATTTGACTGAATCGATATGAAGTTAGTTAACGAAATCAAAACGTCAAATTTTGTAGGTTAATTCATTTCTATGTAGGTACAATAAGTTTGTTCTGAATTGTGTCGTGATTTTTTTTGTATATACGGAAATTATATATAATGGTCTAGAAGTAAAACTGCTCTTAACATCATAATTTTGACATTTGTTAATTTTTGTATACCTCTATTAAGCAACCCCTAAGAATTTAAGTGTATCTTTGCGACACGCCATCCGTTCACCAACCAGTAGAACCACAATCTTGCAAGTTATATACAACATTCAGTCCTCATTATGTGCTTCTGATACAGAAGACATGTAGAAGGTTCATAAGTAGACGACACAGTTTCTTTGCTTCCTTCTCGTCTTTTTAAATTTTTCCAGTAGCGTTTAAGACCATTTTTGCTGCAGATTTTTTATCACGTTTTCTTTTTATTGAGTTGTTTAGTTGCGATAACTTGATGGATTGGCTGGATGGATTGATCAGTAATAGATGTCTTATCGCGTATCTTATTTCTTACAGAATAGGGAAGTTATCTTTGTTTACTTCTGTACGGTTGTTGTTGATAGGTTCATTCGCTATCGCTGGTTATCTGTAAGGACACCTGTTCAACGGTTGAAGATTCTGATTTACGTATGAAGAATACATTAGCATTAGGAAAGATGTCAGTAATCTCATCTAAATTGTAGACTAACATTAAAAAACTCCTTGCCTGTATTTAATCGAAATACAGGCAAGGAGTTTTTAACTTCCTGCTCTCGCTAGCTCCTTAGCGTAAATTTGAGCCACCATTTTCGGGAGCCTCTAAGACGATCCTCACCTGCTGTTTTCTTTTCTTTCCAAGAATTTTGAACTTCTAGATTATTTTTACAGATAATTCGTCAACCGTCAACTTTCATCAAGTTTTCATCAGACCATGTTAAATTGTGGTCACCACAATTAAATAGTCTTTTAGCTGTTTCTTAATTTCTTTCAAGAAGACTTTATTTACACTGTAGTTAGATTGAAAAAGTATGTTTGAGTTGTCTTCCTCAGCAGTATCTATTTATTGCTATTGATTATCTCTTACTGCTTTCCACTGAAGTATTTTCTATTAGATTATTTCCTTTTTTTGACATTTTACTGAAAATAAGTTTTATAATTAACGGGTATAGTATTTCAAATATTTCCCTGTACCCATATAAACTCCATTTACTATAACTTAAGATAATAAAATTAAAAATATGAGTTATGCCAGGTAAACATAATCATTAAGTACTATTCCTTCCTGTCATATGGACTTTGAAATTGATTCCTCCTCCCCTGTCAAGTGTAAAAATTATCTTCTTTCTTCTGAATAAAAAGAAAAATGTTTAGTCGGTGCTTGGCGCGTCATGCTTCTGCCGGCTTCGTGAGATCGTTGTGTTTTGACTTGACTATGATAAATGAGTTTCGAATCGTTCTTACACACAAACCAGCAATAATCAGCAAGCATTGCATCATTCCGACGGCCCTGATTTCTTTATTACATGATAGAAATATCCTGTATCAGTGATCATCATCGACGCCTCCGCCATTATAGAGGAGGGGAGAAAATGGAGTTTAAAAGGCGATCTTCTGTACCCACTAACATTTTAACAACGCTTAAATGTAGGTGTGTCTTTATAAGTAATCTTAATATTCAATAGCTACGAAATGATAAATGTCAAAATTATGCCAACGTTAGAGCAGCCTCTAAAATTCTCAAATGTTTGCGGTTTTTTACGCTTGATTTTCCTTCTATTTAATTTATAAGTAAATTTTTTACGTATACACTTGGAAAATTCCTCTAACAATTACAGATAAATACTGAATAAATTCAAACTAATGCAACATGTAAAAATAACATATTTCCACAGATAATTCTAAAGAGCTTGATCGTGTTCTATCATTGGATAAGACGTCACAAGGTATACCAAAGATTATACGTCATTAGTATAAAACTGATGATGCACTTTAAACCAAAAAAAAGAAAAAATCGTGTGTAATAATATTGTAAATATATGTAGACATTTATATTCGTAATACAGAAGATATTGGGACATAAGATTGTAAACTAACATATAAAACGAACACATATTTGTAAATATAATTCTAGTATATAACTCACCTAAAATCTTACGTTTCAATATCATCTAAATAATGTAATTATTTATTAAGAAAAGATTCTATATAAATATATATATTATATATAATAGAGCTCTTATTGTTATTTCTTTTAATTTATTAGGCGAACATGATTCATGCGATTCGAACGAGAACATATTTATAAATAATTTATTAACATCCAAAACGACGTGGGATTATGTTCAGCCGTTTCTATTGTATAGATTATTTATAAGTTTATGAACAGTGTAACGTCCAATAAAAAGAAAAATAAAAACAGAAATCATTTACATTTGGTGTGGTGCTGCGACTAACAACAATTTTTCGGACTTTTTATCAAATAAAACGAAAACATGGAAAAAATGTAAAACTAGATTTAATAAAATTATTCATAGGAGCATTTGTTTAAATTACTATTTTATCTGTACTATCATCATGTAGATACTGTAAAATAAAGAATTAGAAATTGATTATTACCGTATTTTTAATCATTTCTCTCACTCTAGATCTAATAAAAATAGGTCAAGCTAAATAAAAGGTAAGGAGAACATTGGACAAACGACCGTCTACATAATTATGGCTCAATTTACTGGTAGTAATTGTGGGGTACTGAATTTTGATGATCATCAATTGAGACCCTTTGTCCCGCAGGAACATTCAACTAAATTCCTGTGCTGATGCAGCGTGATGCTGTGAAATGTACAGTGAGGTGCAAAGATATCCGGACACGTCTAGATAGAGAAATACCCTGCGCTCAATACTTTATTCCAAAGAGCCGCAGGGCACCTTACTACCTGCTGAGGTTAACCGTAGTTTTTCGCTCTTACAATAACATTGCAATATACAAATGCGTATAATACGTATATGGATATAGCATAAATTAAAATATGGGAATTTAAACTTCTGTAGCGTCAAGTAGATGATATTATTATTCCTTATAGTAGCATTACATAAGTATGGAAATAAATATCGCGACTATTATTTGACTTATTTGATTATTTGACTGAGTTTTGACGAAAATTAGTCAATATCTAAAATATACATACTTTAGTTAATAATAAATCACTCAGCTTACTGTAATAGAAGTTATAATGGAAACTAAATTTTTAAGGCTTCATAAAGGTGTAGTAATATAGAGATAATTCAATTCTGTTTAATAATATAGTGTATTTATATTTTTTAACATGTAGTTAGTGTTCTTATTTATGGTTCTATATATGATTTAGTTATAGGTTAGTTGCAAGACAAAATAGAAAACAACTTACTAAAAGTGTTTTGACAGATTAACACCTTTGAACATGAAATTTTATTTTATTCTGAATTACATATTCAGAATAAAAATATTTCATATATATTTTTAAATAAATGATGTGAGTTGTGAAGAAATAATTAATAAATTCAAACAAAAACTCCAGGAACTTCACAAAAGTTTACATATAAATTAAAACTTTTGTGAAGTTCCTGGAGTTTTTGTTTGAATTTATTAATTTCATATATATATTATAATTAGTATAAATAGTAGATAAATATAGTTTAAAATGATAAAAGCGATCTGGAGCTTTCGCCGATCGCTTACTGAAAATATAAAAACTCATATCAGCACAAAATTCGAAACAAAATTTCTCAAAAACTAGCCAGTTCCACATAATAAGGATGTTGCAGTAATTAAAATTACATCTTAAACATATGCAAACGCGTATTGGCGAATTATGTGTAAAACCAAATGTGCCCGTATAGCAATATAATTTTAGTAATACCGTACCTAGTTTTAAAAACATTTTTCATCTGAAGATGATTCACCTAATATAAGCGCAGGTAACAACAGGTAACTTATTTAATTACAAATTTCATTTAAATACTTCTTAGTATTACTAAAACCGAAATACATATACATATTATATGAAGAAAAACGTGAGAATTAAGAGTTTAAAGATGTAAGTATGTTATGAGTATTTGTCAAGTTTATAGGTGCTTATGATTGGATAATCCACAAACATAACTCTATTAATCTATTATATCTTATTCTAGAATTTTAAGTGTAGTATTCTGTTGAGCATTAATTATTTATTTTATACACAAACTTTCTTATTGTTGTTTTTAATGTATTTTACTATAAAGATTAATATACACTTTTATGAAGTTTTACTTATCTTTTATTCCCTATCATTAATTACAACTTAAATTTATTCTAGTTCACATCTTCGATTACAACTTTATCGTCATCTTCTATTTGAAAGGTAAATGACAAATAATATCAAAATTGAAAGACATGCCTGTTAAAAATATTTATAACCAAATTAATCATTTATATATTGAACCATGAATGAACACTTAATGTTAAAAATTGTTAATATAAATAAACCGATTTTCACTAAACAGAATTAAACAATTTACTTTCTATTATGACCTCTATTGTATTATAACTTCACAAAATATTCTATGAGTTTGCAACATAAATAATCAGGTACACTAAAGCCTAGGTAAAAAAAATTGATAATGTATTCTTTTGCGAACGCTTCATTACTGCATCTTATAACAAAAGGCATCTGATAGCTTTTCACCTGGTGAAGATGTATAATGTGAACATACATATATTACCTACTATTTTGTATCGGACGACAACAATCTTCCTTTTTCGGTATGTATTTGCAAAAATGCTATTCCTCTTAATAGTAGGTTGAATAATTGCAATTCAATAAAGGAGTCATATATTTATTAATTTTTAGTAAAACGAACAACTCGGAAAATATCCGTGATATAGAACAACCGTCCTAAATTCTAACATTTTAATTTATATAATATATCTACATATATATGCGTTTATATAATACAATGTTATTGTACGAGTGACAAACTACGGTCCCACCCAGCAGGTACTAAGCTGCCCTGCGGCTCTTTGGAATAAAGTATTGAGCGCAGGGTATTTCTCTATCTAGACGTGTCCGGATACCTTAGCACCTCACTGTACATACATTTATATGTAAATTAAAACTTTTGTGAAGTTTCTAGAGTTTTGTTTGAATTTATGAATTGTTTCTTCACAACTCACAACATTTATTTAACTATTAACTGTCTGATCAATATTTTCTAACATAGTTTCGCCGTATCGCGACATTTTCACTCAATTTATTACAGGTAGGAAATGTAACTGACAAGCAATTTCCAATGAACAATCAACGATTAAAACCGGTTGCTATGGTAAATCAACAAAGGTCATTATCATAAGTAATATAACAAGTGACCAAGATTTTCCGATCAAATAGATTTGGATAATTTGCATGTGCTTGTTGAGATAAATTATTTAAGATCAACAAGCACGAATAAATTATCCAAATCAATTTTATCAAAGAAAAATCTTGGTCACGCGTTGTACTTAAAAAGACTATATCACGAACAAAATTTGTTGCAATATAGTTTGCTATTAGTAAGTTCCGCAGTTATCGAATATTTACTCTCTTAGGTTGTGTTCATTTTGCCATGTATTTGGCTGGTAACTCAGATGAAGAGGAAACAAAAATTGTGAGTGAAAATGAGCCGTTTTGACACTACTCCATTTGTATTGATAAAACCACAAGTGATTTTATCACTTATTAAAATTCACACGTGATTTTTTCGCTATAAAATGAATGTCATTGGCTGTTGCTAAGGAATTCCAACTGTGTAAGTGGTTGACAGAAATGTGAGTGATATAATCAGTTATAATATCACAAGAGCATAGAAAATAATCGATTATATTTCCGAGTCACGAGACGTATTCTGCGAAACAAGTGTTTGTCTGTGTTTTAAGGATATACGTCGAGTGAAGAGGCTATATATAATGATTATTTTCGTTTGCTCGAGTAGTATTCGTTACGATTATATAAAGAATTAACTAACGAAATTCAAAATACTTGCTAATTGTTCGACAGAAGTTTGAGCACAAAGTTTATGTAATTTCGCTGTTCACAAAATTCGGTGAACTGTTTCCAAACATATTTATGTCTTTTAACGGTATTTTACGGTGTCAACTCCCCGGTCCCCGAGCTTATACCAAAGCGTTGCATGTCGAAAAAAACATTATGAAAATTGCTGAATATATTTTTGACGTTTATCAACAAACTTCAAAACACTTGTTACCATGACAAAAGTCATATTGTTGGAGGAAGCGAAACACCAAATCGGTTATATCACGTCATCAAGAGTATATTCATATATCAATACATGGTAACTATGTAAAATTAGTAATTGCTATTAGCTAAATTCCAAATGAGTTATATATAATTGTAATAAAAATCATTTGATATGTACGGAATTTTCTCTTTTCATTTTTGACAAACTGTCATTTACATTTAACCATTGAGCGTAGATAAAGTATAGTATTCAACTCGCGGTATGGTAATAACTCACTTGATGCTAGTATACTAAGGAGACGCTATGAAGCATATTTTCTGAATGTTCAAAACGGCGCACTGGGCGGGGCTGTGGTGTACTAATATGGCTGCCTCACCAGGTCCGGACTACTGAAAATTGTAAGTATAGCCGATCCGAAGAAAACCTTTTTGTATAGAAAACATAGGTGGTTCAAATGGGCGTCTCAAAACCGTACTTTTTCCAGTTGCGTAGAAGTTGGGGAGAAAAACAATCACTACCCCTTCAAAATATTCACCAATTTATGACTTAAAAAAAAATGTCTCGACCACAACTTAACTTATTATGAGTAGAAAATATTTACAAAAGCTGTTTTCTTTACGATAAACGGTTCCGGAGATATTTGCAAAAAAACGATTTTTTTTATTAAATTTCAACGCCCTGTATCTCGAAAATGGTGCATTTAACATAAATAACTATTTATGATACCGTAGTTGTTACCGCAGTTCGTTGGTATCGATACCTAGGTATCGTTGTATTGGTATCGAAACCTAGGTATTGATTCCTAGGTATCGATACTCAGGTATCGATTCCAAGTTATCGATACCGATGTTATCCAAGGTATCGGCGAATGAATACCGGTAGGCCTAGTGTCTGATATATGATAACAGAAAATATTGATACCTTACATATATTGTTTGTTAAGACAAAACTGGCTGTAAAATAATTATTTTAGATATTGTTTTTCATAGCTTGAAAATGTCAGCGAAAAAAAAAGAATTTTGATAAAAAAAATCGAAACCAAGGAAAAATACAAAAGGTACTGTTGGAACAAAGGCAAATAAAACGAATATGAAAAACAAGTGTACAGTGGCGGAATTAAAAAAAGCGTACACTCAAAATGCCACACATTAAACCGTTCTTTATTTGACAGCTTACGTCAAATATATTAATTGCAAATAATTTATCAAAGTAGTAGAAGACAATAATGCCAAATTTGAGTTTGCTTCAGAAAACACAAATAGTTACATTACTAGAGGAAGGATGGTCAATCAGAGCATTGGCTCAAAGATTTGAAGTGAATAAAAGTACCATACTGAGGGTGAAAAGAAAATGGCAGCAAGAAAGAGTTGTTCAAAGAAAAAATGGATCAGGTCGGAAAAGGGTAACAACTCCTGAAGACGATGAAAATCTCATCCAGTTTTTGAGGAATAATCCATTTGAGTCGGTAGTGACTGCAATTAATAAAACGAATTTTCCTGGACACGTCCGTACTGCCCGAAATAGAGTGAGACAGGCTTCCGAGCTGAGAAATAGAGTAGCTGCAAAGAAGCCTTTCCTAACTGCAGATAATAAAAATCAGAGAATAGGTTTTGCATTAGAATTTCTACCGCGTGATTTAAATTTCTGGGAAACCGTTATTTTTACTGATGAGAAAGTCTTCAAGTCTTCGTACAATGGTTGCGTTCGAGTGTACAGACCGCCAAATTCAAGATACAATGAGGCTTATACAAGCAAATCTCGAAAGAGTGGCAGATTTTCGGTCAATGTTTGGGCCTGGATTAATATGCAAGGGCCAGGCATTTGCTGGATGATTGAGGGTCGGTTTACTAGTGCAAATTATATTGCAATTCTCGAAAATATTTTTCTGCCGTCGTCAGAAATTATGTTTCCTGAAAGAAACTTTATATTTCAAGACAATTGTCCCGTTCATAGAACTAGAACTGTTCAGAACTGGTTTCAAGAAAATAACGTAACTCGTTTACCATGGTCGTCTAAAAGCCCGGACTTAAACCCTATTGAAAACATATGGGGTTTTATTGTGAAAAAAATGTATGACGTCAATTTTATATCTGCAAATGTCCAAGAATTATCTGATAAAATCGAGGAAATCTGGAATGAGCTTTCGCCAGACTACATCCGATCTTGTATCATCTCAATGCCTAAACGGTTGCAGGGTGTAGTGGCAAATAATGGAGCAGCTGTAAAGAACTAAGTGTTGTTTCTTCTATACTACGTGTTAATTTTATTATAAGTTTTTACTTTACCTTAATAAAGTTCATGATTAATTAATTTTTCCTTAGGATATAAAATATCAAGACAGAAATATTAAGCAAACAAACGAGTGACGTTTTTCAAATTTAATTAAATTATGTGTAATTATTCTTTTTTTTTTCTATGAATACCGATAATGTGATCTTGCCATATGATTTTACTAATTCATTATCAAAGCAATATGATAAAAAACAAATCAGATTAGGAAAAACTGACACAAAGCGATCTCACGAGTTGTACGCTTTTTTTAATTCCGCCACTGTACAGTGGCATTTGGTAACAGGGATGTGACAAGAGAAACATCCAAACGAAAAATATATACTCCTAAAGCTCTCAAGAATGCGATTAAAGACAAAAAATTAAAATTCTGTATAGAGTTTATATTCTGTAGACTCAACATGATATTTTATTTCCATATAGAAAAAAATTCAGTGTGAAAGTTTCAACAAATGCTTTTACATTACCTATTGATTACCAGCTACAAAAAAGGGGTAAAGTGCAGACTGGCAAAGTCAAATTACGCAGCTGGGACTTCTGACGCTTAGTTTGAATTATAATTAGAAAAAGAAAAAAAAACGGGAATTAAAGGAAGAAAAACGAGTCAAAAAAGAAAGAAGATTACAAGAAGAAAAGAAGCAATTAACACAGGAAAAGAAAATGTTACAAGACAAGATGAACGAAATTCAGCGAAAGATAAGGTAAGAGAAAATTAGTCATAAGTCATCTTCAAATATAAATTTTATTATTTGTATTGCAAATTTATTTACTTATTAGTTTTGTATGTCTCATAATACGATCACTCTGTATGAGATACACGGACAAAGCGTTTTTACCCTATCTCATAATACGGACGTTAAATTAGCTGTAATTTATAATTAATTACATTATTTTTTAACTTTTTTCTATAACAAAAATTTTTTGAACATTCTAGAAGCTTAAAGCTTGAAATATGTAAAAGAAATTCCACCACATTGAAGTTATAATCAATTTTAAAAATCAAAAACCTCTACTGAGGCATGAAACACTGTCTCATAATATGGCCTCTTACCTTAATGGCAATGCATATTTTTCGGATAATAAAATTGAAACAAAGAGATATAGACATAGAATTGTATTCATAAAAAGTTATACTTGTATATGAGCGCAATTCTTTAGGAAGCAAATACAAACAAATTGTATACCCATGTCTGGCACATCTAGAAGATTGATTTTTGCTTGTGTAATTTACTTAATTCTAACTTTGGTAGTGGTCTTACATTAGATATAATCATATCAGAAGAAACAACAAGAATATTGAGAAGATCTCTCTCAGTTTCTTTGATAGCAATCTTGCTTGTAGGTAGTAAAACGGTATCAATAGCATCTGCACCATCAATTAATATTTGACGGATAGAATTTGGGATTTTGTACCATCTACATAAATTCATTAACAGTTTGGCTATTTAGATACCATATTCTTTGAATTTTTTGTTACCTTTTTTGTTGCGACAAGATATTATTTGTAAAATTATACAAAATCGATTTATTAATGCTTGATCCACTCTTGTTATTTGAGCAGCTTCGTTTAGGATTTTAGAAGAAACGCATGTTCCCATTAGTTTCGGTTCCTCTAATTTGCCATCTTTTCATATGCGGTTCATAGGAAGTTTCAAATACTTATTAGTTAAGAATTACCAAACAAATCTTCAAAAAGTATTATTTTACTCCGACAAAGCCAATGGGATTTTTTGCTTTTGTTATAAATTGTTTTGCTCTTCTGTTATAGCTCTTAGTAGTAAAAATGGATACAGTGATTCGATCCACTCTTCAATTAATTTAAAACGTCATTGAACATCTACTTCTCATTTAAAATCCTATTCAAATTGCTTTGATTTGCGCCGCCGTTTAAAATTAAATTTTACAATTGACTCCGAACAGCAAAAATTCTTTAATTTAGAAAAAAAACGATGGCATGCAATTATTGAAAGACAATTGTTCAGTAGTTGGCGAGACAATGTTTAGCGTTTCGGGCTGATTCTAGCAAGTTATATATGAATGCACTAACGGTACCTAATTTTCTGAAAGTAGTTTGATGCGGTAATGATAGAACACTTAGCAAATGTAAAAAAATCTCTTGAACTGAAAACACACATGCCTCATTACATTAGCTCTGATTTTCAAAATGAAATTATTAATCTCCTAGGTGATGCTGTTACAAAAAATATAAGAAATGAACATGAGAATGCTAAATATTATTCAATTATTATGGATAGTAATAATGATCGAAGTCATATAGAGCAGTTAACTTTTATTGTAAGGTTCCTTGATTGCTCAAAGGGCGTGGCAAAATTAAGAAAGGTTTTTAAAATTTTTCCCTTTGACAACGACAACAGGTGAAGGAATTTTCGAGTATTTGACTGATACTATCCTACCTAAATTTAATTGAAATATTAAGGATATGCGTGGTCAAGGATACGACAATAACTCTAGTATGCGTGGCGCAAACGCTGGGATACAGAACCGTATTATTGCTGTTAATCCTAGAGCTACGTTCGTTCCTTGTGCTACTCATACATACTTTAAATTTAGTAGTAAACGGTGCTTCAAAATCAGTCAATGAAGGTTTAACGTTCTTTAGTATATTTTTTTCATCTCTGTATAGATGGAATATACAAAAATCAAATGTCAGTTCTCTTAATATTTAACCTGGATCGGGAACTCGCTGGGAAAGTAGAATAAATACTATCAGACCTCTCTTTTTCCAATTACCCGAAGTATATGATAGTCTAATGGAATTATCTACAGATCAGTCCAGGGATACTAATATAAGACACACACTGCTGATTCTTTGGCTACAAAAATTAAATTTTTTAAATTTCTTTGTTCCTTAACAATATGGCATTGTTTTTGGAAAAGATAAACGTTGTCAGTAAACTCATTCAGAACACGTCTACAACAATAAAAGAGTGTCTTAACGCTCTACAAAATTTGATACAATTTGTTTTCACTCAGAGAACAGATGAAAATTTCGATATTTTAATGGAAAAGGCAAAAACTATTAGCAATTAAATTGATGAACACATCGATATTTCCCACCAGTTTCTACAAAGAGGATTAGAAGAAAAAAATGTCTTTTTGCATATGAGCCGACAGATGAACCAGTGGTAAACTTTAAAGATTATTTTAAATATTTTTTTTTATTTTGCTATTTTTGATTGGACAAAAAAATTCTATCGAACAGCGATTTAACCATATGAAAGACTATGCTATTGTGTTCAATTTTTTACTAGATATTAGAAATATTGATTAAGAAATAGTTTTAAAAAAGCGGTTTCGATTTAGACATACATTTATAACGGCCGAAAACGACAAGGACATTAACGGTGCAGGGCTGTTCCACGAATTAAATACCTTTAAATCTTTGGTAAGTGAGGACACAACGCCTATGGAAATTCTAAATTATTTTGTAGCAAATATTTATATTCTGCTGGAGACCATTCAATAGATGTGCATATTACAGGTGTAGGTTACTGAATAATTTAAAATCGTACATTCTCAATTTAGTGAATGTTGTTATGGTTACTTACAGAAAAAAATAGTTTTTGAGCACAATGAATAATTTAAAATTGTACATACGAAAATCACGCTAGTTTAATTTATTTTGTGTTTTAATTTAAAATACATTTTAGTACATCTTAAATGTTTTTCAAAACACACCACATACATAACATACCTACATAATGACATTAAAATACATTTCTTCAAAAAATCTTAAAATAAAACTTTTATTAATTCTACGCAAGATGTTCAAAAATATTGCCGTTAACAGCCAAACAGTAGCCTAATCTATTACAAAATTCATTTAAAACGTTGCTTATTTGTTGAGGGGTAATTTCCCGAGAAGCCCCCTGAATTCTATTTTTTAAGCTCTTCAATGCTGCCTAGAGGAACAGTAAACGAAATCCAACGGATTTAAGTCTGGAGACCTTGGTGGCCAACTAGTTGGTCTCCTTCGTCCAATCCATCGATTAAAAAATCTTTCACTTAAAATTTGGATAACATTTCTCGAATAATGAAGCGGTGCGCCATCGCACTTAATGCTGGAATAATTCTATTCCGTAGTAATTGGCAATATTTTTCTGCATTTAGCTTACCATCGATAAAAAATGGGCCTATAATACTATTATTAATGATTCCTGTCCAAACATTTGCTTTTTCAGAATATTGCGTTCTGGTTACGTTGTACAAATGTAAATTTTTCTTCGACCAGTACCTACAGTTTTGACGATTAGGTTCCCCGTGTTTAATAAATGTCGCCTCGTCAGTGACGAGAATTCTTTTGAGAAAATCGTTGTCAGTATTTATTTTGTGAAATAAATTTTCGCAAAAGCGTATTCGTTCTTCATAATCATGTGGCCTTAATTCTTGATGCATTTGGAACTTAAATGACTTATACTTGTGCTTCTTCAAAATCTTTAAAACGGTCCCTTGGCTTATGCCCATTTCCGAAGCAACTTTTCTAGATGTCGCGCACTTGTCGTGTTCCACATAAGCCACAACATTTAATTCCAAATCTTCTGTTATTACTTTTGGTCTTGTAGATCGTTTTTTATTGTGGATAGTATTGATACAACCAGAAGTTTTCAATTTATTAATTGCATTTGCTATCGTTGAATGACTAGGAATAGGTCTATTCGGATACTAGAGACTAAACAGAGCTGCAACTTCGCGTAACGATGATCCTTCTAAATACCACGTATAAAATTTAATTTGTTCCTCTGTTGTGTACATTGTGAATAATTAAAGGCTCTACAATAGTTATTTAACGTTTTAATACTGACAGAAGTTACACAAATTATGTTTATGTAACTGACGTAACTATGGTTTTCAGAAAAAGTTAGCTGTAATTAATCTAAAGCATGTACAGCGTTGTATTAAGCTCACTGTATGTAGCTCTCAAAATTCTTGTTACTGTCCTTGTATCTGTCGCTACTGGAGAAAGCTTGTTTTCTAAATTAAAAGTTATAAAAAACTATTTACGGAGTGCAATGTCTTGGAACCGTTTGTCAAATCTAGTTATAATTATTATAATATATTATAATAATATAAGTGATGTTATCAACGAATTTGCAACTAGAAAAGCTATATGTCTTTTTAATGTTAAACAAATTCCAAGTTTTTAAACCAAGACGAATTGAAAGAAAGCAGGCATGAAATAAAATTTTTGGAAATTATAATTATAAAAACTATAATTTGACTTACCAACTTAAATGACACTATGGTATAATTATATAACACTATTAATTTTCACACTATTTTACGTTAATTAAAACAAATTTTAACTTTATTACCCCTACACCTTCACTATCATCTTAACTACATCGCACCTAAAATCGAACTGCTTTTTGCATTGGTAATATGATGACGCATCACCAAAAAAAGTTTGAAATCGTTTTTGTGATATACTCGATTTAATGTAAACATCAAAAATACAGTTTCAACAAGTTTAAATGACGAGAATATAACTCTAATGTTACAAATTTAAAAAATTTTTAATGGAATAACCAGTCTTATTTTATTTTTGAAAATTTCATAAAAGTGAAGACATATTTATTGCTTAATATGTAATAAGCTTAAAGGGCGTACCTCATACCTCAATAAAAATAATTTGCACGGATTAAATTCAAAATTAGAATTACGGGTCCTTTTAGCCACATGTTGTAGTGTTTATTTAATGTAAAACGAATGAAAAATTTTTGGATATAACACTGTTTTCAAGCAATTAAACAAAGGAAATATTTTTAGAAATTTTTTGTAGAAATAATAATTTGACCTACCTTAGATCACTCTTTGGTATGATGTAACACTGCACTAATTTTCACACAGTTTTAAGTTGATTAAAAAGATGTTTATTTTTATCACTTTTACAATTTATATTAAATTAAATGAATATCCAAAGCATCTTCGCCACATCCCGTCTAAAATCCAACTGCTTTATGCATAGGTTTAAACTAACAATGTTATGGGCGACGCATTAGCAAAAAAAAGTTTACAGTCGTTTTTGTGACATACTGGAACTCGATTTAATATAAACAGAAATACAATTTCAAGGTGATTCAATGAGGAGAATTTAACTCTATTGTTAAAAAATTCCAATATGAATATAACTGCCCTAAGTTGTAAAATTGTTTGGTATGAGAAATAATTTAATATTTTACATTATACAAGGTCATTCAAAAAGCATAATCACGAGTCGTCTGAGTTTTTAGGTTTAGCCTGACAGATGCAACAAGTTTAGATTGAAGGGTTTTCGATAAGAATATTGACTATTTTTCCATCCACCATTGTTTTCAGCAGAATAGCATTATCAAGAAAACCAACATGTGTCTGCTACCTCTCTACACTGTTTCAACTGGGTTCAACCTTCTTGTAATAACCAAAGTATGCAATATAAATATATATGAGGCCTATTTATTCATCCTTATTGATATATAGGAACTGTAACATATGTATGTTATGTAAGTTAAATAAATCTACAATTATTATTAACGCCAAAACTTCGTCAGGAGAACATGTTGGATTATTTTTAATGTTTCCTTCTTTGAAAACTTCCAATAACCGAAGAGTAGTTGTATAGTAGCTTTCTTTGTTGCATAAGCAATATTTCTTTTGCCAAACTTCATATAACTCTGTTTGGAGAGGTTGGTTGTCGTAGTTCTACGTTTGCAAAAAATTAATTCGTTTCAAGTCAACATTTTTTTTTTAAACTTTCCAACCAAACAAAAGTTAAGCATCTTTCTTTCTTACAACTACAAATTCATCTAGCACTCACTACTTCCTTTCCGCTAAGCAACTTGGTACTTTTTCATGTATTGTCCTTCCCAGAGCCTTAATTTCTTCCTTCGTTGCCTCTATTCAATGACTCCTATTGTTCCTTTTTTACTGTCATTGCAGGTAATCCTTCAAGCAGTTTGGAGGCTTCCTCTCCCTTCTTCCTAGAAATTTAATCTTTCTTCTTTTCAATTATCTTCCATTTCCAAAATATCTACCATATCATTACTTGTACTAATTTTTGCTTCAAATATAGCATCTCATCTAAAGCAAAATTTCTAATAGCTTTCTGATTAAGCTTTTTTCTGTTTTTCTTCAAATACATATGTGGATATGCTAAATATCTGAGCACTCTTGATTTTCCTAGCTTAGGCTTTCGTACAAACCACACAAAGTTAAGTTAAGATATTTCAATAATTTCACTATCTTTCAACATGCATCTTGTCAGATACAGAAAATAATCAGCAAAACACCAAACACCACAACGCTTAATTAATTAATTTAATATAATAGCTGCAAATTATCCCACTACATACATTGTCGACATGGTCTAAGTATCGAACCTTTCGAAACTTTATGATCGATACTAACTCTTGTTTTAAATAGTTGTGGTAAGAACTTTGATATTACTAGCCGGAATTTTAATTCGTTTAATTAGTTTAGTAGTGAATTTAGTGAATTAGTTTAATAATATTAGCCTCTAATTAACCAGTTAATCAGAAAAAAAAGTTAAGATCCATACAAATGTTAAAACTTGCGTTCAATCGCCTGGACATAACCTAATTTTAGCAGGCATCCAATCACGATCAATTTATTCATATTATTTTCATACAAACAGAAAAGAAAACATTTCACCAGCTCATTAAGAATAAGAGCCATACATTATGTGGTGGAAGTATTATTTATACATTTATACTTGTTTAAATAATATCAATAAGTGTTTTGAAGTATTTGAGAGTTGTGTATTCTTTTGCAATTCCTGATAAGATGAAAACAACTGTGTAAATGTTATCGCTGCTAAACAAAACAAGTCGACGTAATATCGTAATAACTCCATCAAACAACATTTCTACACATGTGGGTGGTGTACGATGTGGTATATTAAAATGGTAGCATTTCAGTCAAAATTACCAACAAATAAAGAAGAGAAGACAAAAACGAAGTTCATTAAATCGAAGTCGGTATTGTACACAATGGATAAAAGATGGAACCGTCCAATAATGTATAAAAAAAATTAACTGTAATTGACAATTACTGCCTCAAGGTACACCTGCATGACCTATTCAAACCTTAACATTATAAACAATTATTTAAAAGAAAAATAAACGTTAAAGTAATTATCAAACGAGGCGCCACTTATTTCAATCTTTGTTTATAAATTAAATTTAAGGTCGAACTTATCAGCGTTATTGTATAATGATAAAATAAATATTGTTGGGATTTCCAAAACCACTAATCTCGGATATCTATTTGACCTCGCTATTTACAGCTTAGAGTCTTGGCAAGTGAAATTTCTGATAAATTCGCCGAAATGTAAACTTTGGACAAGAGATTCTCTTAACCCGCCTCGGTTGACGCACTTCTTAGGAGGTCATAGCCCTCATTTGTTACAATTCAGGGTTTTAACGGATAATCCAAATTGTTTTAAATCAGTTCCAGGTTATTGCGAAATAACGCCAAAAATTACCAAGTAATTATCAAATATGATGATAAATTTTATTATCATTAGGTGGATGACATTGTTTGTTCCGTGCCTGAAGACAAGATTGAATTAGTCTTACAAGCATTTATTTCGTTTATTTCGAAATTAATAATAGTTTGCTCTTCTTGGATGCCAAAGTTATTCGGACTCCTGAAAATATTATCATTCTTAATTGGTACCAAAAACCAACTTCCTCCGGCAGGTTTATAAACTTTCATTCTAACTATCCTAATAACCAAAAACTTAACACTGTTATTGCTATGAAAAATAGAATTTCACATATTTCTAATGATCAGTTCCTACAGAACAATCTTAAACTGCTTGTTGATATTTTCACAATCAACGGTTATCCCAAGCCACTACTTCAGAAATTAATTTACAGCTCCAATTTTATGATGGACAGATGGAAAAACCGAATATTGAATTCAAATACAAACGTTTGCCTTTTATTGACAAACTCACACCTAGAATTATACAGTTCTTTAAACCACACACAGACATAAAAATAGCTCAATACAACTCTCTTAAAATCAAAAATGTGTTACCTCATATCAAAGACAAAACTCCGTTGTTACTGCAGTCTAATTCTATTTACAAAGTTCTTTGTTCACATTGTCCGGGTGTGTACATTGGACAAACTGTTCAATGGTTCAAACACCGCATTAGTCAGCATAAAAGCGATTGCATTTGCATTTAATAATAATAATAATAATAATAATAATAATAATAATAATAATAATAATAATAATAATAATAGCTTTCATTTCTTCCACTCACAATAGACATAATAGAAAAACGATAGAGAAAGTATAGAGTAGAGAAACCCCAGGGTGTAGTTTGAGAGGGGAGCTCCCTTGCCATTATAGAATAAAACAATGATGCTGATTGAAGCAGATAGCAGCGGTTCATCTTCAACCACACGCTACGCTAAAACGCTTGTGAAGTTCGTTGATATTTACGAATGTCGAAATTGAGTCTAATACAAGAGTTTTGAATTCTCTGTACTCGAGATTTCGAAATTTTATCTAAACAAGGCCAGTAAACACATAAACAGTGAGAGAAATGTAAGAGAACTAGGGAATTGCAGAGTACGGATTTTAATTGCCGTGATAAATAAGATCGATGAGGATATATTGTTTTCAGTCCACTGTATGCACACTGTATACATGACGATATGTGCTTTTTAAATCTGAATCGACAGATCCAACACCTTTGCTTCCCTAACCAACGATAACCTTGTACCTGCCTGTAAGTTTAATGGCGTTAAAGTACGACTCCACTAACATTGGTTTGCCAAAACCCATGACGGAACATTTTGAGGGGTTTAGGAATAACTGATATTTACTACAAATGGACGACACAATATCCAAATAGTATTCTAGATATATTTTGAGCGTCGTCCATAATGCTGGAAGGAGGAAATGAAAAACACAGTTGAGTATCATCAGCATACATTTTGATCTTGCAATACTTAATGCTACTGAAAATGACACTTGTATAAATAGCGAAAAGCAGATGACTTATTGAACAGCCTTGTAGTACACCGCTGTTCAACTTCAAAGGTCGACGACACGTTATCTCCAAGAACGACAGACTGAGTTCTGTTTAATAGCAAATTGTGGAGTAAATCGACTGCATTACTTAATTCTTGAGGTAAAATGGCATCTCTGTTTTTGGAAGAGACATTCAAAGATTTCATGTATTTCCATAGGGTCTTGGAGTTAGAAGACTCTTTTCATTTAGTATTGCTTTCTTTGTAAAATTTCGCAATTCTTTGTAATATTGCCAATGTCTTGGCTTGCCGGTAGTTCTGAACCTATTAAGAGCCTTATCGCGCAATGAGATGATGAGTTTGATATTGTCTGTTATCCAGGACTAGAGTACTACTACTATGTCTAGAGGACGCTAAAAGAGCGAGACGACCACAAACGTCGGTTACGAAGGAACACATTACTACAGTGTCGACAATGCTTAACGAAGACAGACGAATGTCCTACCAGCAAATACAGGACAATTTAGGCCTAAACGCACCGGCAATTCATTCGATTTTGCATGATCAATTGCATGTGACGAAACTTTATTGTCTTTGGGTGCCGCATGGACTAACTGAAGAACAGATGATACGACGTGTGACGATGTTTTCTAACAAGAAAACGATAATGAACCGTATTCTTCAAATAGACTGGAATTGTGGAGCGTGTCGTCTTGGAGACACCCAAGTACCTACCTGAAGTCATCAAATCGATGAAGAATCTGCGGCCAAAGTCACCAAGAGTATTGTAGAAATAACAGTGTTCATGTGCCTAATAGCTTCCATAATTTAAACAAAATTTTCAACAACAACATTCGTACCAACTTGAATAAATTGAAAAGCCGAATCTTTCCAACACCACGCCCCATATCGTTATATGGCACAAACTGCTTCCAAAATAATATTACACCAATTTTTTAAAAAATCTGTATATTTGTGTATACAACATAACTTATATTCTACCCGAGTATCTCCAGCGGTGGTGACATTGGTCCCCAACCGGCATCGTTCTCGATTATACACGTGTAATTCCCAGCGAAAGCTTTTCTGACTCTTCTCAAGATCAAAACGTTAGGCTTGCCGACGCATAACAATCTACCCTGATCGTTAGCATTAGTAGGATTACATTTTAACACTTCCGCGAGGAATTCCCCATTATAGTACCATCTAACCTATGTTTGAACAAAAATTGTTTATGTTCTTACAATAATTAATACTGAGACTTAACCTTTGATATAACTTGAGGGTTGCCTTCTTTGATGTTACAAATCATATTAAATGTTTTCTTATTAACGGATTTGACTGACATTTTCTCCACGATGACCAGTTCGGCTGTTGGTGGATCTGTAATACAAACAACCAACAAGATGGAATAGCAAGATTTAGTTTCTCGAAGATTGTTTCTATCCACAAATAATTGAAGGAAATTAATGTTTTGAATAATTCGAAAATTTTATCCAAAATAACTTACATTGAACGTTCAGGAATACATTCGTCGATTCCTGCCAGCCAGCACTGTTCCTACAGATGCAAGTGTAGTTACCATGGTCATCTCTGCTAATATTACTTATAATAAGTAAGAGTAACGTGCTGAAGTTGCTACTTAAGTACTTGGGTTCATACAAAGTTAAATTTTTCCCATTTTTTGTCCTGGATGGTAACATATTTCAATATATTTTAAACTAATCGATCATACTTACCATACGAAATCTGTTAATTGTGTAGGATTAGAATGGTATGCACATTTTAGTAAGACGACAGCTTTCTCGTTAGTCGTTATAATCTCTGGTGAAACAATTACTTCAGGAGGATCTAGAAAAGCAGAATATGCTTCCAATCCAATTGTTTGTCTAATATCAACCACAAAATGATTGAGAAATATCTAATTCTAATAAATAACTTACAGTGGACTTCTATTGAAACGCCAGTCATCAGCGGTTCATCCAGCCACTCACGCAGCACAGTGTTATCTGCTCGACAGAATAAATTAATACCATTATCGTAGCGGGTTGCAACGAACTGGAGTACACTTTTAGTTACAAACGTATCATCTCTCTATAAAAACATAATAGAGAAACAGATGACGTTAAGAAAAACAACATTATAGCATTACGCACCATCCTCTTCTTGGTGGTTCTGATAAACGCCTGAGAGATCTTCTGCGTTTCGTTGAACCATGTGACCTCGGCAGCCGGTTTCGCTCCTCCTACCCTGCACGTTAACATAACCAAGGAGCCTTGAACATACCGAGATTTCCTGCCTTTTATCCGAACGCCCATTGGCTTCACTGCAATCAAAAAGGGGAAGTACCGAACTTACGTTTTGACACCTTAATATCAAACTTTATTATAATATAATATTTGGCATTTGATTGTCAAACGTGACGTTTAAATGTCAAACGGCAATATTCATTATCTTGCGACGAAACAGTTATAGCCTAACGAAACCTTATTGTAGTCATTATCACACACTGTCTTCTTGAAACTATTACGAGTTAAGCTTGTCCTTATTTGATATCTGATCACGTCAAATTTATACCTCTTTAAGAGTCAAGTCATGAACCTGTGTACTTTTGACATATATAAAAGTCAGTCATATATGCATTCTTGACACTTACCTGTCAACCCTGACGTTTAATTGAGTATTTAAACAACAGTAAGAATAAAGAGTTTTAGTTACGCTCACAATACATTATACAATCGTTTATATAAGAAATATAAAAGAAATTCAAATGAATAATCAAATACGGATTTGTGCGTTTTTGACGCACGTTCGATTCTCAATTGGGATGGTGACTTTTTTCTTACGGAATTGTATCCTGATAGCATTATAAAGGGCGATATAGTGCTATAACAAGATTATTAAATATACAGTCGAATTTTTGGATCTTGTCCGTTACGTCATTAACAGCGTAATTAAACACAGATATACGTAAAATAATCATCACCGACATTTAACGTACATTAGAGAGAAATGTCAACATGACATATGAGTCGATTCATACTTACATTACTCATGACGTAACGGACAAGATCCAAAAATTCGACTGTATACAGGATAACAACTTGTTCTACGAAAGCCTATTTTGATAGGAGAGGGTGGTGCGAGTTAAAATTAAATGTATCCATTTTAGTATTGTCAACTGTTTGTATGACAGGAATGTCAGTGGTTATGTCAAATATTATGACAAATTATAAAACCACTTTATAATTTGCACTTTTTCATTAATTGTTTATTCCATTAGAATAAAGTTTGATGGTTCGGTAAAGTATTTGACATGACCACTGACATTCCTGTCATGTAAAAGGTTGACAATAGTAAAATGGATACATTTAATTTTAACTCCCACCACCCTCTCCTATCAATAGGCTTTCGTAGTTCAAGTTGTTAGCCTGTATATACACAGACAACAACCGTTGCCATGGTAGTTAGACCAGGCACTACAGCTTAAGAAGCAGCATCTTTTACATTTAAACGTCAAAGCTACACATATTCCACGTTTAGGATTTTATGAATGGATGCGAATTGGTATTGTTTAATAAATTGAAAAACAGTCCGTGAAGTTTAGTTTTGAGGACAATATTATAGTGATATTTTAGAATTACTGACCATTTACATCAGCATTTATCGTTTCCACGAGGGGTTCGTCCAAAGCATCGCTTTCGACGACGCATGTGAAAATTCCCTTGAGATGTTCTCGAGCAAGTCTTACGTGTAACTTGGTAATTCCTGTGCCGATACCGTTATCACCTTGTACTGCTTCGTATGAGGCTGTAACGATAACAATTGATGAGGTAATAAGATCTAATATGATTTGTGAACATTTTAGGGCAAAAATTGAAATATACGGGCGATAACCACTTACACTTGACGATCTTGTTGTTACTATAAAAGGTAACTTTAGGAATTGGCATTCCACCCCTCGCTTCACATTTTAACTCGATGTTAGTGCCCTCGTTGTAAGGACCGAACCATGAGGAGTTGCCACGGCTTCCATTTTGCGAGATTTGCACAAAATTTGGCTTAACTGTAACAAAAAATACATATGTTTATATTTCATTTACTAAACACATTTTCCCTAACTTGTTGAAGCTATCGCAAATCAAACTTGCACAGCTTTGATATTTAAATATCAAACCTGCAATATTATATTATTATAATATTGTCTGTATATAGACATTGTCAAAGATTACAAAAGTGTAGGTACAGTAGGTACACACTGTCGAAGACAGCCTACACCATGAAGCGCCGCGCAATGTTGATCAAATTTTAGGAATGGGTCAACTACTAAACCCAGAAATTTGACACAGTCATTGTCTGGTATGGACTCCCCATCCAACTGAATATCTAAGCTGTCATAATTGTTACGAGAGAGCGAACTAAAGCTTAACACGGTAGTTTTGTTTCGATTTAATTTCAGCCCGTTACTACTGCACCATTTTCCCATATTATCAGCGATGCTATTACCTAAAACTGACACATCAGCAATAGATGCTCCAGAGAAAATACAACTGGTATCATCGGCGTATTGTACCAAGACGCAGAAAGGCAAGACAGAACTAAAGTCATTAACATACAGCAAAAACAGGACTGGACCCAATACGATTCATTTCACCCACAACACTTATTCTTGTCTTTCTGTTAGCCCAGTATGAGGCAAATAAATCATAAACAACGCCCCTGACACTCAGTGATTTAAGTTTAGCGAGGAGTAATGAGTGATCAACGACGTCAAAGACGTTAGATAAATCGACAAAGATGGCGGAAGCCATGCTCTTTTGCTCCAAGGTTTGATATACACAATTCAAAGTATGGTGTATTGTGTCACAGATCGACATGCCTGGCACAAATCCAAATTGTGAAGGAGATATTAAATTATAAGTATTGAGAAAATTTATTAGTCGACTCTGAATGATGTTCTCGAATATTTTAGAGAATATAGAAGGAAGAGAGATAGATCGATAACGTCGCGTGATCATCAACAATTAAAAGACTTGTATATTTCTTACTATTAGAACGTAATGAAATGAGACAATTCTTCAAAATTTCTTAATTTCATTGCGGAAGCTAAAGTGTTAAAGTGCAAATGTAAGCTCAGTCTTACCTAACATTGATACCGTCATTATGTGTTCAACGTTGCAATTCTCGCGCACTTCCAGACACTTGTAACTACCTTCATCTCCAACTTCCACTGATCTGATGACGAGTTGGGCGTGCGAGCTCCCCGGCTTGTACTCCAACTTCATCCTGTAACCAAAACAAATATTTGCAAAGCCAGCTCTATCTAAAAACTCAAATTAGTAATAGTTTATAATAATAGTTTATTTGTCCAACGGCAAACCACTTACAGGACATTATAGACATTAAATAACAGGAATATAAACTAATAATACCGAAATTAAATCAAATACCCAGAGGAAAATACAATAAATAATACAATATTCTAGTAAACGAGATTGTTTCAATAATAAATCATTGATGTAGAGCAGGACTTCCTAACCTGGGAGGCGTAGAGAAATATTAAGGGGGGCGAAATCGGTACGTCTACATTTCCGCATAACGTATAGGTAAATTAACTGTTCCGAATTGCCATTCAATCGTTGCTATACAAGTTTCGACAAGTCACAACCCGACATGAAACGCACACTTCCTCCCCACCCTCCCGCTTGCATCCATCTATGACTCATAAAACAATTGTGGGCCATACCCACTTCTGTCATAAGTAGTTCGATCGCATAAAAAGCCAAGTCGCGTTTCAAATCGTTAAGTGCTTCAAAAGCTACAAAACTTCATTTGAAATAGCGTTTTTGATTCCAAAACAAAAGAAACCTCACACTGTCGGGGAGGATTTAATCTAACCATGTATCCTTAATGCCACGAAAATAATATTAGAAGAATCAGAGCAAAAAATGAAATCAGTATCTCTATCTAATAATACAGTCAAGCGAAGAATTGACGATATTACATCAGACATAAAATTACAAATTATAAATAAAGTCAAACTATTACCATTTTTTGCCATTAGTTGTGATGAGTCCACAGACATCGCTAATTGTTAACAGCTAATCATTTATGTTAGATATGTCAGCGGTGATCACATTGTTGAAGAGATTTTTCCACTCAAAATCATTATCAGCAGGCACGAAATCTGAAAATATATTCAATTCAATATCGGACTTCATCGAAAGAAATGACTTGGATTGGAATAAACTCATTGGACTCTGCACTGACGGCACCCCTGCAATGATAGGTGATCAGGCTTGGCTCGAAAACTTAAGGAAAAGAACCCCGTGATACTTAGTACATTGTGTTATTCACCGGCAAACTTTGGCCTCAAAAACTTTGCCACAGAATTTGCGCCAGATTTTAAACTCGGCTATAAATATCATAAACTACATCAAAAGTGGTGCATTGAACAATCGGTTATTTACTTTACTTTGCGAGGATCTCGAATCTGATCACAAGGTCCTCCTATTCCACACAGAAGTGCGCTGGTTATCAAAAGGCAACATGTTAGCTCGCCTTTATGAATTAAGAGAAGAGGTCATCCTCTTTCTTGAATTCAAAAAAAATAGTCATTTTATGCAACTATTCAAAGATGAAAAATTTCAGTGAAAGCTGGCCTATTTGGCTGATATATTCCAGGCCCTGAATCAGCTTAACTGCCCTGAATCAGCTTAACTTGAAACTTCAGGGCAGAAATTGCACTTTGATTAGTAACTATGATCGTATTCAAGGTTTCATATTAAAGTTTCAACTTTGGAAAAGTAAGGTATCTGCTGAAAATGTATTTCCTTTTTTCACGGCTATCCGGAGCAATTAATCATGAAAAACTGGATGAAGATTTGAAATCTGAAATAGAAACTCATTTACAAGCGTTGGAAAACGAATTTCACCGATATTATCGAGATGTTAATTCCGAGTCGCCAATATGGCACATGACCGGAAACCCATTTGTTGTCGATGTCTCACAATTACCTGAAGAAGTTCAGAAAGAATTCCTAGAAATGAAGGCTGACTCGACCATAAAAGATGACTTTCATCTCTCGACATTAGAGAAATTTTGGATCAAACAAATGTTTGTTAATCCAAAAGTTGCTTTTCTTGCATTATTCCATTTTCGTCCGCATATTTATGCGAGACAGGTTTTTCAGCTCTACTTTTAATAAAAACTAAACAGCGAAATCGCGCAAAGACTGAACCCAGAATCGACCAACTGGTACAGAGCATGCAAGCTCAAGCTTTATTTATTTTTAATAAATAATTTATGTATTTAATAAATAAAAACTTTTAAAGTACTAATGAGATAATTTAAATAAATAAAAGATAATAATAGAAAAAAATCTATTCGAGCAAGTAATGATCAATGGCATGGTATGGTTCCTTAATAAATAAATACATTGTATCTGTATTGCACCTATTTGAAATTCAAATAAATAATTTACTTGATAAAAAAAATGTGCGTTTCTTATTTTTGTTGAAACTTAAGGGGGGCATGAAAATATTTTGTTTAGTACGGAGATGCTCGGTGAAATAAAGGTTGGGAATCCCTGATATAGAGGCTGAAAAGCAGGGGTCCCAGATTTGATCCTTGGGGCACACCAGATTATATAAAGAACTGATCTGAGTCATAACCGTTATAAAACACACGTAGCCCCTTCTGCCCTATGATGTCATCAACTGCAGGAACAAAGAGCAGAAGCCAATGTGATTTAACTTGCTAAGCAGCAATCCATGATCTATAGAGTCAAAGTAAACTAGATGTAAATGACTTCTTGAGCAAATTCATTGACGATTATTTGAGGCTGACAAAGCTCCAACTCACCAAGAGACATATGACCAGGTATTCCACTACCATTACGTTTATTGTTTAAATTTCCAAAATGTTTTTGGATTTTGAATAATTTTATTGTCGGTTCTATTGAGATAAGTACTGTAATGTATGTATATAGCTGTGTTTTTTGTTTTAGTAGTTCACGAACTCTTTGAATTCTTCATAATAATAGCTTGAGTTTGAAAATTTCCATTTCCTGAAATATATTTCCTTCGTACGTATAAGCTGTTTGATGCTATTGTTTTAAACCAATGTGGATATTGACGGTTACAGTATTTAATTTTAGGTACAAATCTTTCCAGTAGTGAATAAAGCGTCATGTAAAAGTTCTTCGTAGAATTGTCGGCGTTTGTATGTGTTAAAAGTAAAGACCAATTAGTTTTAGCCAATGCATTCTGGAGCTCTAATAACGCAGCTCTACGTTATTATTATGTTATTATTGGAAGGAAAATTCAAGTATTAGGAGATTGTTTGATATTGAAGGTTATAGAAAGTGGAGGATGGTGTAAATGTTCCGGCACCAATGGATCCAAATCATGCACAATGTCAAATTGCAGTCTAAGTTTGTTGATATTAAATGTAGAAGGCGGCCATTTGAATTTGATATTTTAAAAAGAGGAGCATTGAAATCACCCACCAGAATTATCCTCCTTTTTATCCAAAAGAGTTATCCCCAAAGCATCAAGAAGTATTTCATAATCATCGCAGCCAATATCGGGTGGGATATAAATATTCAAAATATGTATTGTAACAAAGCCTCAAAGCCAATCTGGCATCTACATGAAAGTAAATCTACGATAGAGGTAATTGTCGAGAAACTAGTGACATATCATCTTGAACACAATCTATACTTTCGGAGAATGCAGAAAGAACTCCACCTCCTGTTGACCGACCAACTACTGAGAAGCTTCTATCAGCTCGAAAAACATCAAAAGAATCATTAAATATTTCAATACTACAAATGTCATTATTAAGCCAAGTCTTAGTACCTAAGCAATATAATATCTCAATCAATAACACCACTACAAGAATATATTTTGTCCATTTTAGATCTCATGCCACGCACGTTTTGATACCGCGTTACAAAGGATTTAGTGGTTGCGTCAAACCGATTCAGTTGTTTATTCTTTATTATTTTCGACTTTCAGTCTGTTAAGATATCTTACTTACCTAGTTTCGGCATCTCCTTCTCCTCTTGCAGTTCCATCAGCATGATTGTATACGAATATGGTTGATGCATTCTTGGAAAATTTGATACTACGAAGTTCGCCGCAAGATTGTGTGTCGACATGGCACGGCAGCGTAACTTCAGAACCAACGAGACCTTTGACTTCAATTGGAACTGTCAATAAAATCAAGCGTTAGCTTAACTTTACTGTTTTGTAATGTTTATTTAATACCTACATTGCACATTTAGATACGTGTTTGTCGTAAATGTTCCATATCTATTGTAAGCTTCACAATAGTAAGCCTCGGCATCTCTGCTAACATCATTCAACGATAATGTATGATTGTTAGACACGATTTCTCCTCGCTCATTCTTCAAAAAGAAGATTGGTTTGGGATTATCCTTTCGTTTACATTTTATAATTTCTGTTTTACCATCCTCCTGTATATCAACGACTATATTGGACATCGGCAGGTTCTCCGGCCGATCTGAAAATGGTAAGCGAATAAAGAAGAGTTATCAACATCGGAGATTCGTACGAATTTACATTCTACACCAATCGTCGTTCGTGAAACCACAGGGGAACCCACACCATTCGATGAACTCTGGCAGGTATACGTGGAAACTTGGATAGTATTATCCAATCCTTTACTAAGCGAATAATCCACCTTCCAAATCTGTAGATATATTAAAAGAGGTGAGATTTACGAAAAAATAGTTGTAGAAAATTATCTCACCAACGTGGATTCTATTGTCTCGAAAAGGTTTTTGTTTCGGTCTGAGGGATGCGTTGTTTCTCTAAATGAAAATCGGGAAGCATTCCTAGGTATTAATATACCATTCTTCGACCAAGATATACTACATATTGGAGAGCATTCCACCCTACATGTTAACGAAATGTTTTTCGTTGTGTGTAATATGCTTAGGTATGACGGAAGATCCTGGACGAATTTTGGTGGAGCTAACAAAATTATAAAATAAGGATCTTAATTTTTAACAGAAGAAAATCCAGATTTACCTGAGACGTTAATGGAAATAGATGCTGGATCACTATTACCACCTTCATTACTCGCATAACAAGTATAGTTATCCTCCGTTTCAAACACAACAGGATTTATAGTCCAATAATGGGTGTTTATATCCGATACTAATTCTAGTACCGCGATACCAAACGTAAGTTAGAACATCCGGCTTTCCAGGATTATCAACCGAACACGAGAGTGTCACTGATGAGCCCTTAACAACATTAGTAGATGTAGCTTGCAACATTGCGGGACTGGGTGGATCTAAAATTATTGTGACATCAGAATTTTCACCTGATCGATAATCTAAATTAATTACAATAAACTATTAGTTCCTGCGGTAATGACATCGGTCCCCAACCGGCTGAGTTCTTCATCATGCACGAGTAATTACCAGCAAAAATTTCGCTAACGTTTTTGAGGCTTATAATGTGAGGATCGACGTTACAAAGCGGTCCACCAGCACCCTCACCGTTACCATTAACATCGAAAGAAGCGTAACTGCATTCTGGAAGTTCCTTCAGTAGTTCACCGTCTAGGAACCATCTCACCTATTTTCGGGGAAAAATTGTTTATTTTGTTACAAGAATTTGTACTGAAGAATTACTTTAGATATGGCTTCAAAGTTTCCTTCGCTATTGTTACAAACAACAGTAACTGTTTTCTCCTCTATGGCTTTGATGGGCATTTTGTCCATGATAACCAATTCTATTAGCGGATCTGTAATGCAAAGATATCAGGTGAAAAAAACAATTGAACTCAACGAATTGATAAAATTGATTCCTCATATCGTTTTAATCTAATTTGAACTTTATTTGGTTTCGAAGAGGAGATATTTCGCATTTTTCTCGACTTGTGACTCAGGAATGTGAGAAGACATGGCTGAAAAAAAAGTTCTACTCTGAAAGAACATTTGTCGTGGCTGTTAAATCGCGTATGGAATAAGAAAGAAGCTAACACCTCCAAGAATTTAGAAACTGCGTTTGGAACAGCAGGACTGTGTAAAAATTCCAAATACCTACCATAATCCAAATGGTAGTGATAGGTGTCCTGAAAGATATCTTCATCAATCTGCTGCAAGAAATGCGTGGAGCAATCGCAAAACGATAACAGTTAAGCGTAGTGATAAGCAAACGGATCGTCAGGATGAATCGATTTCGACTTCAGCGCTTTCAGGACCTTCTCAAAATTAAAGGGGCAAAGGGCCAAAACCATTATTGTAAGGAATTTTTTACAGAAGGAGATGTAATATCGAAACATCTTCTTCAGAAATTATTAATTGGGACTTCGAGTTTCTTCTATTATTGTTGTCTATTCGTTTCGAAGAGAGGTTCACATTAAGACAAAATTTAAACTAAAATAAGGTTTAGAATGATTGGCAGGAATGAATAATTAGTTTTCTTAAAATGGCGAAGTGATGAAACTGGTTTAAGAACGTTGTCTTTTAGGATTCATAAAAATTTTGAAGCTTACCTTTGATCGCCTGGACATAACCTAATCCTAACAGGCATCCCATCACGAGCAATTTATCCATATTATTTGATTACAAAACAGAAATGAAAACACTTCACCAGTTCAGTTAAGAATAAGAGCCAAGTATTTCATACATTTATACTTATTGAAATAATATTAATAACTGCTTCGCAATTCCTGATAAAATAAAAACAACTTTATAAATGTTATCGCTGATAAACAAAACAAATTTATGTTTTTTTTTTCGGATGATAGTGTTAAAAGACATAATATCGAATAATAACTCTGCCAAACAACATTTCTGCACGTGCAGGTGGTGTACGATGTATACAGGGTGTTTCAGCGAGACCGTTCATTAGAATTTTGTAGGGTTCTGGTCAAAATATAAATTTGAAAGTTCAGATTTATATACTATAGTCTATTATGTTATTCTCTTCAATGAAAACAGAATTAGATTGCTAGCGCTTCCGGTTATACCGGAAGTCGCCATCTACTTTTTTTATAATGGAACACCCTGTATATTTTTACATATTTGTATTTATCTATTTTTAATCTTTATAAATATCTTTAGTTTTTTGAATTTGATGCGGGCGTTTTGTAGTTACTCGATTTTTTCTAAAAAAAATTGCTATAGCGGACATTTATTCAAGAAATCAGAGAACACTCGATTTTTCGGATATCAATTTAGAATTCATAACATGCTTAGAAAACGTGTTGGAGTATATTTTAGCGGTGAGAACGGCTGTCTACATTGCGTGGCTACTTTACTATGGTACGTTAACTCTTCGAAACTTTGAAGAACCCTAACTTAATTTTTTCAAATAGCACTCCCCGTATTTTATTACTTAGTCGTCTTCGGGTGTCCGATTCTACATCATTTATGTCCCATACCTAAAATTGATAGTTTAGGAGATAATTAGAATTTTTAAAAAATACAGACATAACTCATCGATACTTATCCAGTGTGCCATGGAAAATAAGCGTTCTTAAAGATTTATTGACAAAGTTTAACGTCAAAATCATACTTCCACGTTTGATGCTTGTGAGTTAATTATTACGCGTAAAATGCCTTTACATTATTGCTATAAAGAGTTAAAATGAGACACCCTGTATACATATAGCAACATTTCAAAAATTACAATTATTTGAAATGTAAAAATATCATTAATGAAATTATCAAATGGGAAAGCATTTACTTCAATGTTTATCTATCAATTAATGTTAGGGTCAAAGTTAACAGCGCCCATTTACGAAGATAAAGAATAAATAATGTTGATTGTATTTGCAAAATTAATACCTGGTAATGATATAGAAATACCTTTTAGGTCATATTTACATGTATAACCTCGAATATCTACATGTATACATATACATAGATGATATTGTAAACATAGGTTTCCAAAGAAATTTAACGGTGATTGACCTTATTTTTTACATCGTAGTATTTCTGTAAACTTATTTTTTTGATAGATACGCCGAAATATAAACGTCATTGAAGAACTAAAGCAAAAAGCATAAAGATCCAGGCTTAAATAATTTTTTAAATTCCAAATTTTAAGCAAAGCTGCAAAAAAATCGGGAAACTTTTTTGACCTACGTTGACAGGTGTTGTTTTTCTTTGTGTATGGTGGGTGCTTAGTTGCAGCTATATTACTTGTCTGGCTATCATGCAACTTTCGCGATGTATGTAGTGATGGCTTTCTGACAGCATCATATCGTTTTTTATAATGCCGCACTGTTAATCACTTTGCCCCCATCAGAGAATGGTAAGTCGATCCGAATTTCAACTCCCTGAAAAATGTCACCGTCCCTCCAGGGAATTGAAACTGACTATCGTCCCGCCACAACGATAGTCAGCAGCCTAAACACTGCGGCTATCAACCAATTTCCAGGTTGTTATAACAATAAACTTGCCAAATTTTTTCTTCTTCAATATAATTGACGGATATCGAGGAATCCGAGGATTACTCAACATCAACAGGAAATACTTGTCTAACCCATTTTACTTATTGTTGTTTTTCCTATAAGTACCCATTTTTCCGTGTTGTCCGCTTTTTGTTTCTGCTTTTCATCTCGTTTCTTTTTGTTTGCGTCCCTTTTCTTTCCTTTGGCTTTATTCTCAGTTGTTTGTTCACCAAAACCTTCATGAAGGCAGTACTTCTAACGTCCAATGACAGTAGATTTGCCTTCTGTTTGCTTTCTTTTGGAAAAAACACTGCCTAAAAGGAGTAGCTAATGAAATTTCGTTTTGGTAGACAGCCCTACATGAGATAGAACATCAGAGGATCAACCTACCTCAAGGTCTACAGCATGAGTCAACCTAGCTACCTCAGGATCATTGTATTGTTATCACCTGTTGTCTTCTATTGTTATCGCCGATTCAAATTCTAAGCCATTGAATACTAGACGAAAGTTTCTGCATTCACGTCTGAAAAACCTGATGGTGATAAAATTTTGTTGAAAAATCTGTTTATGAAGACTAAAAATGCTTGAATATTGGCCGTAGGAAAGGCAATCGAAAGTTTTTGAGATTCGAATAGATACTTTGAATTCGGTTATAAAACTCTGTAGAAAGGATGTCTTCTACCAAAAAGCAAATTTGTTGAATTTTATAGCAGACATGGATAGAATCTATGAAATCTGAAAATATTATCGAAGGTATGTATATTTTTCCGGTAGATTCCACGTAATTTCCTGTTCCAGAATTTATTGGCATTGCTTTCCAAAAAAAATTAAACGATTAACTTCTCAAAAATCTCTCTAAGACTGAAATATTTTAATTTTCTCAAAGTAATTTCCAAATCACCTTTCCATCTTCCGAAACCAATTTGGAAATTCTTCCCTTTCAACTTTGTTTTCACGTTTGGACACAGCGCGAACTTGAAGGGAGAAACGTCTGCAGTGTAAAGGGGGTGCTGAAGAACTTTCAGTCCTGTAATGGTGCAATATTCGTTTTAAGCTTTAGTGGGGTGAGCTTATTGAGCGTTGTCATGATGGAGAAACCAAATGTCCATTCTTAACTTTGGTCGCAGGTTTTTCATCTACTTGGTGACTTCAGACAGGCACTATTCTGTGTATCACATAGGTGTGTCTGTCTTTTGTATCTCCAAGACCACACTCCCCACAATTCCAGTTTATTTGAAAAATGCGGTTCATAATTTTCTTCTTTACAGATCGGGATCATTAACGATATCGCCAGAAATTTTCAAAGATTCATTTTGGACAACAGGATTGCCAAAGACAAATAGGAAATAACGAATTAATAATGGAGGGTGTTGTTCAGTTACTCTATACCTTCTGACTGTATGCTATTTTTCAATTTCGCGGGCATTTTAAGACGGGTCCCTGTGCTATTTCACTGCTATTTAGTATGAAATAACAGAGAATTCAGTTACCTTGGGTGAGATCATCAAAATTATTCTAGTGGATTTAGTTCCCGAGGTAGTGACAGCCTCTATAACTTAATTGTTTAATAATCCCGGCATATGAAAATATAAGATTTAAATAAAATCACATTTCCTTATTATAAAGTCACCTTATTACTGTTGTAAGTGCCATCTGGTGATGCTTTCGAACGTTTAACTTAAATAGCATTCCAGGTATATAGGTTAGATGGCGCCAAATGTCAAAATTTTAAAAAGTCCAATTCTTCATAAAGAAATACGCCCCTTCATGCTGCTAATCCAGAAATAATTTTTGATTCATTGATTTGTTTTGACATACGAGTACATATTCGTAATACAAATTCTATTAACTATCAAACTTCACGCAAAATGGCGCGAAATCTAGATAGTAGCAGTTTATTTGGCGGGAAATTCAAATTTGAATCTAAGTTTCAAAATGTTTTAATCCGAATAATAATGGCTTTTAATATGGGTAATCCAGGAGTATCTAATACACAGCATAAATGATTATTTGTCATTTTTTAATATTTATTATAAAAATTACGTTTTCATACATTAAGTCTTAAACGACCATTGTCATAAATGAAAAATTTGATGAAAATGAGAAAAATTAAATTATTTTTGTAGATATACTATTTTTTTTTTTAATCTGATTTTTCAAATTCTATTTCTAGGGACTTTCATTTTATGCAATTTCACGTAACTCGTTAGCGTCACCCAAGCGTCATAGCGTCTTATTTCTTTTATGACGTTCTAGCGTTTGTATTTCAACAAAAATCGTTTATAAATATTAACGGGTCGTAGTTAATACGAACAGTGACATTTGTTAAAATTATGAGAAGAAAGAATCGCAAGATTAAGCCGGATGAGTCCGAAACTAGTGCTTCCGAAAAAGGAGAAAGTTCCGAATTGAATAATACGAACGATAGTGAGAATCACGATGAAAGTGTAGACAACAATTCCGATGCTCCGGAGCCGGAAACTAAAAAACGCAAGAAAGTCTCGTTTTCATCAAAGAAGGCAGCTAAAGAGAAGAAGGAAAAAGACGAAAAGGAAAATTCAGACACCGATAATGTACAGCATGAGGTATTTACATCTTACCCTACATAAGATTTACGCGGGTACCACAGCTTTACCATAAACATTCGATTTAATTTAGTTTGTTTCAATTTGGACATCTTCTAGGTCGAAGCTGTCGTTGACGAAAAGATGATCAGGGGAGTCAAACATTATTTAATCCGCTGGAAGGGCTATACTGAGGAATTTGACACTTGGGAATCAGAGGGTACGGTAAATTGCCCCGAATTAATCAAACAATTCCATGCGAACCGTAGAAGTAGCACGAATTCAAAATCTAAGAAACAGAAAGAGACAAAAAACTAAGAATAAAAAGAAAAATAGCACAAAGAAGAAAGATTCAAAAGCTGAGGATAGCGACGAAGATGATTGGGATGAGGATGAAGAATTCGAAGTAGATCGCATCATAGAAGTACACCATAAACGTGACGGCTCACGCGAGTTTCGTTTCTTGGAAGGGATATCCACCATCGCAGAACAGCTGGGTTGTGGAGGAGGATATGACCTGCAGTGATTTAATCGCTAAGTTTATGTCGAAAGTCGAGAGGGCAAGGGCGAGCGACCAGAAAGATTTAAGAGTTAAACCAGCTCATACAGATCGATTTACTTTAACGACTAAAGAACCTGGGAGGCGTTTGAGTAAGAGGAATTCCGGAAAACAGAGGTAAACAATTGTTGTTATGTATAATACGGGGTGAGTCGAAAGTGTCGGTGAAGTTTATTTCTTATTTCGAGGTTTCCATGTATATTTGAGTGTGTACAGGATGTTCCAATATTATACAGGTTTCGAATGATTTTTTTTTAATTTGAAAGGCTAAAAAAATATGCAGAAACTTGGCTTGCTATACAGAGTTTCTGAAAAATTGTGTGTGAAAAATTTGGTCTCTCTTCATTGACTGCAAAGTATTATAGTATTCTATCTTTTTTGCCCTAAACTATCTATGTGAATCTCTTTTTATTTTGGATGCATTTACCTGAATCATGGTTTGACAGCTTTGTTTCTTACTTTTTCTATGAATGCACAGAGTTAGTATCGGTTGATAAGTCTGTTATTATAGAGAGGATATTACAGAAAGGTCTTCACAGGTTCCTTACTTTGAAACTATCTTGATTTATACAGGGTGATTATGAATGTAACATTGATATATTTTTTGACAGGGTAAAGAGGGGACAGATGTTGCAGTTATACTTTTCTTCTTGTATAATTTAAAATATAGCAAAAATGCAACAAATTAGATAAGAAGTAGACACAATTATTTTCCAAACGTCATTTTTAACATATTTTTTTATATGCAGGGTCTGATGCTGCATGGAGAAATAGGCTGGATTGATTTTTCAAGCAAATCATTTATCTTACCTGTCAAACTATTTAAAATGAAAATAAACTTACTAAGTTGTGAAATGCTTAAGGAAAACGCAAAACTGTAAGTTAATAAAATTAAGAAAAAAATTAGAAAAGTATTTTAATTGCCGCAAGCGTAATTATAGAAAGATACAAATAACTACTTCACATTCAGGCCAACACTAGAGTTTAATGTTTAGCTATACTTTGATTTTGTGTTTCCATTGATCGACAATCGCTACACCTACTCGTAAATCGAGCATGTTTCATATAGCCACCGATTGCGATTGATTTACTGAATCCAGTCTATTTTAGACTTGATTCCTTGATAAGGCTAAAAAGACACGCGGCACATTCAGAGTCGTCAGTAGATTCAGCAAAGAGGAGCAAGTTTCAGTGCAGTGCAGAGAACAATGTGGAGGAGCCGCGCAGCTGAAACGAGGCGAGCGTTAAGTAACGTTTACGTACTAAAAGAAAACGCTGAATTAGATGGCGAGAATGTATTGCAGTAAAATATATTTACAAACTTACGTTCAGTATTTATTATGACTTCATTTAGACGAAATGTTATATGTAATGAGATTTAAATGCACAACCAGGTAATTAATAATAACTCAAATAACAATTCCATTTGCTTGTATGCATCCATATAAAGCATATTTAGTTTAAAAATGATTTATTCCTTTATTACTAACAGTACAAGAGACCACATATCTTAGAGGAATTTGCAATAGTAAATTACAATTTTAAGAAAACAAATTACTCTTCTTCAGAACATAAGTTGTTGTCATCACTATCATTCTCATTATTTACATCAATAATTAAACTTTCTGTCGTTTCATCGACAAATATTTCCGATTCTAAATATTTATCTTCATTGTTAACATGTTTACAACTTTGTTGCCAATCTAGCTGAGAAATTTTTGGAAATTCCTCTTCCGCTATTTTACGGACACCTGGTATCTTAAAATTTACATTTCTTGCAGCGACATTGTTTTTGACGGTGGCCCAAATCAACTCAATTGGATTTAGATCAGGGTGATACGGTGGAAGTCTCAAAACTGTGTCTCCATTGTGTTATAGAATTTACACGTTACATATTGACCCTTATAGCGTTTAAATTAGCTGATATAGGTTGTGGCTTTAATATTCTACTGTCAAATGGAATACTTTTTAACGTTAAGCATTTAATCATTTCATTTTTCTTACTATTACTTGTTAGGGTATGATTTGTTTGTGTATTGTGATACGGCGCATTATCAATTTCCACAACGGAGGTAGTGGGCAAGTGTGGTATAAGCTTCTCTTCTATCCATCTGTCATAGTTTTCTGCGTTCATATCGGAATGGTAATCACCAGTTTTTACACCGGACTTAAAAATCAGTAGGGCGTTAGGGATAAAGCCCATGTTGCCTTTTGCGTGCACTATTATTAACCTGGGTCCTTTAGAAATATTCTTGAAGAGACCTTTTGTACTTTCATCACTCCAATTCTTAGAAGATGTATGACCACTGTGAATGTAAGTCTCATCTATATATACATACAATGGATCGATTTGTCTCACGGAAATATTTAATCTTTTGCTAGTAATCAATTCTTAATGCTCGTATATCTCATCGCTCTATGAATACTATCCTATTATTTTGTGTACATCGAAACTTGAATCCTAAATCAGTAAAATTCTTCTTAATTTTTTACGACGCATCCCACCGCTCACCATCTAATTTGGCGTTTACCATACACACATCATTTATGTCCGTGACTTTCACGAGTGAGCATAGGCGATACGGACCCATGAATGTTTACACACAAAATATACGTTGAACAACCCAGATTCTAGGCATGCTGATATATTAATTATTAATATGTGCAATGGTGCTACAACCCAGCATCGATGTAAAGGACACACCGTGAGAGGATGGTTAGGATTTATGTCAGCCTCGATTCATTCGTACTTAAATAATTCCACTAATAATTTGTCAATTTATCAACTCCCTCCACTAGCCCATAGCTTCGTTTTTGCAGCCGTTTCCAGGAGCATGCGTACTGAAAGATAAGCGTTCGGGCAGAGAAATATTACCAAACGCTGACTAACCGTTGGTTGTTTTTAAAATCGTTATAATACGTTAACGATTTTCAAACGATTGGAACGGTTGGCGTATTTTGTTGAAGTGAAATATCAGACGCATGCGCATCTGATTTTTTTGAACAGTAGACATCAGAAGAGTGTCAGAAGCTCTTTAAAGTACAGAACACTTTCCTTTTTGTTATTGAAGGCATGTTTATTAACGAAATTCCATGGTACGCTTGTGATTGGTAAATGTATTTAGGTATTTACAAACAATTTCTACCTTGAATTATAAAAATATTACTTTTTATATTACACTCTAAAAAATTGTTTTCACTCTGCAATAACGCAATCTTACACATGCAACAAGTTTGTAAATACGTGGTAAACACTAAACAGCACATGAATATAGCAGTAAGTAATTCTATCTGTCGCCCCAATAAATTGAAATAGTACAAAAGTAATCACAAGATCGTTCGGTCAGATCAACTTATTATCCATAGTTTAAAAACAATTTTTACTCACGCATGCGTACATAAATTATCAGCAAATGATTTTCAAACTATCACAAAACAACTGCAAAAACAAAGCTCATGGTGGTTCTTGCGAATACTTTCTAAATCGCTTTTTACCTGACTATCTTGAATCATTTTCTGGCTTTTCTTGATAGCTACATCGCGTTTTGGATCGAATTGTAATACTACCTTTACATCATCAAAATGTTCGCAGTAGTAAAACGCAGCCTCTAACCATGTTCCCCAACGCGTAATAATCGGCTGTACTGGTGGTTCAGGCACTTTGGAACCCGGTCAAAACAGACACCCTCATAATAGAGATTCGGATCGTAAAGGAAGCGTTCGATATTATTTAACATTATATAATTTCCGATATTTAAATGTTGACTTGTGTTTACTTTTTTTTCTAGTCTACTATGTCACAACTATACACTGTATTTAAGATAAAAGCTAATATATGGAACCTTTGCTACCTGTCATAGTGTGTTAATATTACCAGGCCTACTATAAAAGAATCTAAAAATAAATAAATTTACTTCTTCTTTCCAAAAACTAATTTCCAAAATAGGTATAATGTGTGATACATCGTTGAATTCGTAACGAAAAATACCATCAGATACAATATGTACTTTTTTCTCCATCCATGTAAAAAAAAAGTTGATGATGGTTTTTCAAAAACGAAACGTCGAACAAAAAATATAAAATACAGTCTTGTAGAGCTAGAAAAGTGCCAATGAAGAACTTTTATTTATTTTTCGATAACTTGTAAAATAAAGTCAGAAAATAATAAAAACGAAAATTTGAGAAAAACGTTTTCCTAATTACATATCTCGAATGAAACAACTCGATTGAATGAAATAAACGCCGGAGGGGGCCAGGAGAGGGGAGAGGGGTACTCAATAAAATTACAAATCTGAGATCGTCAGTAAATAAACAGTAATTTCCATGGAAATTAAATAAAAAAAACGCTTTTTCTTCTATTGTCTATTCCAAATAAGAATGGAGCAGATGACGCTACAATCGGAGCACATATCACACAAGAACAAGTTTGTGATTTGCAAAAATCGCGGTAAATTTAAAATTTGTTTTTGATTGTCTGATAATTGACTGTCCACTATGTAGAATAACATCTTTACGAACACTAATAAAACATATTTAATGCTTCTAATTGCACTTTTATGAGCGTCGTCCAATTTGGCATATTTCATTTGACATATCCGTTTCTTTGGTGGCGTGTCCAGTTAACTCTATATCTCCGTTGGTGTCAGACAGTTTTTTTTGCTAATCCCAATTTGATTTGCTGTCCGATGAAGCCTTTGCCCACTTGTTATATGCCTGCACTTTGCATTTTTTGAGGAACCTGTGAGAGCAGCATCAGCCATAATTACATATTCACGTATTGACGTTTATCAAAACCATAAGATGTATAAATAAGATTTAAGCAAAACTGTGCAAATAGTACCTTCAATAAGTGAATATTATGATTCAGAAGCTCTAAAAAAACCATTTTGTATGAAGAATCAAGATGAAATGGATAAAGAAAACAATAAAGCCCAATAATCGCAAAAGAACACAAACGACGCTCACATAATATAAGCAAATATAACTTTTTTGATGTTTCTGACATTTATGCAATTTTGACAAATTGCTCTTGTGTAAAGGTGCACTAGATTTTTACCAATCACAGACGTGTATTTTAAACCCTATCTTTCATAACGCTCCTTTCTTATTTGGAATGAGGTATAAATGTGTAGATTTATGCGGATAAGTCTTAACGACGTTGACTTAAAATTCAGTGTAGACTCGCTTGCAATAAAATTGCGTACGCTTTATTATACCTATGTGATGTGGATGTAATCAGTCATCTATAATTTGTCATATTTTGTTAATAGCTAGTTGTCAGTCTATCTCTGCTAATATTAAACATGCTGTCAAGTTGACATTTTTAACCAAGAAAACGGATAAGGTGTGTTAATTTCAATGACAGATCGGGACGCTATTCAGTAGCTGCTTGGGCATGCATTTCTTGGAGACGAGCAGGGGTATGTTGGAGAATTGAAGGACGCTTTACTGCACTAAGCTATAAGAACATATTAGAAAATATTATGGTACCATCTGTTCAACAGTTCAACTACCCTGAAAATAACTTTATCTTTCAACACGATAACAGTCCGATCCATACAGCACACGTAATTGTAAATTGGAATGCAAAATAATAACATTGACATAATTCCTTGGGTGATTAAAGGGGCAGCTGTAAATCCAATAGAGAACGTCTGGGATGGTGAAACGTATGCAACGAAACAGAGTAACATTTAGGAATAAAGAAGAGCTGTGGGAGACAATTGAAAATACATGGGAACAATATTATTTAATGAGCAGGATTATATACAAAATTTAATTCATTCGAAACCAGCGAGTTTGCATGCCATTATAGTTAGATCAGTTCATAAAATTATTAATAAAAAAACCAGCATATTTTTTAAATTAGACCTTGCCTATTTAATACTGCTGTTGACTTACACACATACACCTTTTAAATATTCGTGGTTTAATTTAGACAATTTTGACTTATGTCAAACATTTGTCAAATGAAGTCGCATTCACACTATTTAAAACATTCAAATAATCAGGTTATGTCAGTTTTACTGACCCAGATCATTATGAAATTGATAGTACATATCAAAAATGTATAAGTGCCCCATTAAAAACAAAAACTGAACACAATCCTGTACAGACGAAACCGAGCTCTTCAGGGAACTCAAAATATCTTTAGATTGTCAAGGAGAAACGTCCGAATTAAATATGTATCTTAACAGTTTCTGATAAGATCAATATTAAACGTACTGGATATTTCAGAAGGATGGCCAGGTGGGCAACCCTGTACATATTATGCTAACGTAACATTCAAGCCTACGGAAAAATTAAATTTCACGGGGAAGACGATTATTGGAAGTTTTAGTAAACTACAGTTTCTTTGAAGCGCTTCTTAACACTTGGGAGATTTATGTGAACTCTATAAGCTCAGACATTATTTGACAAAGTAATGAAATGAGTATACGTAAAAGGAATTCTTTGGGACGTCTTACAGAAAAAGGACGCAACTTTCTCGCCACAATCCACATATTACTGAAATTCAATTAAATCAACACCAAACATTGCTTAAATTGGGGTCGAACGGTCAAAATTGTCCGATTCGTTGACTATTAGTTTATTGGTACAATCGGACGATAAGCTATTCTTTTTTTTTTTCAAGTTTTATTTCTATTTGAGATCTGAATAAGCAATTTTTAGAATTAGAATGCTACTAGCAAAGAAATGAACTTCCATCAACACCTTTAACTCACTTTACTTATACAGGGTGAGTAATGTCGATTCCTTCGGAGTCTTATGTCTGAGCGTAAAAAGATATCTATCAGATATACAAGGCGATAATGAGCATATTTTAAAATTATTTTTAATAAAACATCATCTGTATTATATATATATATATATTATATACGTGAAAGCACATTAAACCCCCTACCAAATTCTCTAAAAAAAGCATCTTTAAAACTGATGCTTCTCATTTAAATATGCTGCTTTAAAAGTGACATATATTCATCTAGTTCGCGGCTGTCGTTAATTCCTACCTATAAATACTTTAAACAAGAAGATATTTAACTAAACTAATAAATAATATTAATAGAAAATGTAGCATATAATAGTTCCATTAAAAATAAACCAACTCTATTATATTCTATTTTTTGAAACACCGCATATAATTGAAAATAATTTTAAAATATCAAGAGACCAAGTGAATAGTCATCACTCACCCTGTATAACATTAATTTCTAAATTATATTCATTAATAAAAACTGTTGACTGTTTTATTTCTAATGTACGAATGTGATCATTATTAATTCATAATTGAAGAATATATTCTCAACTTCAAACGTGACAAAACAAAAATGAAAAAAAAAATCAGATTTATGTGTGAGTGGCACCTAATGTGTATTTGTTAATATTAATCTGCTTTGTTCTATCAGTAACGACAGATCCGCAAACAGAGGAAGAAGGTATAGATTTTATTTATATAAAAAAAAACATACTTTTTCGACATCCCTTTTTATTTATAAACGATGGTATTATCTCTTTGTTTTCAGGGTACAGTACCACGATGCGGAATGAAAAGTCAAGTACAATTCAAACATTTAATAAAAAGAAAAATGAGAAAAAAATATTAAGATTAATATTATAACGCAAAATAAATGTTGCAGAGTATTTTTTATTTGTTGATATATATATTTAGAATATTTCTCGTGTTTCTTCTTGTTTTTATTTCTTTTTAACAGTCTCTGTTCTTTTTTTTATATATATGTTCTTGTTAGGTGGACACCATTGTAATTTATAATTATATTCTCCTATTAATATGTTGTATGATATAAAAAAAGAAATCGTAACGTATTTAATAATATTAGATACTATTGTAATTTAATACAATTTTAGATACAAAATCACAACATCAACAACAAAATAAAACACAATTTCAGGCAGGGTAGACACGATACCATAAATTAAAAGAAGAAAAAAACATACAAGTATTTTTGAATATGAAATGCAAATTTCAACGGAAAAATTAACGATGATATACAGGGTCTTCCGAAAATATACAAAGTTAGAATTTATAATTTTGGAATTCCTTGTATATATGTACGGGTCAAAAATATGCAACGAATTATTAGATTATAATCTATCGTAGCTCGTTTGTCATCTTTCGGCAGATTGTGGACACGTTGAAATTCGCATTAAGTATTTAATAAAATTTGGCGCGCACTAAGTGTGTCGTAACATCTCGTGTACAAATTTATAAAATAACATTAGTTGTGTACATATCTTCCTAACGGATGTTTTCCGTGTTTGTTTTCACTTTGAGTAATCGATAAAATTGTATCCCTGTTACGATCTAGGTAGTCAACGAGGAGGAAAATGAAAATTTAAGTGTTTCCCTTTTTTTTAACATTATACGTTTGTAATCACTACAAATTGTTGTTCTTTAGGAATAAGAATTAGAATTATATTTGATTGGAATTGAATTTAATAGAAGTCTTAAATTTTCTCGTCAAACAGCCTTGAAAGTATGACACCTATATATACATATATTTTGTAGTTATCTTTAGTTTTTTGTTACCTATATCTATGTTATCCTATCTTTAATTTATCATCATCACATCCCATTAAATTGTAGTCGAATCTCTATTCTGCCTCATACCTCCGAGAAAATTTTGTACAAATCAAAACGAAAACAAAAAATGTTTCTCTTACATTTTAAAATCATGTATACATACCATTTCGTCGTCGTCACATTATTTGAATTCTCTCACACCAGCAGCTTTCTTAATACTTGTGTACTATCGCTCTTATTCAGTAAAAATACATACAAAAAAAACTACGTAGCTGTCCACTACATTTACAAAGTAAAATTATAACGATAAATAAACCATTTAAAGTATAAGGTATGGAATATGCAAAAATTCACGTATAAATAGTTAATGAGAAGTACGACGTAGTTTTTAATGAGGACATCTTAATCCTCAAACTATTGCATTAAATAGGTCTTATTTAAGTGTGTAAAGTGGTGAAATTTTTTTTTTTTGAAAAAAAATCGGTGCAATTTTAAAAGTATCATACTTTTTGTATTATTATCACTTTTACAAAAAAAAACACAGGTTCTTAATCTAGATATATCCATTATTGTGAGAAGGACGTGTTTATTACTAAGAAAAAAAAAGATGAAATCGTAATTTTAAATGATATGTACTAAAAATATTTTTGTTAGAATCATAGTATAATACATTCATATTTTAAGTATGTAAAGACATTTCTCAAATAAAAGATTTTGTGTTCTATATTAATTGACTTTTATGTATTCTCCAACCTCTTCTCCTTTCCTCCACCAACTGTAAAAACATTTTTAACAATTATAAAATTAACAAACCGAAAAATGTCTGTAACAGGCGCTCATGGTATATTGTAAGAATCACCCCGAAAACAAGTGCAATAAGATCGAGTATTAGAAGCGGACTACGCGATTTCGACCTTCCAGGTCTCGTCAGTGCCCCTCCGAACACGATAGCTAATTTCATCGCAGTTCGCTCGTTCCCTCTAGGTAGACAAGCTCGGAAATAACACTACAACACCTGCGACAATGGACATAGTCCTTTTTTATGTTCGGGCATATCTCGACGTTTTCAATTATAAAATTGTATAATCTCATATTTTTGACAGCTGTCAAACTATCTTCTTACTGTCTTAGGGGACGTACCATTTAAAATAGAGGTCTCACTGTTATCATATTTCTGACAGGTGTCACATTATAAATACTTCTTTCAAAAGTTCAAATTTTAAATAATAATTTTTTTCAAATTTTGAACAATTTAACTATATTGAAGATATTTCTGACAACTAAGCAATTATTATTATTCACCATTATAGCTGATGGAACAGATCTATTAAGCTCGACGTTTCCCTACAAATACTGAGTTGTCGTCTTATAAATCTATCTTTTCCAGTGTATCAAGACGTTTCTGATTGCGCCTGTCACAAAACAGTCTTTGTTTTCTATTTCGACAGTTCAAATATGAAAATCAGTACGCACAGTAGAGTCCCGATTATCCGAGCTAATGTGAACCGACGGTACCTCGGATAAGCAAAAACTTGGACAATACGGATTGCCGTTTGATTAAGAACAACCTCTATTCCTTTACAACATACATGAATTAATTCTAAATAAAACCAGAAATACTAGACTAATATGTACTTTCTAGGAAAGTAATGTACACAACATAGTAACACAGATGTATTTATAACTAGGTCCTGTGAGATAGATAAGCAGGGGAAGTCCCTACGCTAAATAACGTAATGTAGGAACTTCTCTGCAACAACCGGGCCGTGATCGACGACAAGCAGTGGTACCTCGGATAATCGGGATTCCACTGTACTTTTATAATTTGACAGCTATCAGAAATATTTTGACAATTTGAACTATCGAGAAAAACAGCTGTTTTTACAACGCTCGACTGATACAGCATTAATTACACCAAAGTAATGCTATAACTTTTTTATAAAACATAGGTACTAAATCACACAGCAAGAGCGAGCGCGACCAAGTAAATCTGACCCCCGGAAAATATGCGAACTAATTTACCAACGTCTTGCCCCGCACCCCCTCTAACCAACACTTTACACGTTTGACAGCTCTGTACAGTCCCGTTCATGCTCCGTCATTTATAGTGCTCGTTTACTTGTTTATCAAATCGTTGTTTTCATTTTCTCTTGTATTTTCGTCGTTTCTATTATTTGTTGCTTCTTTTTGAATATCCGAACAGTTTTTCTTAAAACTATTTCATTTTCTGTTGTGAGCTAAAGGTAAGTCATGGATGTATTATATATGGATAGCGTCTAATATACTAAACAAGTGCAGCGCATTGACTCCAACATTAGAGTGAGAGGTTGCACAAGTGAGATAGAGCTAGAATAGGCAAAGGATTCATATACGCCCATAAGATTTACATTGTTATTTTGGTTTCGTTTAGGTATTTATCCGTTTATCTCGTTTAATATTGATCGAATACCGACTTAAATATATGAAATGCGTAGCGGAATAAATAGAGAATAACTTGTAGTTTGGTTTTTATTATAGATAGCTAAGTAAATACTATTAAATATATTAAGAAAGCCCATCAATGCGTTTCCCCATATAGGTATGAAATATATGTTAAATCCTCCGCGCAAATAATATATAATACTTACCTTTTAGCGTTATATGGGTAAGGTGGTGCATAAAAAAATATTCGTAAGCAAGATTTTCCCAATATATTAAATGAAATTGATTTTTAAAGTGATTTATGGGATATTCATAATCTTTGTGCCAAAAATCACAAAACCCTTTTCAATATCTTTGTCTCAGGTATTGGCGCGTGAAATATACAATTACCATAAACTAAAGGAATACATAAAATTCGTATAATGAGCATGAAATAAACTAAATTAAAAATTAATTCTTATTAACAAAGAAAAAAAAATGTATTGCTCAAATTTAAACAAACATTAAAATATTAATTTATTGAAACTTAAACTAATACAAAATTATTTATTGGTGTTTAAATATTACCATCTTTGTATGCATCTGCCTAATTCTTACGCCTCCTGCATTAATAGTGTTATTGTAGTGATGCAATCTCAAAATGAAATAATTGTGTAAAATTAGTTTAATTAATTGGTAATGGTGCGAATTTAATGATTGTTGTTCATAAAAGTGATTATGCAAGTTTTTAAAATAATCATTTAAATTTAAAGTATTTAAAGTTTGTAAAACAAGTATTTGGATTATATGGCTACAGGAGTAATTTGGGTGCTGTTTAAATATTAATTCAGCAACCTTGCATAATGAGATAACATCTCTATAGTTGCTTATTTTAATCGGGCCCCCCGAAAGCCCGAGCCTCGGGGATTTTGTCCCCTCTGCCAAATAAAATATGGGGGATGCCATTTGAAAAAATTGAGCTATGGTTCTAAAAAGTTTCAAAGAGTTAACGTACATAGTACGTACATATACAGAATGTTCCATTAAAACTAACAAATTTATATTTTGGCCCGTACCCTATAAACTTCTAATGAACGGTCTGTTGAGATACCCCTGTATAGTAATAGCAACTAGATTTTATTCAATGTCTAGTTTGCAACAACAAAAAAACTATCAATGTCTAGCCTATGTATTAACGGTGCGCATTGATACAATTTTTTATTATATTATTTACGTAGGTATTTACAATAAAAACCAAACTACAAGTTATTGTCTATTTATTTAGCTAGACATTTCATATATTTAAGTCGGTATCTGATGAATATTAAACGAGATAAACAGATAATACGCGAACAAAACCAAAATTTTTACAAACTTTAAATACTTTACATTTAAATGATTATTTTAAAAACTTGCAGAATCACTTTTATGAACAACAATCATTAAATTCGCACCATTACCAATTAATTAAACAAATTTTTCACAATTATTTCATTTTGAGATTGCATCACTACAATAACACTTCTTAATGCGGGGGCGTACGAATTAGGCAGATGCATACAAAGATGGTAATATTTAAACACCAATAATTTTGTATATTAGTTTAAATTTCAATAAATTATAATATTTTAATGTTTGTTTAAATTTGAGCAATACTTTTTTTCTTTGTTAAAGGAATTAATTTTTAATTTAGTTTATTTCATGCTTTTTCTCATTATACGATGTTTATATATTCCTTTAGTTTATGGTAATTGTATATTTCACGCGCCAATACCTGAGACAAAGATATTGAAAATAGTTTTGTGATTTTTGGCACAAAGATTATGAATATCCCATAAATCACTTTAAAAATCAATTTCATTTGATATATTGGGAAAGTCTTGCTTACGAATATTTTTTATGCACCACCTTACCCATATAACGCTAAAAGGTAAGTATTATATATTATTTGTGCGGAAGATTTAACATATATTTCATACCTATATGGGGAAACGCATTGATGGGCTTTCTTAATATATTTAATAGTATTTACTTAGGTATCTATAATAAAAACCAAACTACAAGTTATTCTCTATTTATTCCGCTACGCATTTCATATATTTAAGTCAGTATCCGATCAATATTAAACGAGATAAACGGATAAATACCTAAACGAAACCAAAATAACAATGTAAATCTTATGGGCGAATATGAATCCTTTGCCTATTCTAGCTCTATCTCACTTGTGCAACCTCTCACTTTAATGTTAGAGTCAATCCGTGAACAGAATGCGCTATCCATATAATAATACATCCATGAGGTAAGTAATAATATAACCTCAATTATTTTTACGCGTCTATTTATGTTACAAATATGTTGTAGATTATCCATCATCTTCATTATGGCTAAACGAAAATCGGAGAAAGATGACGTTTTGACTATACTGGAGACAGTTATCGAGTTTTGTGAGGAAGAGAAACGAACAGGCCACTATGCTTTTCCTGTAGATCAAGTCATTAGAAGAGTAGCTGCAATGACAGGAAAATCAGAAAAAACTATAAAGCGTATCAAAACCAATTTACTCAAGAGTTTGGAGGACCAACCTTCTTCATCTTCTACTAGCCGTATAGAGCCAAGAAAGGAGAAAAAGTCGAAAATTATATTAGATGATGCGGACAAGTTATATATTAATATAAATATTTAACGTACTTTATATTTATTTCAATTTAAATCTTAGATCTGTATTGCGGAACAAGATCACATCTATGTACACTGTCAGTAAGACTGTACCTACTTTACAAAGTTTACATTCATATATGAAATCTGAAACTGAATTCTCCGGCTGCAAAGAAACTTTACGGAATATTATTATTGATATGGGTTACAAGTACAAAAAATGTGAATCGAACAGAAAAGTATTAATGGAACGACAAGATATTGTGGCCTGGCGAGCACGATATTTACGTTTTAAAATGTATAACGATAGTCTTGGTGAAAACAGAAGACCCGTGGTGTATCTCGATGAGAGTTACGTACATAAAAATTATACTGTCTCAAAGTGCTGGCAAAGTTCAGAAGAAAAAGGAGTGCTCAAAAAAGATGGCGCAGGACAACGATGGATCTTATGCCATGCTGGTGGTGAAATGGGATTTGTTGATGGGGCTTTGCTACTATTCAAATCAAAAACAAAAAGTGGTGATTATCACGATGAAATGAACTACGAAAACTTCTCAAAATGGTTTAAAACACAATTAATACCAAATCTACCACAGAATTCAATTATAGTTATGGATAACGCACCATATCACAGTGTCCAAGTCAATAAACCACCTACATCCTCATCAAAGAAAGCAGATATTATGTCTTGGCTTTTGTTGAAGAATATACAATATCACCCAGGGATGTTAAAGTGTGAATTGCTGGAATTAGTGAGACGTAATAAACCAGAACCTGAATATGAAATAGACAATTATGCAGCAACATTAGGTCATTCGGTGTTAAGATTACCGCCATATCACTGCGATCTTAACCCAATCGAAATGATTTGGAGCATGGTGAAAAGGAAGGTGGCCTCAAGAAATATTGATGGTAGTTGCGATGTTGAGGGCTTAATTTTGCGGGCGTTTAGTGAAATTACTCCAAATTTATGGCAAGCAGAATGCAAACATGTTCACAAAATAGAAAACGAATATATCGAAAGGGACCAATTAATGGATATACACGAAGAATTTATTATTAGATTGCTTAATCAGATTCAGAAACGGATTGGTTACAATCGGATGATGAATAAGAATTTTGTAGTGTATATAGGTGTAATGCTATATTAATTATTTCTTGTATTACTTTACTATTTTTAAATAAATGATATATATCCTTGTTGTTTTCTCCAAAATGTTTTAAATATGTGTATGCATATTCATATTATAAGATTCTACCTTATTTTAACTACAATCGTAACATTAACATTTGACATGAACGATACGACTGATTTAAATACTGGCGCGTTAAGTTTTTGTCTGGGAATGTACACAACAAACCGACGGTGCTGCTTGAAGGGTCACGCTTCGTTGGTCGGACATCCTTTCGACAGCAAGTTAGGGATACTACAATGCGAACAATCTAGTCAGTCAGCTGAATGCTGATTCCTTGATAGCTTACACAGTAAGTATGAGAACCCTCGTAGTACAGGAAGTAAAATACGACTTTCATACCAGATCCTGTGAAAATTAAAATTATCTTAACTTTTAAGCTCTATTTATGTCAGTATATGTTTTAAAAGAAGATAATAAGAAAATTTTACAATAATATAATTCAATTTATGACATTTAAAAGAAAAACATGAAAATAGTTTCTTGACATATCGAGTCAGTTTTATTTATTTCAGTGTAACATTTTTTATATAATCACATTAAAAAAATTGATTGTAAATTCTATAATGTTTCGATTTTCGATAGATTTAAGATGCGTGTTGTCTTCAAAATTTGAAGAAATTCGATTCGAATTCGAATAATAGTGAAAAAATTTAAGATCAATGAAATTTCCAAATCATCCGAAATGCTACCAACATTATAGTAAATATGTTTTGTATATATTGTGCAGTGTCTCTTTTTTAGGTGTTAAGATTTTAAATAAATCATGCGTTTTAGATTTTAATTATAAGGAATATTATGTGTGAAATACAATGGGATGCCCTTGCTGAAGTACGGTTAAATGGTACGGAAGTCTCCGACGAAATATATTGTTTATGCAGCAGGGTTTTTATACGGTAGGTAAATAATTTATCAGTCTGTCAACTGTCAAATTTATTGTTATTACGGGTTTTTCAAATTTCCACGTTCGGTTAAGTTTTTTAAACAGTTCCCCTCATGTACATATTTTCAAAGGTTAATTTCTATTAATTAAATCGGATATAAATGTACGTAAAACAGATTATACACGACGAAAATGGATGACAATACGACCACTAAAGCGCCGGATATCCAGGATTTCTGCATTATAAAACCGATAAGTAGAGGAGCGTTCGGAAAAGTCTTCCTCGGATGTAAGAAGAATAATGATAGCACCATGTACGCAATTAAAGTCATGAAGAAGACGGAAATGATCAATAAGAATATGGTCTCGCAAGTTGTTAACGAGAGAAATGCCTTGGCTCTTACGAAAAGCCCGTTCTGCGTACAACTGTATTACTCATTACAAACACCTTCTTCAGTGTATTTAGTCATGGAATATATGGTCGGGGGAGATTTGAAATCGTTACTTAGCGTGTACGGATTCTTCGATGAAAATATGGCTTCATTTTATATAGCGGAAGTTTGTTTAGCGTTACAGTATTTACACAAGCATAAAATTATACATCGCGATATAAAACCTGATAATATGTTGTTGAGTCGGGAAGGGCATGTTAAATTAACCGATTTCGGCTTGTCGAAGGTGCATATACATCGTGATTTGGAAATATCGGATTTTGAGAACTCTACCCCGAATTTATGTACTCGTACTCCAGGACAATTGTTGAGTTTAACTTCGCATTTAAATTTCGGTTCGGGGGCGAAGAATATATCACCGTTTAATTTGCAAAGCCCTTTATCGGATAAAACAAATGATTCGGATGTGTTAAAAGAGAAAATTTCCAAATCAATTAATTTTACAGTGAAATCAATTCGCGATATATCATATAATGATACCACGTTACCTACTGTGAATAATATATCCGGTATTGCACCTTTTCAATCAGCCGAAGCATTTACGCCATTGTTAGATACAGAAATGAGCTCGTACTATACTTGTTTACATTGTGGAAGTACTGATGTTACCGATGATAATATGACTTCTCCTGTCAGCCGAAAGATTCCGAAACGATGTTGTGTTGTTGCAACGAGGAATAAACGAAAATATCGATCACCTTCCCCAACGAAAAGGAAAACTTACGTTCGAACTGGTTTAACAGGTGAAATCGAGATGTTACGATTGAATATTGTGAGTTCCCCAAAGGGAGTGACGTTCAGTACACCTTTATCGGAGGAAAAGATAAATAAGATGAAACATAAAACTACCACATTTGATATATCAGAGAGGAATGGTTCGATTAAAAAAGAATTCAATTCGAATGACTTTACAAGTCCTCCTAACGATAGTTCTGTAAACAATTTCCATAATAACGTCACACCGAAAACACCAAGAACACCCTATCGTACTCCAAAATCAGTTCGACGAGGTCAATACAGTTCGGATCAAAGAATTCTGGGAACTCCTGATTATCTAGCTCCCGAACTACTTCTGCAGCAAGGTCACGATGCTGCGGTTGATATATGGGCGTTGGGTGTATGTTTTTATGAGTTCGTAACAGGGATTCCACCCTTTAACGACGTGAGCCCTCAAAACGTGTTTAAAAACATCTTGGAGAGGTGTATAGAATGGCCGACTGGTGATGAGTCCTTATCAGATGACATCGTTGATAGTATCGAGAAGCTGCTCACTTCGGATCCTCTAGCACGACCTACAGCGATGGAAGTTATGGGATTGAAGTCGTTTCGATTGACAAATTGGGAGAATTTGCTTGAAACTAGTCCCCCGTTCATACCTGATCCGTACGATCCAACCGATACAGGATATTTTCAAGCTAGAAACGATTTATTAAATTTTAATGTATCAACTTTTGATTCGTATTGAATTTATACCAATTAATAATAAGTCTAAGTCATCTTGTCTATTTTATCTTATTCTTTATAAAATGTTAATAATAATATATTTTTAAGCTTATTTATAGTATTTTATATATACTAACTTTTGCTTCGTTGTTTTTTTTTGATTAATAAATGGAATGCTTACAATGCTGAAAAAAATTTTATTTTCCTTTATTTGTTTTTATGTTGTAGTAGTTACAGTGCTAAGCTCAGGTTAAGCTCCAATTGTCTTGACGATCTCAGTGGTTCGGAAGTTGAGATTTCGAATGAGGAAGAAATTAAAGAAGAGACGCATGATCAGTATCAAACTCAGGATAATCACGATATAAAGCATGAAGTAAGATTTATTTTTAATTCGTTATACAGTACCTAATTGCTATAAAATGATGCCAATTTTTGTCTTAAATTGAGTGAGCACTCTGTATATTTTCAGTTTTGAGAACTGTCAAAATATACAGGGTCCTGTTTAAAATTAAATAAAATACGTCATTTTCTGCGAGACCCGAAATAGAAAAGGATATTGTATGTATCATCCATTTCCTCCACCACCTAAAACTATTTCAGAACAGTCTCCTCTAAATCAGACTCTCCATAGTTTGTTTATTGTTTTTCAGTATTCATTTTATTACATAAAAATTAAAATACCATCCTAGCCATCTCAATTTATTCATCACTTTGTACCATCTAGACGCCTGTCTAATAATTTTCTAATTCAGATATTTTCCTGTTATTCAAGCCTTTTTACAGTTGGAATCGTTATAGAAATTATTTGAACTCTACTAGCATTAAGAATGGGTTTCGCGTTAGAAATCATACATTAATTAAAATATTCCTACAGGTGGACGTAGAAGCCGTAAGTTGCTATTGCAGTGCCTCACATACCGACAACATATCAACCGATGAACACGATAGCCTAAAAGAATCTCACGTGAATCCCAACAGCAGATCGATCCTATTAAAAAGCCTTCAGTCGAGCGACAGCGGCGCCGATCTCACCGAATGTTTCAAGAACGACTACGAATCCGCCTGGCACAAATACTGGTCCACCAACGGGGAACACATCATCTGGAACTCGTGGATCTCCAAGTACAGCGATTACATCAACCCTGAATATCTTCCTAATTACGCTTATAACGAAACCAGCGCCGGCGATAATCACAGGACGGATAGGTCGTCGGAACGAAATTTCAAGGCCATTCACGAACATTCCAAGAATAGATTTACGTTTGATAAGAACGACATCGAACGATACAATTTCGAAGCTAATACGAAACCGGATACTGAATTTGTAGGGTATGTATCGATTATTATGACCATTTATGTTGACTAATTCTCGCGTTACAGTTGCAGGTTGAATCGGATAGACGAAAAAGCCGAATTAAAAGAGAGCAAACCGCCGGAAAATCAGCATCACCATCACCACCACGTTCTAGTTCGGGCTTTATCCGGTAGCGATTCCTACGATAAACTCCACACCGAGATATCGGAAGGTTGGAATCCTCTGTCACCGGTTAGTATCGATGGTGAAACGGAAGCCGAAAGATTGCTGAGTTCCCAATGCGGATCACACGCGAGCAGTTCCGTTAGAACCGTCGATTCTATGACGAACGTGACGCGCATGACGATCTCTTCGTTCGAATTAAGCGATAGTTCGAAAATTTCCGACAGCATCTCTTCGGTAAGTTCCGTACAAAGTTCCTTGAGCTCGACGAGTTCCGACGATATCGACGAATCCACCAACGATTACCAACATCAATGGCACATCTTATGGAAGAGGCATTACGAGGAGGAATACATGACTGAATATAGAAAATTTATGGCTTCCGTTGGGGAATCAGACTCGAAAATAATAGGGGGAAAATTAGTAAGGAGCTATCGACGTCTCACGAGAAAAAATTGAACTCTATCGATTCGGAAAAATCGAGTTCGCACGATTTCAAGAACGTCAACGTTATGTTGAACAGTCTCGCTTTGGATATCGACCAGTCCGAACAGGAGGATGATTTGCAAATGAAGAGTGATGAACTGTTAAGCGACGTTTCTGTTGAAGATGAGCCGGATAACGACGAGCAGAATATGCTCGGTGTTGAGCAATTTGATGACATGGTAGCTATGGGATTACCAATTAAGTTTGGTAAACAACCCCAGCAGAGTAATGTTAAAAAGAGGTAGGATTCAAATTCTTCTACGATAGTTAATAAAATTTAAAATTGGAATCTATAGGGTGTAGAGGGAACGACATGGATTAAAATAACAAAAAAGTCTTAATAAACATGGTCCACAAAGTAACTGTTTCGAAGATATGAAACATTTATTACAAACAAGAAAGTAAGCTTTTAACAAAAACAAAAAACTAAGTTACATAAGATATTTCGAACTGTTTCTCAAATCCTCTCATTGGTTCGAATTTATTGACAATTTTGGTTAATTCGTAGTTGCAACTCCTTAAGGCTATTTACATGAGCACCATAGACTGATGCTTTCAAATATATTTTTCTTGTTTGTTTTTAATTTACCTAATCTTGATTGGCTACCGTCACAAAGCAATCATTTTGTGCCACACAATTATAGTGACGATAGTCGGTATATTGCCTGATCGTTAACAATTAACAATTATGCTCCATCATGCTGGAGCTACATTTGTTGCCTTTGGTCTAAAGGAATATCGCCTGCATTACTCATCCAAATATTTAATGAGAAACATGTCTGGTGTCTAAATTCCATCCTATTATGAAAGTTAACTCTATTTCTTGTGAACCCGGCTTTATTTATAAAAACAATGTTTGCAAAAGGACGGGGAGGGGGGTCATCATCATTAGTGCGTAGAAACCAGCGACAAAAAAAACGATACGTGCTTGATGATCAAGTGGTTAAGTCTGCACTCCTTGTACCGGGTGGCCAAATAAGAATGACGCTCGGTCGTACCTGAGGAACGGTTTACAATACGGCTTCGGGAAAAAATTTATCGCTAACCAAACTGGCCCCGAAAAACATATAATAGAGGGTTAGGGAAGGGGGGTGGGAGGCGACTTTGTTTTGTTTTGAGGGAACACTTATAAATCAGGTTCTATGGAACCGAATTTTGCTACGTTCGTCTCGTTGAAAACAGCCCCACTACATCAATTTAATACTTACACATTTGAACCAATCTAACAAGCGACGTGCATATCAGAGGGCGCTGTAATATGCCACATTTCAACATTTTTCTTAGTATCGTAATTACCGCACTAGGACGGTAATAAAGCATTATAATCCAGAATGGAGGAAGTGATGCTGCTTTGCTATTATTGAATGTAGATTCTTTGTTTTTTAATCAATGCATTTTTCCTCAAAGCTAAAGTAGGAGTTTTTTTTCTATTTTTATTGAATAATAAGTTGCATTGTCCATGATTATCACACATCTAGGTTCAAGAAGTGGCAATGTATTTTTTTAACACCCTGTATAGCTGTAATTAGTTGTTTTTTAATTACTGAACATGTTTTCCCTTTTCTCAATATCTTTCAACACATTGAAACAGTACAAACGTTTCCTGAAAAAGTATCATATTATTATACTCGTAAAATATAGTTAGAAAAAGAACACGGAAATAAAAGCAAAAATGTTAACACAAAACTTTTTTTCTTCGTTTCTAGTTCCGAATTGAACCGCAATTTGGCCCATACCAAGGATCATATCAAATCAGCCTTTAAATTGATGGGATTAGAATATTCGGAGAGTAAGAAGACGCTTAAAGGACACGTCGATTATAAGATGAAACACATACGTCTACAAAACCGTCACCTGAAACTGCACCAACACAAAAATGACGACAAACCAGTTCCTAAACATATACGATTTGACGACGATGGTAACATAATAGCCGAGAATAAAGGAATCGAAGAGGTAACTTCGATTCGATAGTGATTCTTATGTTTTAACGTAAATATTTTAAACAGCCGCAGGTCTCCGATAACTCTGATTGTAAGCAGAGTTCGAGTTCTAACACTGAAGATAACTTAGATTTAGATGTGAGTAAGTTCGATAACGTATCGCAAGAAGAGGGCGATAAAGCGACCGATAACGTTGTAAGGAAGAGGAGACGCAAGAGAAAGCTCAATTTACCGACTGAGATTAAGGAGAATCCGAAACTGAGGAAGTATTGGGAGAGGAGGTTTTCTTTATTTAACAAGTTCGATCAAGGGATTAAACTTGATGAGGGTAATAAACTTAATTTTTGTTTGTTTGTTATTTAATAGCAGTAGCAATTTTATATATTTTTTTGATAACTGCTGTAAAAAATGACATACCAAATATTAGAATGTTTAATTAATATCAAGAATACAAGAACACTTCGCTGTACACAACAGGGAAACTGCTGACAACGAAGTTTTGCATAAATAGAGTTATTTCTTCTTTTTATGTTGGCTATTGCCTTCTCTAATGAAAAACCCGCAATAATCTCTCATCATGGCAGGATCCCACCTACCCTGACATTGTTTTTCAATCGTTTATTAAGAATAAGGCACTGCCTACGCGAAGGCCTAGTAGCTAAACACTATCAATAACTTCTCTTCTGCAGCCGTAATTTATTGGACTGAAACCATTCTTCCGCTTGCACCATTACAGTTTCTGTTTTCACTTACATCCTTTCACTTGTTTTCTCTCTAACTATCAGCGAGGTGTCATCTGTATATAGGCAGATTCTGTCAGCTGAAACATTTTGTACAACATCATTAATAAGTATGAGAGAGAAGTGGTCCCAAAATAGATCCTTGGAGGACACCCTGCTTAATAAGCAGCGTGACCGATCTTTGGGTTTGTAGTTCAACAAATTCTTGTCAATCAGATAAGTAAGATGATAGCAAGTCGTGGCCATTCCCACTTATACCATAATAAAGAAATTTATCCATCAGTACCTTATGATCTACAGTGTTAAATGTTTTTAAAGAGTTTTGTCAAAATGCCTAAGTAATCCTCCGTTCCTATACATTGATCTCCCTTATAATTTTCTTCAGCTCTTTATGGGTCACCGGAGAAAAATTATGGCGTTGATCGGTTTGAAAGACGCTAAGGTATATTCTCATTCGCTCTGAGTATTTGATTCCTCGTCCGAATACCCAGGCACCTGTTCCTTTGTCTGTTTTAGAACCATTCACATAAGTATGTACCATTTGATGGTGTTTTCTTTTATGCAATAAGTGTAGGATTCTCCCACTCATTATCTACTTGAGAGAATTTAGTACAAATTAAATACAAAACTTCTCCTTATATGGAAAACGTGCAATTGATTATTTGCCTGCAAATGTCAAATTTAGCATAAGAATAGCAATAAGTCAAAAAGAGTTAGACTTAGGTATATGACATTTTACATTTTATATTCAGAATTTCACGTAGAATCTAAAAACGTGACAATATAAAGGGTATTCGATTTAAAATTACGAAGTTGGTGCTTACTTCCGGTATACCCTGGAGCGCCGCCATCCTAAACATATTTTAGGCGAATGGCTCCCATCGACTTTAGTATAGTGCCAAAATTTCAGATCATTCCTAGCCATAGTTTTCCCACAATCGATCGTTGCAGTTCCCGGTAAACCACCTTGTATAATAAGAACCGGATTTTAATATTGATCAACAGGATTAATATAGTTTCGTCTGTCTAAAATTACCAAGGAATTACTTTTGTCTGCTTTTGTGTATATACAGTCTTTTTATCTCAGGTTTTTGATCATCTGCTTGTCAATCAGGGTCTCTTCCACCGGTAATTTATCTTCATTTTCTTCTTCCGTCAATTATACCGATGATTTGTTAATGATATAGGTTTCGTTTGATATGGACGTGTTTAGACTGTAGTTTCGTTATATTTATGGCTTGTTTTAAATTAAGTAGTTTCTTTAATAGCCGACTGTATATATTAGATACTTCACTAGCTCATCAATCTGTACATAATAGTCGATTTCCGTCAGGGAAACCAATTTGGCATTTAGCTGCAAAATTTGTACGAATTAGGACTACATTCTGACAGACCTCGCATAACTCGTTTAAGAGTGGTTGGAAGACCAAGAACTACGGCAAGAAAACGATCCAAGCAGTTAGGCATTTCCTGACTTTCATTATACAGAATGTTAGTGAAAGACTTGTGCCTGTTTCGTTACAAAATTAAGGTAACCCATAGGGTACTGCCTGCAGGCCTCGAAAAATGAATGCAGTGTTGTAATGCTTTGGTGAACCTTGAAAACGAAATTCGAGATAATGAGTAACGAACCCCTTTCTGCTTGCATAGAGTTGTAAATAAGGTTCTACGGCAGTGGGAGCCCACAAGCTATTCGCCAGCAACCGCCAACATGATCTAAAATTTACAGTATGATGTGGCGTTAGTGCTTGGTCTTTTTTTTTAAGAACGATCAAGGAAGAACAACTACCGTAAACGGTGATCGTTACAGAATGATGCTACAACATTTTTTGGCTACAAAAAATTGAAGAACTTTAGCTGAAGAATATATGGTATCAACAGGTCCTGTTTTAAGTGTGCCCTACTTTTGCTTATGAGTTTATCTCAAAGATCGGATTTTTGTAATTCATCCTGAAACTCTAGTAGGATTAAAAACCGATATTCGGGAAAAAATTCCAAGCATATCAGCTGAGTTGTTAGAGAACGTAATGAAAAATGATTTAGAAAGAGCTCGTTACTGCATTAATGCTAGAGGTGGTAATTTAATTGATATTATTAAGAGAAATTTTTGAAATTTAAGTAAATATTTCCGATTTACCTCTATTTTGCGCCACCGTGTACATCGAATCTTACCAGCAGCAGGTGTTCTTAGTGTAGTGAATCAAAAATCAATTTGCTAACATTAAATTTAAGTTTGGTGTGTCATTGACTTTTACGATCGCCTTGTATAAAAAATAGTTTTAAAACATTGCACATGTAATTGTAATTTCTCACTGTTTAGTAGTGTTTGATACAGACTTTTTATTCTATTACAGAGAGTTGGTATTCAGTAACACCAGAGTTAGTAGCTAAACATACAGCACAACGATTAAAATGCGGTATTATCATAGATGCATTTTGCGGTGCAGGCGGAAACAGCATCCAATTCGCGCAAACTTGCAATAAAGGTAATCTATCTCGATATTTTAACGAACATAACTAACACTATATCAATTTTGTTCAAATTACAGTCATCGCCATAGACATCGATCCGAAGAAAATCGAGTTGGCAAGGAACAACGCGGAAATCTACGGCGTTGCCGATCGTATCGAATTTATAACCGGTGATTTCTTAAAGTTACACGACAAATTAATAGCCGACGTGGTATTCCTGAGTCCTCCGTGGGGCGGTCCATCATATCTATCGGTGCCCACGTACGATCTAGAGCAATTTCTACAACCCGTACCTTTCAAACCGTTAATGGACACCGCTAGAGTTATCACGAAGAATATAGCAATATTTTTGCCTCGAAATGCAAATACACAACCGGTAAATATCCATCTTCATTCACGATATTAAATTTTAAATGTAAATATATTTTGCAGTTACTACTCGCAGCTGGACCAAACGGTTACGTTGAAATAGAACAAAACTTCATCAATAAGAAATTAATCGCTATTACCGCATACTACAATGATCTCATCAAGCGTATTTGAGAGAGTAATTTTATTCATGTCTAATATACATACATAAGTACAACACCTTCTACTTCAATTATTACAGTATTCGGAATGGTTTACGTCTATCTATATTTTTGTAATAACAATTTCACTTCACTACACATCCAGTACAAAAATAATAATTAAATATATTAAACGGGAATTTTCATTTCACTAAAGCAGTACCTACTATCATCTACTTGACTAACATTATACGTGATTATTTCTTTATTATATTTAAACAGCGACATGTATGTATGGTTTTTGTTTTTTATTATTATTTTGGAAGTTATTTCTTCGTTTTCCGTAAAATAATGTTCTGTAAAATGTAAATTATCTTTTTTTAACTTGTGAAATCTTTTATTTAAATTTTAATAAAAATTATAATGGCATGTCTTGTGTTTGTTTTACCCTAAACATACATATTTATACCTAGAAGACATTATTAGCCATGGTAGAATTATCCCGAAGAGCCTAAGCACACAAAACAGTGCTATAACATAAACAGAGTGGCATTTCCACTTGAGATTACTATCAAAATAAGGGCCAAGAAATTTTAATTCATAAACTCTCAATTCCTGAAATATGTCCACTTGTAGGTCAATAAAACAACAATTAATTAAATACCAATTTATTCCCGAACATATAATACTATGTTTTCGTTAAGAAGAAAGAGAAAAATAGATTGAAATACAAATAATTCAACTTATTTCAATTTTTATAATTGTATTAAATCAATATATCCTTCATTATTACTTGAGAATGTAATTAAAATTCGATATATCAATGAATTCTTTGTTTTTTAGATATTTTTGTTGATAGGCATTGCCAAAGTGGAAATATTTCAGGAATTGATAAGTAAGTACATAAAGGCTAAAGATAAGTACATAAAGGCCAGAAAATAGATATATTAATTAAACTCTAGTTAAAACAGAATTATTAACAGATATGTTTAAGTTGAGATCATTTCTGTTTTGATATTGATGAAATCTCACATAAAATGTCTTAGATTCATTCAATTTTAAATAGCTACCATTTAAATAGAACATTAAGTCAGTCATGATGGAACTACAGTTCTCACCTAGGAGATTACTATCAATACTGGACGCCAACAAGGTAGTATCGTCCGCATATAAACTAAGTACATAAGATATCATTAATATGTAAATCAATATTATTCATAAATAGTATGGGACCAATAACAGATCCCTGCGTCACACCCATATTAGATGGTATTCTATTCGATTTAACCTGAAGAAGTTTGTTATTTATATAAACAGAAAACTAAAAAAAAATTTAATTCAATGAAGAGCTGTTCCTCTGATGCCGATGTCATAAAGTCTTTTAAACAAAATGTTATGATTTACACAATCGAAGGCCCGATTAAGATCACAAAAGATTCCAACAGAGCCCTCACCACTATCAATATGTCCAAGAATTCTTTTATAAAACGTAAAAAGCGCAGTATCAGTGCTCTTATTTTTAGTAAAGCCATGCTGAACCCCAGAAATAATAGGGACTTTATCAAGAAATTTTTGTAATCTCTCCAAAAAGCAATATTCAAATATTTTAGATTAATTTTTTTTGACAGTACTCAAGACGTGTCAAAATAAGAAAAAAAAATTGTTTGAAGGTTACGACGGTCAAAGTTGAAACCAAATAATCGATTTTACAATTTCATAACAGTTGGAGTATCTATTGGAAACCGCAATGGTCAAATCTGAAAGGAAACAACTTGGTAGGTACCAAAAATATATTCACAGTAACATCTGTCACAGTTAACAGCTGTCTAAGTCTAACTGTTGCACTCACCAAAACGAAAAGACCGCCTATACTTTTACAAATTTTACATATGTGTCAGATGCATTTTCATGGCTACAATCGCCCAATCCGAACAAATACTATTTTTACAATTTTACAGCTGTCAGAAACATTTTGATAAAATCAAATGTCAAATACGAAAAAAAGTTGTTTTTATAATTTGATAGTTGTCAGTGGTTATTCAATAGTTACAACGTTGAAAACTATAAAAACATCAGCGATTTTATAGTTTTACAACTGTCAGAGTATCTATTAAAAGCCAAAGTGGTCAAATCTGTTTGAAAGGGGAAACTCTTTCACCAACAGGACAAAAACATATCTCCACCGGTCCTCCTCTAACCCGGCCAGCATCGAATATTAAAATTTCATAGGACAGATACGTCAGCACTATTCAACGCGGCTGTAGTTCGATCGTGAGTGACACGTTGGCACGCCACTGAGTACTTACTCTACCCGTAACTAATGAATAGACTCGTCCGAATCAATATCGTATGAAATATAATTATGTATTATTGTGATATATAAGCTTGTTCTACACGGTACTAGATTCGTCTTTTTTCCATACTAGTTTCTAGTAACTAGATCTCGACCTTGAAGTTTGAAAACTATAAATCTAGAAATAAAGTTTGCATATTCGAGAAAAATTTTGCGGTATTACCAACCGCACTTAACCTTTAAATAAATGCAGCTACGATTAACGATCAGCTGATCGCTAAATTTGTGTTGGTTAACCTGACAAATCTTCTCTTTGCGCATGTTCTAGTTTCGATTTAGTATGAAAAGTAGGACAGGATCTAGTTTTTAAAATAGTATAGTATCTAGTATAGCATGAAAACTTGGAACAATATTCGTGTTCTACACGATACTATTTTCAACTTTTTTTTCTAGTTACTAGAATCTAGTATGGAAAAAAGACGAATCTAGTACCGTGTAGAACAAGCTTTACAGTTGGTAGCAGTGATTTGAAACTGCTTATATCCGAACAAACTAACATTTGCTTAATATTGACAAAGAAGAAGTTAGTTTTATGTATGCAAAACGTAATAAATTGATTGAGATCTATCATTAATTGAAGTGACATTTATAAATTCTAGTATCATTAATTTAAAAATCAATACTGCCAAATACGAAGCTATATCCAAGGCTTTCTCGAATCATTTTTTAAATGATCTCATGCTAGTATTCGGACTCCACATTTTTCGATTCCACATACGATTTGCAACAACTTTTATGTAGGACAGCGTTTACCTATCCTCAACGCTATTTTCTGTTACATCAACCGTTCAGGTTGAACTCAAGGTTAACTGTAGTTGGTACTACTGCCAGTAACACGTAAGTGTCATGTGTACCATCACGGACTTTAATAATGTCCGGTCGATAGAGGTACAGTGACTTTCAAAGGTATCCGGACACGACTAGATAGAGAAATCCCTCGCGCTCAATACTTTATTCCAAAGAGCCCTAGTAACTCTAGTTTATCGCTCTTACAATAACATTGCATCATATGACTAGTATGGATAACGACCAGTGTGAATAATGGCCCGTATGGATTATGGCCGGTATGGGTAATGACCAGTATGGATAATGATCAGTATGAATAATGACCAGTATGTATAATGACCGGTATGGATAATGACCAGTATGAATTATGACCAATATGGATAATGATAATGACCAGCATAAATAACAATCTGTATTACAAAAATGGCAAATGTCAGTACATTTTGACACTAATTTATTGAAAGCATAAAAATTGTATAATTTTACTACAGGCTGATCCATTTAAATAAGCTGAGAAGATAATGCATTTGTGTTTTGAATCGCCCTGCATACAGATTTCGCAATATTGGCAAAATATAACTTTGCTAGAAAACTGTAAAAATATAAATAAGTTATTCCATCAGTATCAAAAGAATTTTAGGCTGTTTCGTGCGGAATACACAGGACGTTGAACACGCAATGATTTTCTGTAGTAATACCATAAGAGCTTTGAATTTATCGATAATTTCACGAATGCTTGTTGCATAGCGACGAAGACGAGTGTCAATTTGACAAGCATTTAAATCACGGCAGCCCGTAGGGCTGGAGTGGTTTAATTGTCAAATTGACACTAGTTATTAACCGCATTTCCATAATAACGCCTAATTATTCTACTATGAAAATTATCGATAAATTACCGCTGTAATTTCGAGTTGCTTCAGTAATACGCGAATCTGATTGGTTTATATTTGTATCTGTAAAATAATCAGACAAAATTAACCATCACTTCTGAAATATCCGGTATAACTCAATGAATTCAATCATGCATAACACCTTGATAGGAGTTTTTGATATTACGCTGTAATTAACGAAAAAATGAAATATGGTATTAATGCCCTTTGGCAATAATATTGAAATAAATTTTTAAAAACTCAATTTCGGAGAGTTTATAGGTATGCAAAATAATAACTTTATTAAAAATTATTTTTACTATTGTAAAAACAAAAATAGTATTATCACCAAACTACAAAAAGGAAATTCGTGCTATCGACATCAGAAAATTTAATGAATGACGTCAATCAACTTCCTTTACGGAAATAATTTTTAATGGCCCAATTAATTTAACACAAATTCTTTCTAAGCAATTATTTCAAAAACACTAACAGGCTCATCAACATTATGTGCAAATTAAAGTCTATTAACGTATTCTTACGCTTATTGCTTGTCTTCTCGTATATTAGAATCTTTGGGGCTGAAGATGTATGTGCGATCTTATTGTTACTATTGGTGAATATTATAAAACAACATTTCGATTTCTTTTAGATCGTAAAGGAAGAGTTTTTACCGTGGGAAACTTACCAGAATATTGACAATTTAACCGATAATGAAATCCGTGATAAAGTCATGAAAATCATAGCTGATTACATCGTTAGTATTACAAACACAAGAGTATGTATTCAAATACCTCGCTTTATGGTGAAGTGCTATCACGAACTTCTGATGATTAACCGTACATCAATAGACATTTTCAAAGCTTGTTCGAATAGAAGCTTAGTACCCTTGAGGTTATTTTTGAGTAAAAAAAGATATGGAGAGACAGGTAGACATAGTAGGGCATATAATAGTTTTTAAACGTTTAGAATATTTCACGAAAAATATATTAGTCAACGATTACTCCCACTTTTTATTTATACTTATTAAACTACTATATAATGCCGATTGGATTACATGGATGTTTGCAAATCAGTTTTGGGATTTCATCTCACTTTTAAAACGTAATAATTCTACAATAATGGAGATAAACCCTTACTACATTTTAAAAATGTGGAGACCATTCTCCGACAATATCTCCGGGTTAGTAGTGTATGACGATCTAAATTACGTGCATTTATATAAAAATGAGTCCGTAAGTAAACTAGATAACACAAATTTTTATATAGCAATATATATACCGAAGAATTATCTCGATGAAATTGCTAAAAATCTTTCCGTCGAAGAGAAAATAAATCTGCACGTAACTATGTTCATGATTTCAAATTATTGGACATCATGGCTTACATTGAACGACGACAACTGGCAGTTAATAGTCGACGTTCCTGGAATGTGCATCAATAACGGTTTACCTTTAATTGGTGTAGCTGGAATACGTTTCGGCGTAAGAAGAGAATTTAAGCTAAACGATATAGAAGCCCATGATTGCGCACTGGCCTTGTGTACGGAATTGCGATTTCTTCTTTTTCCTATTGCTCATCCTTATATATCTTGTCCTAATTCTGCGGGTAATAAATCGTCTTCAATAATTTGGCCGAACACGCCCAATGGAGGATTGTCTTATTCAGAAAATATCTGTATCAACAAAAATTTTGATATGATTTACAGTTTTTGCTTAAACGGGAAAAGATTTGAACCTAATATAGTTAATCAAGCAACGTGTTTGGAAAGATTACCTATTTACACTCAGCAATTATATAAACGCTTAAAATGTTTTTCACGTGACGATTTGCAATTTGTGAACGACAACTTTATCTTTAGACCGCAAAGTTATATCGACGTAAAAATATTATTATACCTAATTCACCTGGATCACCTATTCGATATACAATACCCTTTAGAAAGACAACTAGATTTAATCCATGAAGGTTTGGAATTTTTAAAGTTTGAAACTCAACCTTTTGATTTATTTAGAGTAATTTTCTCACTTTTTGATGAAATACATTTTTATACTCCCGTTAAATTAAAAAAAGATAATTTTATTCTAGCAACTACTGTTTACAATATATTTCCATTCGCTGGTTTTAGCTTGGAGAAAAATCATGGTTACAATTATAACATTGGATATTTACCGTTCGGAATCGCAACTAGTAATCTGTCAAATAATAACAATATTGAAGCTGCGGTATATATGCAGGACATTAATCCGAACATCTGTATGACCGTTATTTTTATTACATCAAATCATGAACTTACGCGAAATTTGTCATTTGTGTGTAAAAGTAGGATTATCATGCTGTTTATTGATTGTTGGGATGGGCAGAAATCCATTAAGGTCTCATTTTATATGAAAGTCCTACACAATTCTCACAAATTTAACATGTTTAGTAATGAACGATATAGTTTTACTATAGACGTAGAAGCAAATGACGTATGGTTAATTTGTGTGTCCGAATCAAAGGAAAATATATGTTACGCCAATAAAAACGTCACCGCGTATTTAAAATATATTAACTTGGGTGAAACTAGAACGCCCGTTGCGAACAGGATCATACAACCTTTAAACGTTTTATCTCAACTAGCAACATCCATGAATCCTAATGCTAAATACGCTTACATAGACCACAACTACATATTGCAAAATATAATTTACATTGGAAGCGGTCTGTCATCGATCGGAATATTCTGCATTCTATTGTCGGCGATATTTTTAAAAGATTGGTTCAGAAGTAGGTTTAATACCACGCAATTAACCTTAACATTAACGATTGAAATTATTTTCCTCTTTGTGGATCAGGATAGTGTGAAGCACGTCGGTTATATAATTTTCTTTTACTCCATCCTGGCACAATTTGCGTGGATGTTGATCATAGGCTATCAGCAATATCATCATTTTATTAAAGTGTTTAATAAATTATCTATAAGTATGAAAAAATCCTTACTATTAGGTTGGGTATCTCCAGCTTTAATTATGCTGATCCCTTCAATCCTTTATAAAGAATGTTTTCAATGCAATATATGTTACAAAAACTTCACCATCTTCCAACACTTCGTCATGATACCTATATGTTGCGTTATCGTTATCAATTTTGTCATCTACATGAGGGTTATTTATAGCATTTCTAAAGAGAAACGATCGGAAATGACCCCTAAAGCAAGAAAAGCTAGAATAAGAGCGATGATAGTTTTCCCTTTTCTGCTAGGGTTGTCCTGGGTATCCGTGTTTGCTATGATCGTACCGTCTGTATGGATTTCTGTTATTGGGTCTTATATGTTTCATATCGTAACACCTTCGCAGGGATTTATTTTATTCATTTTCGCCGTTTTGCTGGACGAGAAAACTAACCAGCAATGGCGTGAGAAATTAATGGCATTGTTTAATCAGAAAAAATAAGAATAAATCAATAAATAAAAACTCTCGTGAGAGACATGATTGTAATTTTAAAATAGTGTAAGTAAATATAGTTTTACTAATTTACTGTTATATTATCATACAGGGTGTAAGGATGAGTTTGACTGCCAAAATTCCAGCATATAGAGCAAGTAAATAGGATTAAAAAGTTTATTATGAAGTAGGCGTTAAAATAAATAGTTTTCCAGAAAAACAAAAGCAAAGTTCCAACTTTTAAATCGCGCTATCTTGGGCAGTTATAAGTAAGTATTTTAAAGTGTGAATTTTACAATGGACTCATCACGTAAATACAAAGAAAAAAATGTTATAGAAGTTTGTTCAACAATCTAAAGTAATGTTAAAAAAATAGAAATCGAAATACCTACATGTAAAATGTCTATAGACAGTCAATAAGAATAATATGATTTTTGTAATGATGTAGTAACCAAGGTAATGAAGTTATACCTGTCAGTAGTTGTCATTTATGTTCACTAAACTCTAGCAATTTATTATGGCTAAATACTCGCTTCAAGAACGTTTGGTTATTGTCCAAAAATTTTACGAAAAAGACTTTGGTCTAAAAATCGCCCTTCTGTGCCTGTCATTCGTTGCATCGTTAAGAAATTTGAAAGTAATTTTAGGTACTCTTCACGATGTAAAAACACCAGTTAGACGCGGAAATGAACTGTTGAGATTATTGCTGCTGTAAGAGCTAGTGTTGCAGAAGATCCAAATTTATCAATTCCTCGTTGTACTCAAGAGTTAGAACTAAAAAAAACAACAACTTGGCGAATTTTGCAAAAACATTTAAATTTACACTCACTCGTGTCAGATTGTTTTGACCCAAGAACTTAAACCACTGAACCATCGTCGACGATGGTGTGAAAACAATCCACAACAGATTCACGAGAAGCCTTTGCATCCCCTAAAGGTGGTGGTGTGGTTTATGGTATAGTGGTATCGTTGGACCAATTTTTTCCAAAATGAGGTTGGAGATTCAGTTAAAGAGAATGGTAACGATACCGACAGATGTTGACAAATTTTTTATGACCAAATTTGGATGCGCTTGATTTAGAAGATATGTGGTTCCAGCAAGACGGCGCTACATGTCACACTGCTCATGAAACTATCGCCATACTGTAAGAAAAGTTTGGAGAAAGGATAATTTCAAGGAATTCAACTGTTTCCTGGCCTCCAAGAAACTGTAATTTGTCTCCTTTAGATTAATTTCTGTGGGATTATTTAGAATCTAAGGTTTATGCTAACAGGCCACAAACACTTGATGCTTTCAGATTGAAGATTGAACGCTGCATTCGTGAGATTACGCCCGATTTGTTGCACAAAGTCGTTGAAAATTGGATTCGTCGAATTCACTCGTGCACACGAAGCCGAGGTGGACATTTAAACAAAGTGCTACACAAAACATAAATGTTATCGATTGTACTATAAGATAATATGAAAAGTGTGGTTATATCTGAAATCATTTCTATTTTATTTCATTTTACAATCATATCGTTCTTATTGGAAAACCCTGTACAAACAGATGCATGTGTTTCACAGCAGCTGAAGGCTGCGGCGTCGATAAGAAAATTGCAGACCTTTTAAAGAATAAACTGCCTCCTACAATTAAGTCGTATATGATTCCTGTCGTTTATTTCGTTTCAGTATAAATACAAAAATGCTCTAGGTTACATCAAACGATATTTTAGTAGACATTTAACTTTTTTAACCATGCACTTCCTAGATATGTATGTCATATTATTATATTGTATTATGTTATATTACTGTTATAATGTAAGTCTAATAAATTCTGTTACAATAAATCAATTTATTTTATTATTATTTTGATTTACAGTCAACAATCACATCCTGTGACGACGCTTATGTCGATTCACATTTTCATTTTTATGAAACGAAGATTCGTCTCCAAAAAGAATAAGATTAAAGAAATCTATTTGATCCCGGATTTGTTGTTAATTTCTCAACGAGAAAATTCATTTTAATAAGCAGTTAAATCTTAAGAAACCAGTAAACTATAATAAATATAAAAGTAGCTGGTTAACCGACAAAAATACCTACATTGATTTACCTATTCTATAAAAGAAAAGGTGAGAATATAATAATAAATTTATGATTTGAATCGACCTGTATACAAATAATATTAGAAAGATATTACTTTATTATAAAACTAAAATAATAGGACAAAAAATTACCATTTGTAAAAGAGAGAACTTCAAGATATTTCGTTTTGGCATACACACGTTGAACTCGCTATGATTTTCACACAAAATCGACCATAACTTCTGAAATAAATAAAACAATTGGTTCATATGATTGGCAATATAAAGCAATAAGGGTGAGTTTATCAATATGAGGATAAATAAATTAACTTGCAGATAAAATTTTATTCGTAACATAATTACAATGAAACCTTTATTGAGTGTTAAATAGAAGTTATCTGCAAGATAAAGAAATCCACCCTAAGTAATATATACCCTTACATCTATTAGTTAAAAAACTAAATAAATAACCCGGAGATCCACACTAAAAAAACAAAATTAATAAACATCATTTATTGAGTTGGGTTCATTAATACAACAAAAAAAAATATAGTGTGGATAAATTTATTTATTATATTGAACAACCTTATTTATTAGTCATACTGCTTAATAAATCGGTTTATCATATTAATAAAATGACGTTTATTACCTACTCAAACAAGAAATTATAAATTAGTGGGTTAATATAATGCAGCAGGTTATTAATTTAATAAAATATTTTATTAGTTTCTATTTCTTTCAGTTTACATATAACAAGTTAATTCTTTTAATAAATGTGTTTATTAAAATTATTAAAGTATTGATCGTTTGCAATCATTTCACTGTAACACAAATTGCTATTGTATGTATCTCCGTTGCTGCAGGTGGTGTGGTGAGCATAAAATCACTAGTTCTTTCCTTTGGATACAGATGCTTTTTATGCAAATTATTTTATCTGCTACATTCGTAGGTGTTGAAACTATTTTCTCTGGTAGTAATAATAATCGAAAGTCTTTTTAGTGTTATTACAGGAAAAAATAAATTATTTACGCTTTCCTTTCCATTTTATTCTATTATTCCTAATTATAATTTAAGATGGTAAAAATGCAATCGTTTTATGGATATTTGGTCCCTACAAAAAAAGTTATAAAAAAGATGTCCATGGCATGAAAACAACGATCAAGTATACCATAAAAGATTCTCAGGAATCATTTCTGTTTTGGGCGAAAACAAAGCAACAGATGCACGACCACATTATTTTTTTATTGAATAAAAAGGAAAATATTCAACCGTTTATTGTAGCGATAGGAGATAATATTACTAATATAGATGAAATATACCTCTATATTGAAGGAATTGTATATAACATTCAAAATATTATGCGTGCGGTTGATAGTTACAAAACTTATCATCTTTTTGATTTAAAATATCCTGAGGCCAGCATTATATTTTGGAATTTCATAGAATATTGGCTTCTATAATGTCACTTCCAAAAACACTAAATTTCCAAAAGTCCATATATTAATGAATGAACTGGAAAATTTATAAGTGAATATGTATCATAAAGTGTACTCGTAGCTTTAAAATTTCTAGATAAATAATAGTAAAATTCCTACCCTGTTTTTTGTATCTACACTTAAAATCCACCATACTATATAACAAAGCTTATTTTTGTACTTGCACGTTTTCACTTCACGTTTTCACCTTCTTGGATTTGTTTATATTATTCAGCCAATTATTAATAAAGTTTGCTAAATAATATAAACAAATTTCAATAAGTGTAGTATGTGTGTAAGGTGGAAGTATAATAAGTAAGTAAACTTAGTAATTAATACTATACAGTTATTAATTAATTGAATGAATTAATTTCATATGATCAATATACACTTATATTAATACAATAAAGCACATATTTAGTAATATTAAAGAGTTTATTTATATTACAAACTTGCTTAATATCATCAAAAAGTTATTTCATCACTTTAACGTATACAATTTATTGAAGCAATAATTTTCGATTGTTATATTAATAATGAAGTCGAACAACGTAATCATTATACCAACGATTTTTTTTGTTGTATGGATAAAGGTATATATTTATTAATACAATAAATGCATATACGTTGTATTGATAACTGGGTTCGTTGGACGAATTTTGATAAAAAAATTATTGAATTAATGTACTTTTTAATTATATTCGTGTACATTTTTTGTTCAGTGCAGTCCGGAGAATACGGTACACAAAATTAACAAAATGATTAGATCTTCTTTTTTCCATTATCAACCAATTCAACTGATTAATATAATGAGACCTGAGGTCCTGTAGTTTTAAATTAAAAATGAATCTAATGCAAGAGTTCTGTACCTTCTGGATCCGACATTGCGTTAACCGATCTATCCTCGGGCCATAGACAACAACACAATAATTAAATAGGGATCAAATTAAACTGAGACGTAAAATATCCATGTTGTAAGATAATGAATGTGTATAATGAAAACTTCCTCTTTTCCATACAAAATTTTTAATAATTATCTAGATCTAGAACATGTTTCGGCCAAAGGCCATCTTCAGCTAGAATAAGAAACATGAACAAAATGGATGACAGGTCACATGTATAGTCAAATATTTAAAGGATGCTTAACAATAAAATTAAAATGTTCACATGTCATTACGACGTAATTTGGTAGATTAAATTAATGAATGTTAAATGAAGTTGCGACACTAAATGTTAAAAATAGTTAAATTTAAATAAAGGTAAAAATGGGGGAATTGAAACAATACATTGTATTGGCGTTAAAAATGTTGTAAGGAAAAGAGGATGTTTTCATTATACACTGAATCATAAAATTAAAGTGTTACATAAAAAAGATTTAATTCCTACATTTAGTAGGTATACATGTTTACTTGGATAGAGACAACACAAAATGCCGTATGCTTGTTAGCAAAGTTTAATCTATGGGTGCCAACAAACAGCACAAGCTATGGCCCTCTTTCTTGCTTTATCCAGACCAAAAACAATGGCAGAACTTTTTTGAGGGTTAATTTTCAAATAATGGGAAATTGCATATTTAAGTGAATTAGATATATCATCATTTATGTTAGATTGGGCAGACCCAAGATCATTTGTATTAAAACTCGTAAGAAGCTGCGTATCATTAGCATAAAAATGGGTAGTACAAAATTTTAGGCTCGAATCAAAATTATCTGTGTATAATGAAAAAAGGAGGGAAACCCCAGATACGAAGTTAAGATGGATAACAATACCTAGCAATAAAACAATATCTACATATATCAAGGAATTCTTAATGTATTTAAAAACTAGTAAGAGATTATAATAATTGTTGTGGCCGTTCGCATTCAAGCACACACCGAAAAAAAATTGTAATGCTAATTGCTATAATTGTAGGTTTTTATCCTACAATTTATAGCACTATAGGCTCCAGGCATAGACTGTAGTATTTTTTTCCAAAAAATTGTACTTAAAAATTGTAGAGAAATTTACTAAATTATATAGCAAAAAATGTTATATATCTGTAGAACGCGGCTTTGAATAGAATACTTTTTACTACAATTTGTAGCATTTTTTAATAGCTGGTATAGTATTAATCGTTAGTCTTTTTAATAAATTTGGTAGTAATTATTACTATATAATAGTAATATTTAATATAATTTGTAGTAAATTTTAGTATAGACGTATAGTGATGAATACGAGAATTACGTGAAATTTTACAATGCTGACATTAGCGGAATTTAGTCTTTGGATACTAATGCTTTACTATTACTACACCTTCTAGAAAATATAGTAATAGAGTAATAGTTAGCACTACTATCCAAAGATTAACTTTCGCAATTATTCAATCCAGTGATGTGAAGATAAGAGATGTTTAGGTAGCAAGAAAATTGTAGAGAAATATGAATAAACATAGTATTTATTACAACACACATAAAATACAATACAGTAATATACAAAAATGTTATACAGTACTATACAAAATTCAAACATTGTACCTTATTACATATTAATTTTTAGTGGTTTCTAATGCAAATTATCTAATCGTATTACGAAACTAGCAGTTAACATATTTATGCATGCATGGCCGCCATTATGTATGTATGTTAGGAACTGATATATGATTGTACTTACTCTAAAATAATTTTAGTAAAGTTGTTTTGCGTTAAACTTATACCTTTAAAAATACCCTCTAACGTTGAAAATCTCCAGTCTTCTAATAATGTTGCAACATTTTCCATTGTTTCATAATACATATGTAGATAATTAAAATGCACAGCATAAAACCGATAAAACTGTAGAACATCTATAGAAGAAGAATTGACACAAGTGGATTGATTATGCGCATGCGATAGTGGTGAATGATGCAATAGGATACCACCACCACCTTATTATCTATTTAAATTAAATTAAATCACAGAAATAATATTAAGTTTACAAGGGTGTATTATATTAATATCGCGTAAGTTCATGATAAGAACGATGAATGGTTGGAATGAGCTTGTATCCAAACAAGAACGAACACTGTTTTATTTAGATTAAAAGAATATTTGTTTTTCTACAAGTAAAAAGTGATACATATTACATTCTATTAGCAACCTCGAGAAACAAAACTGTATAAAAACTCATGTAATTGCCCCTAAAATCTAACCTAAATTTACATATGATAACTGTTGCTATTCCAGGTAATCAATTTTGATTTTTATTCTAGCAGAAAGTGCTATAGTACGTGATCCTCCAAACTAGTATGAATTCTTTCCGTAGCTCTATGCAGCAAAAACACATTGTATCTGCTACATTTTGCATTTTATTGTAGTAAAATCTAAGATATTTTAATCTACCAAAAGATGTATTAAAGAATGCCAAAAAATATGAGAAAGTATACTATAATACTCGTAGTACAATATTGTGAGACTAGAAGCAAAGCCACGATGATAATATTTGTCACAATTGTAGCGATCACTCCTACAATACTTCAGACACAATTTTGTGGTAAAAAATACCAAAGCGTTTTTCTCAGTGCAGTGTTAAACGTTAATAAACATCCTCAAGTGTTTCTCTTTGTAGATCTTAAGCAGAGAGCCTGATGTGTTGTCCATTCCAACTTTTTAAAGCAATAATATAAACGCATTTAACGGATAATTATTAACTCACAAGGATCAAACAACGAAGTTTGATTTTGACGTTGGACTTTGACAATAAATCTTTGAGAACGCTTATTTTCTATGGCACACTCACACTAAACTATCAATTTTAGGCATATGACATGTGGGATATAAAAGATGTAAAATTGGACGGCGAAGACGACTAAGTAATAAAATATGGGGGCAGGAAGCGGGTGAGCATTTGAAAAAATTAAGTTATGGTTCTTCAACATTTCAAAGAGTTAACGTGCCATAGTAAAGTAACCACGCAATGTAGACAGCTGTTATCGGCGCTAAAATATACTCCAACATGTTATTTAAGCATATTATGAATTCTAAATTGATATCCCAAAAATCAAGTGTTCTCTGATTTTTTTAATAAATGTCTGCTAATTTTTATAGAAAAAAATCGAATAACTACAAAACGCTCGAATTAAATTAAAAAAAAACTCAAGGTATTTATAAATTTTAAAGATAGGTAAATCCAAATATGTAAAAATATATGGGGTGTTCCATTAAAAATGACAAAGTAGATGGCGATTTCCGGTATAACCGGAAGCTCTAGAAATCTAATAATATTTTTTTATTTTTTATTGAAGAGAACACAATCAATTATGCATCATTCTGAATTTTCAAATTTATATTTTGGCCAGAACCCTATAGACTTCTAATGAACGATATGGCTGAGACACCCTGTATATGCACATGATAGTTTAAGATATTTATTTATTATGTGATACTACAATTATTATTCTTAATGATAATCATGTTTAGCCTATTTAATTTTAATCAATTTAATTTAAAGCCAACCAAATCTTAAATCACATGTGCGTCGTATGAGACAAGTTTGTTTGTACACCTGCTAATCCGCAGAATATTGTAAAAAAAGGTGAATATTCACCAGCGAAGCGTGGGAACCTGATCTCGGCCTAGCGCTAACGGTCAAAATGGTTACCTACTCTTCCCTATAGTAAAAAAAATATGGTAAGTTAAATTAATATTATTATTAATATTATAGCAAAAATAAGTTAACCACTATATATATAGATATAGTAAATAATATAATTTAATGGGGATTGCAGTCTCAATAAAATTAGTTCTCTCTTTGAATTTTATCCGAGCTTTCGGAATAGTTTTATTCCTTTTTCAGGGCTATACATGTTAAAATAAGAAAAGTTAATACAATAAGGACGTTAACATAACATTTTTTAATTAATTGGCTTGTCATAAAAATGGCAACAACTTAACTATAAAGAACACCGACAGCACACCAACGTATTAACTAATATAACTATGTAGGTAAATTTTAAAATGCAAAACATTTGATTGACATAAACATATGACATCTATTGAAATCTATGTCGATATACAATAAAATCAATTGATCTCATAAGTATATCCATGAATTTTAATTACGAAAAACTAGTTGTATCATCTACAGAGATGTTTTTATTTATATTCAAGTTAATAAGGTAATAAGTGTAAATGCTACTAAGATTCGTAATAAAATCAGTTCTTTTATTCATACTGTTAGGTTTATTTTGTATGTGTACCATTTCTAAAAAAATACGTTTTAAATAGTGAGATGCTATGTCTAGTATACTCATTTCACCATAATCCATATTATGATCTGTAGTTCTATAACATGTTTGGTTAATGCAGAAGAAAATTGTTTATTTATATATTCCTACTATCAATTTTATGTGAAATCAGTCAGCTCGGATAAAATTCGAAGAGTGAACTAATTTTGTTGAGACTGCAATCCACATTAAATTATATTATTTATTAATATTATATATACACGGAAAACCCGAGCTGTTTGCAGTAACCAAATGTATTTTGTTGGCGTATATTTTGTTAAGGATACTATACGCATTGCTACTTTAACTGAATACCAAATCAACTTATCAAATTATTTTGTTAAAGGATTTATTTATAATACTTTCTTAACGTAATGGTAAACAAATAAAGCAATGGTTTCAACAAAATCTATTTGTTGTTTTTAACCAAGTTGATTACACAAATATAATATTTGCTTAATTCAATGAAATATTTATGTCAAAAGGAAGAAATATTGGCATAGGCAGCCAAAAATCAAACGATGATTTAACAAATCTCCATTAAATATTCTAAGCTTTCGGTAATTAGTTGTTACCTTCTTCAGAGAACGTTGTGGAGAAGAACGATGCTAACATTAGATTTAAACATGTAGTCTAACATATACCAGAACACATTTTAAAAAACTATTAGAGAATTTTAAGAAAAGAATGTTTAGACAAACAGTTAGGTACATTAATCGAATATAGGCTTTCACGCCCACTGTTCCATAAAGATGTATCTTTCGGGTATTGCCGTGGTTGTTGTAACAAACTTGACGTTTCGTTGATCATACTGTCAGCTTCTTCAGAAGTTCTCTAAAGACTGATGTTGATGTCTTCTGCTCGTCGTTATATACCCAGTCCCTGTTCCGCTCCGGTGATGCGTATCCGTTCCAGTCCGCTGAACCGTATCCGTTATCGTTCTCTGATCCGTGTCCGATGGTTCTCCTCGATTCGTGTTAGATGATCTCGGATGCGTCCTCGTTGGTCCTTGCTGCTTCGGGTTCTCCAGCGCTAACTTCCATACCTTACTCAATCTGTATCCGTCTTCTCGGTTGAAGTTGTTCGGATTCTTCATTATTTCCAGGGATTCTCTCACTATCCGTGGGTATAGTAGTGGTTGCTTTTGGCTAGTATCTTCACGTCATTGTAATCGATTACGTAACTGCTTCCGGTGTGGTAGTGTTCAGCTACTGCAGATTTGTCAGTCTTTCCCTGTTCGACATCTCTGCGATACTCTTTCACTCTGCACTGTATACTGCGCCCGGTTTGTCCAATATACGATTTCCCGCACTGGCATGGAGTCTTTGTTGGATGGAAGCAGTTCTTTTATTTTCTTGACTGTGCTGAACCTGACGTTGACGTTCTTCTTCTCCAAGGTTTTCTTCAGCCTGTCTGTGACTCCAGCAATATATGGCAGGTGGCCGGCTAATCTCCGAATCTCCTGCGGTTTGTAGCCGTTCTTCTGGAGTGCATCCTTCACATGTTGAATTTCCTCGATTTTGTTGGTAGCATCACTAGAGGTTGCGTGTAGATATCGGTCCGTATGCGTCTTCTTGCGGTATACTCCATGTCCCAATTTTCCACTGTTGTTGGAAACCTTTGAAGAACAAGCCATCAACTCTAGTGACAAGAAACCGAAATGCTGGTACCGCTACGTGGACGACACATTCGTGATATGGCCTCACGGTATGGGCAATCTACACGCATTCAAGGAACACGTCAACAGACAACATGCCAACATCAACATTACGATGGAGTTAGAAGAGAATGGCTGCTTACCTTTTCTGGATGTATTGGTCAAACGCAAACGCCATTGGTCAAACGCCTATGTTGTTACAAGCCAAATTTAGTTTAGATTGTTTGTATTATTTCACTCAATTAGCCAGGAGATGTTACGCTTTCTGTCTTTAATCATAATGTCTATCGCTAGGTAAAATTTCGTAAAGTCTTATTGCGGAAATAATGTCAAAACATTGAAAGATTATAGGGAACTAATAAATATTGGGATCAAAAATTTTTCAGGTAATAATTTTGTGTTACATGTTTTCACTTCAAGAAAAATTAGATTTCTACTCCTTTCGGTTACATCGAAAATGCGTATCAACTTCCTTATTTCAAAATGAATTATCTAGTTTTTTTTTGGATATACAGGGTTATTTACGGAACTGGTTAGTTAGAACTTTTCGATGTTCCTACAATTCTGCAAACGTGTAGTTAGGGATAGTGTCATCTGCTCTCATCGGGCAAATTATTTACGTTTTGGTATCTCCTCCGGTTTACCGAAAATTCATGTCACCTTTCTTAATTTAAAGAACATACCGTATTTTTTTATGAGTTTTTTAAATCGCATATGCAATTCTGCATCCATACTTGTTAAGGTACCTTATATCCAAAATCAGCTGTTTTTAAGTTATTCAATTTCTTTTCAAAAATAGGACCAACTGCAACGTTATGTTAAAAACTCTGTATTTCGGTAACCATTGCAGTTAAAGATTCCATATTTGACACGTTACTATGTGAAATATAGCGCATCAAATCTACGCCTTGAGAATTATATCTATGTATACAGGACCCTCCAAAATTAACTTTCATCTCAACTAAGTTCACATCGATAGAAGTCGCATTTTTTAAATGGAACACTAATTTTAAATTCACTTAATAACTCTCTATCATTCATTATTAGACGTATTAGCTTCTATCTTTTACGGTTTCCGAATTCTTAGAGATTTTCTGATAAAAGTCCGAAAAATACGTCTTTAAAATCTTAGTAATCCTTGAATGTCAAAATAATTCATATTGCATGTTTACTATATATACACAGTTTATATCTATCAAGCAAAATGGCAAATAAAATACATTACGGAAAATAAACGATTTTCTAGATTTATATTCCATTCATTAAAAATGTTGTAGAATTGTGAATAACACATGTCGAGTATATGACGATAGATATCCAAATTTATGCCTAATAACCTAAAAAGTATCAATACAAGAAGCTAACAAGGAATGTTTAACAAAAAAGCTTTGAAAAGGAATAAGTTAAGTGTGTTTTGCAACGCTTTTTTGTTTAATTTTCTTGTTTGAGTTCTTAATTGACATTTTTTTGGATCACTTTGCATAAATTTAGATATCTGTTGTTAAATAGGTACTTGACATCTACTATACACAGTCTACTACATTCACCGTGAATGGAAAATAAATCCAAAATGTCGTTTCTTTTCTGCAATGTATTTTATTTGTTATTTTGCTTGACAGATATAGTCTAACTTTGAAGCCGCTGCATATAATCAAACCAAATTTTGAATATTGGATGAACACATTACAATTTTTCTTTTGCTGATATAAATTTAACTGTACTTCCATCACAAAAAAAGCTCATTTTCCACCAACACACTTTTAGTGCCCGTAATTTAAAAATTAACGTGTTAAAAAAATATGACATTACTATGCCTTATTATGCAAGTTTTTCCTTATATAGAATTTTTCTTTTCGTGTTATACGACACTGGATTAAAAATTTTGATAGTAATAATTTCGTGTTACGTAATTTCACTTTAAAATAACTTGAGATTTCTATTTCTTTCGGTTCCACCGGAAATGCGTATCAACTTTCTTATTTTAAGTAGAATTACCCAATTTTAGTTTATTGTTTTGTATTGACGAGACGAATCTAAGACTATTTTGTCTGATAAATCTTGCTTCTAAAACTAACCGTTTTCTAATTATTTAAAATTTTGTAAAAATATTTACAGGTATGGGCCATTAGAAACGACAATATTCCTAAAAAAATTAGTGCATGTACAAATTTAAAATCTTAGGTAATTCTTTAGAAAATGGTGTTGTATCAAATGCAATATTAGAAACTCTACGAAATTATAACAGGAGCTCAGAAAAAAGTTCCAAACTTTATTACCAGAAAACATCGATGTCTTATTATTTTTAAATAGTAACTGGTATTTTGTTTTAGTTTTATTCCATAGTACGTCTAAAATTAGCTGCAGTATATATTTATTTCTGTGCAGTTAAACTAACCGTCATCATAGCTTTAGAGCTATTTTACTAAACGTGTCGTAAGTTTGATTTTATAGAATCCAGTAGACTATTAAAAATAAAATTGTCACTAATTTTCAACAAGCTATGCAATAGAACTGCAAACGATATATCTTGCTATTCAAAAATAGTAAAATATTGCCATATTTTGGATGAGAAGTTTGTATTTTTTTCTAAACACCCGATATAAGTTTCTAAAGTTTATAATATTGCATTTGATACAACACGGTTTCCTAATTAATTTCTTAAAATATTAAATTTGTACATGCATTAATTTTGTTAGGAATACGGTTGTTTCTAACGGCCCATAGCTGTAATTTCTTTTACAAAAATTGAAATAATTCAAAAACTACTATTTTTAGAGGCATTGCTTATAATACAAAAAAAAAGCAGCATTAAATTCGTCTCGTCAAGACAAAACAATCAAAAACAAAATGGTAATTGTATTTAAAATAAGAAAGTTGATAAGCATTTCCGGCGGAACCGGAAGTAATATAAATTTAAAATTGTCTCAAAACGAAAGCCTATACGAGGTTGTTACATACAAAATTTTAAATCGCAACGTTTATTAGTTCCTTATATTTTATTAACCGAAACTCGTCCTAACACACCCTGTATAATTAAATCTTAAATGCAGTAATTATTAATTATTCTATGCATTCCATAAAAATCAATACTTTCGCGTTAGCATTTGTTTTTCTACGTCTTTTTAAAACAAATGCAAGCGCTCTACGTCAGAGAGGTGATCTTCAACGTTATTGGTCGCCGTCATCGCGTGATCTCGCTGCAACCTATCCGGAGCCGGCGTTTAAATCGAGCGCGCAGAACGTCCAATAATTTGCCGGTAAAATTCCAACCGAAGCTACTGCGTATCTAGTCCGCGAGCGCGTCTCGCGATTTTAAAGTTTCAAGGTTATCGCTTATTTCGCTTGTGTACTGGTCGCTGTGGCGTTCTTCCTTGTAAATTAAATTGAAAAGATAACCCTTTCGCTGATCTGAATATTTAAGGTTGGATATTTATTTTATTATTAATAATATATTTTTATTATTTGTGTAGGTTTTGTTCGTTTGCTAAGTTCTAGTAAAAAGTCACATCGTTTCGATGATATTTGTATCAGAGCTCTCTATCTTTACACGCAATTGTTGTTTTCATCTTATCTATGATTTACTTGCAATTATTATTACTATCTCGTTCACAATTTAAATTGCATATTTAGCCCTACATTGAAGATAAAGAAGTTGTGTGTTTACGTTCTAAATATCCCAACAAGAGGTGCATTTACCATAAAGAAAAATTAATTTGAATTGTGATACTATTTAAAACTCATTTTTCATGGTAAACACACAAGTGCTCGATTTCGAATGTAGGGATAATCATTTAATTTAATTGTAAACGAGGTAGTGATAACAAATTGCAAGAAAATCATAGAAACTGTAAGAGCAGGTGATAAATTATATTTGTAGTTATTATTCATATGAATTTTTCCCTACATTATGTAATATTGTTACAGATAAATTGTGTGGATTTGAAGAAGCAGCTATTAGATGAAGGAAGGACACGTGAGCAGCCCTAAGGCATAAGCAGGGACGATACTATGCATCTATTCAAGGTAGGTTAATTTTCATTTAAATTAAAATATTACTGCCATTTATATCTCATCACATACAATTTCAAATTTCGTAAATTAACTTCTGAAGATAATCTCTATTAGTAACTTTGAAAGTCGTCTATCATTTCAAGAGAAAGTTCCCTAAATTAAAATTAAGTATATCACAAGGAAATATCTTAACACAGTTTTTCATAAAGTAAAATTTTTTAAGTTTATTTCTTGCATCTATTACTGGTGAGATAGTAAACATGTAGTAGAGTTCTTCATAAATGTGTGACTGCAAAAAAAGCGTGAGAAATGTTGATGTTTGCATATTTTTTTCGAGGTCAATGAACTTGCGGCGATTTCTCAAGTTTACTCAATGCAGCTCTTACACAGTAAATTATGCCTACAAATATGTTTGGAAGATGCCAAATTTTCGCGTAATAATATTCTTCTGCAAATTTTCTCAAACGATTTATTGCAATTTTAATTGTTTATATATCTCAGCAAATATAATTTTAAATCCTAAAAAATACATAAATATCGTACTATACTGCATATGTCCATTATTTATGTTAACGTGTGTGAGTAAATGATACTTTTGCGAAACATTCAACTATCCAAATCCTGCTGTAGCTGTAAGATTAGGGCAAAAGGGATAGGTAGTTTTATGTTCTTCAATATTTACGCTCTGATCCAATATTTTCAACTTTAAACAATTTTTTTATTCACCTTTTTTTGTTGTATCTCTCTTTGTTCTCTCTTTCTGTTTTATCAATTAAATATGTTTCAATTAAATTATTTTCTTTATCTGGTATTTATTCCTATTTGTATGAATTTTGGGTCTTATATACAGGGTTATTCACGGAACTGGTTCGTTAGAATTTTTCGATGTTCCTGAAAACCTACAATTCTAAAAACTTGTAGTTACGGATCGTGTCATATAGCCTTATTGGTGAAATTAATTACATTTTTGCATCTCTTCCAGTTTACCGGAAGTTCACGTCAACTTTCTTCATTTAAATAACGTGGTATAGGCACTTTTTTGAGTTTTTTAGATTGCTCATGGAATTTTACATCAAAACTCATTAAGGTACCTTATACACGAAATGAGCTGTTTTTGAGTTATTCAACTCTTTTCAAATCTACGGCCAACTTCAACGTTATGTCAAAAATTCTGTATTTCGGGAACCATTATATTTATATCTACGTATACACAGCCGTCCAAAATCGTTGATTTCAACTAAGTTCATATCGATGAAAATCCCTTTTTAAATGGAACATTCTATATATTGCATTTTTGAATACACTTAATACTTCTTTATCTTTTATTATTATACATATTCGCTACTATCTTTTACGGTTTTAAAGTTATTTGAGATTTCCTGATAATAGTTCGACAAATACGCCTTTTTAATGCCTTTATAAAATCTCAGTAATCCTTGAATGTTAAAATAATTGATATTGACTTTGTACTTAGTTGATTATTGAGATTTTAAATGCATTAAAAGGAGTATTTCCCTGAGTGTCACCAGGGAATCTCTAATAACTCGAAAACCGTAAAAGATAGGAGTAAATATGTCTAATAATGAATGATGGTCTAGTAAAATGGGAAATAAAGTACATGATGGAGAATAAACGATTTCTTAGATTTATATTCCAATCATTAAAAATGTTGTAGAATTGTGAATAACACAAGTCGAGTATATGGCGATAGATATCCAAATTTATGCCAAATGACTTAAAAAATATCAATACAAGAAGCTAAGAAAGAATGTTTAACAAAAAAGCTTTTTATTTAATTTTCTTGTTTGAGTTCTTAATTGATATTTTCTGTGTTCACTTTGCATACATTTGGATATCTGTTCTTAAATAGGTACTCGACATGTAGGTACTATACACAATTCTACTACATTCACCAGGAATGGAAAATAAATCTAAAATGTCGTTTCTTTACTGTTATGTATTTCATTTATTTTGCTTGACAAATGTAACCTAGACGTACACTCGGTACGACTTAGTCTTCGAACGATTTTAATAAGGTAACTCACTAAAATCGTTCCAGGACTAAGTCGTACCGACTGTACATATTTATAGTATAAATTCAATATCAATTATTTTGACATTCAAGGATTACCGTGATTTTAAATGCATTAAAAGGCGTATTTTCCGGATTTTCACCAGGGAATATGTAATAACTCGAAAACCGTAAAAGATAGACGCTAATATGTGTAATAATGAGTGATAGAGAAGTGTTAAGTGTATTCAAAAATGCAATAATATATACATATATAGAATGTTCCATTTAAAAAGGAATTTTCATCGATGTGAACTTAGTTGAAATCAACGATTTTGGACAGCTGTAGATTTGATGTGCTGTATTTCAGCTATAGTAATTTGTCAAACATGAAGAATTCACCCGTAATGGTTCCAGAAATACAGAATTTTTGACATAACCTTGCAGTTTGTCCTATTTTTGAAAAGAAATTGAATAACTTAAAAACAGCTGATTTTAGGTATAAGGTACCTTAATAAATTTTGATGCAGAATTGCATATGCAATTTAAAAATATACCATGCTAATTAAATTAAGGAAGTTGACGTGAACTCCCGGTAAACCGGAAGTGATCGACAGCGTAAATGATTTCGCCAATGAGACCAGATGACTATCCGTAATTAAGTTTTTAGGAATATAGAAAAGTTCTAACGAACCAGTTCGTTCAACCAGTTTCGTGGATAACCCTGTATATTATGATATTATTACTAGGTAGTTGTTAATAACATTATACCAACAGATATCAAAATTTGAATGAAAAATTAATGTTACAATTGTTTAAGGAACGCTATTACATTACTGATTTTTTATTCATCTATTTTTTGTATTTATTTTGTATAGGTATTTCAAAAATGTGTTTATGTATGTCCCATAAAGGGGTCGTATATTCCTGTCTGGTTCCCATTGATTTCGGATAATTTGTTTTGCATCTGTCTCGTTGTCTGACACACTTTCTGTTTTCACTTTCTAAGATATTTAATTGGGTGCTATCGATTGGTGATTCAGCAATATCCTCTAGCATGTCAAAACCGCAATATTTGCTAAAAGGTTGTTTAATATTGCAGATTGTTCTATTATAGGTATTGTATATCTATTTTGTGATCTTTATGTACTTATCTTTCAATTCCTGAAATATTTCTACTTGCAGGTCAACAAAACAACAATTATTAATTAAATACCAATTTATTCCATGCTTAAAATTTTTTTCGTTTCCGTTAACATAATTTAATTCATTGTTGTTTTATTGCCCTACAAGTAAAAATTTAATATTTCAGGAATTGAAAGATTATACATTGTCTCTAGAATTTTTCGTCATATTTATGCACAAAAATTTCAATAAGTGATCTTAAATGTTATTCTAGTTTCATCATACAATTCCAAATTTTGTAAATTAATCTCTGTAAATGATCTATGATAGTTACTGATTTTTTTTCTCACGATCCTCATTTTCTTCCGTTTCACAGATAGACCCTCATTAATTATGAAAGTTTTTCGAAAGATCTTATAAAATCAACAAATTCCAAAATATCTTGTTTTGTGCCTTATTAATCGTACAATTGGCGTCATCTAAATTGGTTCTAATCACCTCTAATGCAAATGAATATATTGTTACGAGCCAAATTTAATTTGGAACATTAAAAGACTATTGGGAACTAATAAGCATTGCGATTTAAAATTTTGCCAGTGGTGATTTCGTGTTACGTATATTTTCTCTTTAAATTAACTTGAGATTTCTATTTCTTCCGGTTGCACCGGATATTGTTTTGTGTTGACGAGACAACTCTCAGACTGTTTTGTCTGATAAATCTTGCTTCTAAAACTAATCGTTTTTGAATTATGTATTTCAAATTTTGTAAAATTATTTACAGTTGTGGGCTATTAGAAACGAGCATATTTCCAAAAGAATTAATGCTTGTACAAATTTAAAATTTAAAATAATTCTTTAGGAAACGGTGTTGTATCAAATGCAATACTAGAAACTTTACCAAATTATAACAGGTGCTCAGAAGAAACTTCCAAACTTTTTTACCAGAAAAAATCCATGTCTTCTAATTTTTAAATAGCAACTGGTACCGATTTTGTTTTAGTTTTATTGCATAGTACGTCTAAAATTAGTGGCAGTATATATTTATTTGTGTACACACACATAGAAGTAGTTTCTTGGATTAAGTAAATCTTACTTGAATCGAGTAAACGGTAGGTTCGTATATACGCAAGAAAATATCTATTTGTTACAAGTAAATTAAATTCTTGGAAATTCAAATAAATATATTTTTAAACCAAGTAATTTTTGCTTATCAGAAATATTATATTTTCTTCATTTGAGAATCTCATTCTTGTTGCAAGTACTTATGTTGTTCTTGGATAAAATAAATACTCGAGGATTGATATTAAATGCGAGGATTTAAGGGCGATATTTATAGTTCGTACTTCAGGTTGTGTCGATGCTTGAGCACGCGATTTTGACACATTTTTAATGACATTCATGTCAAAATCGTGTGCTCATGCATCGGCACAGCCTGAAGCACGAACTATAAATATGACCCTAAATTATTTAAGACAAGACACTTACTTATTGTATTCAATATACTAATTACACATGCGATATGTTGTATATACATATATATTATATAATATACATGTACACTTAAGTTAACCTAGTAATGATATAGTATTTGCTACATATTTCACAATAGAAATATAAATTATTTATTAGGTTAACTAGAAGAGAATTTACTTTTTCAAAATTTTACCTTTTTTCAGTTATATTTTAATTACATAATATGGAAGCCTCTTGAAGCACAAAAAGAAATCGAATTTAACACTATGCCAATTAGAGTTTGAATTTTTAAATCATAAAAACACCTTTAGAAACACTATTTTATAAAATGAATTAAATATAAATACAACATTTTATTTAGTTCCAACATGCTTAGATATCATAACGACACCTTTGCCTAATTAACTAAAAATATATTTCTAGATATTAGTTGAAATATTAAGCACATTAACACTTGCAGAAGAGATCTTTTATAAACAATATACTATATCTTAGAGTAAACAGATTAAAATGAGAATCTAACCTAAAATTAACCCAGTAGTATCAATAGTTGCGTATAATTCAACAAACCACTGTTTGATACAACTTCTACCAAGATAATAAAATTCGCGGTGTGTATTACCACTTATTAAAGAGGAACCAATGTTTGACACATTCACGTAACTTTCGCACAGTAAAACAATAATTGAAGGTTGGCCACTTGGCGTTTACTGATATTCGCAACACTACATCCCCCACTTCAAATGAGGTCTTCATTCTAGAAAATATTTACTTGATTATAATAGATTTTTAAGAAAATCATTTATTTTAGTCAAGTAAACATAATTTTTTGATTTTAATATATTTTCTATTGGCAAGAAAATATTTATTTGTTTCAAATAAATATATTCAAAGAAGTCTACATCTTTGGCCCAAGAATACGTTTTTATGTGTGCACTTAAATATCATAGCTTTAGAGCTATTTTACTAAATGTGTCTTAAGTTTGATTTTATAGAATCCATTAGACTATTAAGAATAAAATTGCCACTAATTTTCAACGAACTATGCAATAGAACTGAAAACGATATACCTACCTTGCTATTCAAAAATACTAAAATATTGACATTTTTTGGGTAAAAAGTTTGGAATTTTTTTCTAAACACCCGGTATAACTTTATAAAGTTTATAGTATTGCATTTGATACAACACAGTTTCCTAAATAATTTTCCAAAATATTAAATTTGTACATGTATTCATTTTGTTAGAAATACGGTTGTTTCTGACGGCCCATAGTAGTATTTTTTTTACAAAAATTGAAATAATTCAAAGACGACTAGGTACTTTTAGAGGCATTGTTTATAATACAAAGTAGTCTTAGATTCGTCTCGTCAACACAAGACAATAAAAAAAAAGAATTCTATTTGAAATAAGAAAGTTGATAAGCATTTCCGGCGTAACCGGAAGTAATATAAATTCAAAATCGCCTTAAAACGAAAGCACATAGTACGAGGTTGTTACATATAAAATTTTAAATCGCAACGTTTATTAGTTCCCTATATTCTTTTAATAGAAATTCGTCTTGACATACTCTGTATAATTAAATCTTAAATACGGTGGTAATATTTTTCTATATATTCCATAAAAATCCATACTTTCGGGCTAGCATGTTTTTCTAGGAATTTTTTAAACAAACACAGGTGCTCTACATCCCGACTGTTGACCTTTTACGTTATTGGTCGCTGCCATCACCGTATGTCGCTGCAACCTATCCGGAGCCGATATTCGAAGCGACGCGATGGCCGACCAATGATTTGCCGCTAAATTTGCGCTGGACATTGCTGCGCAGTCAGTCCGTCGCGCGTCTTCCTAGAAATTCGTTATTTTAAAGTTGTAAACAACTTTTTCTCTTATTTGACTTCTATACTGGTCGCGGTAGCGTTCTTCCTTATAAATTAAATTGAGATGATATTTCTTCGCTGTTCTGAATAGTTAAGGTTGGATATTTATTTTATTAACAATGATATTATTATTATTTGTGTGGGTTTTGTTACTTTTTTATGTTTTAGTAAAAATGCACAAATTTTCTATCAACCATTGTTTGTTTTAGAATTTTTTAGCTAAGAATCATTTCCAATATACCTACAGGCAGTCGATATGCAATTTGATGATATAATTTCATTTAAATCAAGCTATTATATATCGACACTCTGTATATCCTGTGATTCTTAGCTAGAAATATGTATTTTAAAAAAATTGGCTTCATCAGTTTATTATAAAGCAATTTAAAACCTCTTTCGCATAATTAAAATTTCAATTTTATTTAAACACACTACTTGACCACACGCCTTCTTATTTGTTTTGGCTATCTAAAATATATTTATTTAAAAAATTACAGTAATGTGAAAGTAGAAGAAATCGTAAAATTATATCTATAGGGTGTTAGAAAATAAAATAGCCAATTTTATTTGAAAAAATTAAGATCTAACGCTGTAATCTTTTTCTCTAGTCGAAATTGGAGCACTTGGCGTGAATGCTGTCGTACTAAAAATGGACTCAGCAAGATCAAACATGTTGAAGATAAAACTTGCAATAAATTATTCCATATCTATCGTATACTAACATATCTCTATTTTTAATTACAATTTCGCAACACGTCAGCCTTTATTTTCCACCTTCGCCATGCGGGCCCCACCAAGTCATCTCCAAAAATTGAGGTAAAATTTCAATCTGATGCCTGAAATAATTCACTACATTATGTGCGGTTGTTACAGATAAACTGTGCCGATTTGAACCCAGCTGATGGATCGAGGACATGTGAGCAGCCGTAAGGAATCAGCAGCGCCGATAGTACCCCTTCAAAGGTGAGTTTTCCTTCAATTTTTATTGCATGTGTTTTGCGGATTATTCTATTATACATCGTGTGTCTAATATTTTTCGTCATATTTTTCCACAAAAATTTCAATAAGTGATCTTAAGTGGTATTCTAGTTTCATCATACAATTCCAAATTTTGTAAATTAATCTCTGTAAATGATCTATGATAATTACTGATTTTTTTTCTCACGATTCCCATTTTCTCCTGTTTCACAGATAGATAGACCCTCATTAATTATGAAAGTTTGTTCGAAAGATCTTATAAAATCAACAAATTCCAAAATATCTTGTTTTATGCCTTACTAATCGTACAATCTCCGTCTTCTAAATTGGTTCTAATCACCTCTAATGCAAATGCCTATGTTGTTACGAGCGAAATTTAGTTTAGATTGTTCGTATTATTTCACTCAATTAGCCAGGAGATGTTGCGCTTTCTGTCTTTAATCATAACGTGTATCGCTAGGTAAAAATTTCTAAATTCTTATTGCAGAAATAATGACAAAACATTAAAAGATTATAGGGAACTAATAAATATTGGGATCAAAAATTTTTCAGGTAATAATTTCGTGTTACATGTTTTCACTTCAAGAAAAATTATAGATTTCTACTTCTTCCGGTTACATCGAAAATGCGTATCAACTTCCTTATTTCAAAATAAATTATCTAGTTCTTTTTTCGATTATATAGATACAGGGTTATTTACGGAACTGGTTCGTTAGAACTTTTCGATGTTTTCGAAATCCTACAATTCTGCAAACGTGTAGTTAGGGATAGTGTCATCTGCTCTCATCGGGGAAATTATTTACATTTTCGTATCTCATCAAGTGTACCGGAACTTCATGTCAACTTTCTTAATTTAAATAGCATGGTATGTTTTATGAGTTTTTTAAATCGCATATGCAATTGTGCATCAATACTTGTTAAGGTACTTATATCTAAAATCAGCTGTTTTTGAGTTATTCAATTTCTTTTTAAAAATAGGACCAACTGCAACGTTATGTTAATAAACTCTGTATTTCGGTAACCATTGCAGTTAAAGATTCCATATTTGACACGTTACTAGATATCTGAAATACAGCGCATCAAATCTACGCCTTCAGAATTATATCTGTGTATACAGGACCGTCCAAAATTAACTTACATCTCAACTAAGTTCACATCGATAGAAGTCACATTTTTAAAATGGAACACTGTGTATATTATTGCATTTTTTAATACACTTTATAATTCTCTATCATCCATTATTAGCCGTAGTAGCTTCTATCTTTTACGGTTTTCGAGTTATTAGAGATTTCCTGACTAAATTCCGAAAAATACGCCTTTAGAATCTCAGTAATCCATGAATGTCAAAATAATTCATACTGCATTTGTACTATAAATACACATAGTTTACATCTGTCAAGTAAAATAGGAAATAAAATACATGACGGAAAATAAACGATTTCTTAGATTTATATTCCATTTCATTGGTTATTTTGCTTGACAAATGTAACCTATATATATGTACATATTTATAGTATAAATTCAATATCAATTATTTTCACATTCAAGGATTGCCGTGATTTTAAATGCATTAAAAGGCGTATTATCCGGACTTTCACCAGGGAATCTCTAATAACTCGAAAACCGTAAAAGATAGACGCTAATATGTCTAATAATGAGTGATGGAGAAGTATTAAATGTATTCAAAAATGCAATAATATATACAATGTTCAATTTAAAAAGCGATTTTCATCGATACGAACTTAGTTGAAATCAACGATTTTGGACGGCTCTGTATACGTAGATATAAATTTTGAAGCCGTAGATTTGATGCGCTGTATTTCAGCTATAGTAACATGTCAAATATAAAGAATTCACCCGCAATGGTTCCAAAAATACAGAATTTTTAACATAACCTTGCAGTTGGTCCCATTTTCGAAAAGAAACTGAATAACTCAAAAACAACTGATTTTAGGTACCTACCTATAAGGTACCTTAATAAGTTTTGATGCAGAACTGATGCATATGGGATTTAAAAGAACTTATAAGAAATGCCATGCTATTTAAATTAAGGAAGTTGGGGTGAACTTTCGGTAAACCGGAAGTGATACGTAAGCGTAAATAATTTCGCCAATGAGGTCAGATGACACTATCCGTAATATTACAAGATTTCAGAATTGTAGGATTTTATGAACATCGAAAAGTTTTAACCAAGCCAGTTCTGTGAATAACCCTGTATATTATATTATTATTTGTAGTTGTTAATGACAACTACAACAAAAGATATCAAATTTTGAAGCAAAAATTAATATTACAATTGTTTAAAGGATGCAATTACGTTACTGATTTTTATTCATCTGATATTTTTTGTATTTATTTTGTATAGGTATTTCAAAAATTTGTTTATGGATGTCTCGTAAAGGGGTCGTACATTCCTCTCTGGTTCCCATTGATTTCGGATAATTCGTTTTACATCTGTCTCGTTGTCTGACAGTTAATTTTTATTTTCTGTTTTCACTTCCTAAGATATTTGATTGGGCCCTTTCGGTGATTCAGCAACATTCTCTAGCATGTGGAAACCGTAATTTTTGCTAAAAGGTTGCAATATCTTTAGTTTCATCATACAATTCCAAATTTTGTAAATTAATCTCTGTAAATGATCTATGATAGTGATTTTGATTTTTTCTCATGTGAAAGTTTTTTTCGAAAGATCTTATGAAATTAACCAACGCTAAAATATTATCGTGTTTTGTGTCCTACCAATCGTGTAGGTATTCCGTCTTCTAAATTGGCCCTAATTACCACTAATGCAAATGCATATCTTGTTACGAGCCAAATTTAATTTAGATTGTTCGTATTATTTCACACAATTAGCAAAGAGATGTTATTCTTTTTGTCTGTGTTCATAATAATACAGTATTAACGTTTGGTACTCCAGTTAATGTTCTGCAAGATATAAAGGCCTAGGTTTTTTTTGAATAAGTTCTTTATTGAATCTGTCGAATTTTCGTTCGGGTATGCGAACTCCTTCAGGACATAAATGTGAAACTTTTACATTAAATAGTTAAAAATATTATTAATTAGATTGAAATTTATTTAATGTAGTTTCACATGTATGTCCTGAAGAAGTTTGCATACCCGAACGAAAATTCGACAGATTCAATAAAGAACTTATTCGAAAAAAACCCAGGCCTTTTCATCTTGCCGAACATTAATTGGAGTATCAAGCGTTAATAGTACAATATTATTTACCAGTACTCCTTTACTCTCTTCCAGTTGTATTCACAATGTAGGTTTATTGCTACGTAAGATTTCTTAAAGTCTTATTGCTCAAATAATGTCGAAACATTAAAAGAATATAGGGAATTAATAAACACTGCAATTAAAAGTACCTATTGCAGGTAATAATTTAATTTCGTTTTACGCATTTTTACTTTAATTATGTTGCATCAACATCCTGATTTCAAATTGAATTACCTCTTATTATTGATTTGTGTAGACGAAACAAATTTTAGACTAGTTTGTCTGATCCACTTAACCGCTAAAACTAACCGTTTTCGAATTATTTCAATTTTTGTAAAAAAGAAATCCATCTATGGGCTATTAGAAATGCCCATATTAAAAAAAAATGATGTATGTATAAATTTAAAATGTTAAGTAATTCTATAGGAAACGGTGTTGTATGAAATACAATAGTAGAAACTTTACAAAATTATAAAAGGTGCTCAGAGAAAAATTCCAAACTTTTTATCCAGAAAACATCGATTTCTGACTATTTTCAAATAGCAAGGAATATTTTGTTTTCGATTTGTTGCATAGTAAGTATGTTTAAAATTAGTGGCAGTATGTATTTATTTCTCTACTGTTAAATATCATAGCTTTAGAGCTATTTTACTAAATTTGTCTTAAGTTTGATTTTATAGAATCCATTTATTAAAAATAAAATTGCCTCTAATTTTTAACGAACTATGCAATAGAGCTAAAACCGATATATCTTGGCTATTCAAAAATAGTAAAATATTGACATTTTTTAAATGAAAAGTTTGAAATTTAGAGTTAGATATTTATTTGATTATTAATAATAAATTTTTATCATTTGTGTAGGTTTCGTTCTTTTTTTTATATTCTAGTAAAAATGCACTTTGCAAATTAATTCTTTTAAAATATGTTTAGCTTGGAATCATTTCTGATATACAAGCTGTCGACAAGCGTTATTATTTTAATAAATTCTGTTCAACATTTGGAAGTTATAAAATAATATTTTTGGTGTGTTATTGAAATTTGCTTAATACAATAGTTTTTATAGAACAGATAATAAAGTTGGAGCTACAAATCTTATTTGTTTTGTCCATCTAAAATATATTTTTGTAAAAAATTACTGCAATGTAGAAGTATGTAAGTCTAGCAATCGTAATATTATTTGAAGAATGTTAGAAAATAAAATAGCCAATTTTATTTGAAAAAATTAAAATCTAACACAGTAATCTTACTTCTAGTCGATATTGGAGCACTTGGCGAGAATGCTGTCCTTCTAGAAATGGACTCGTCAAGAACAAACATGTCCAAGGTAAAACTTGCAACAAATTATTGCAGATCTATCGTATACTAACATGTTTACATTTTTAATTACAGTTTCGCAACACTTCAACCTTTATTCTTCATTTTCGCCATACGGGTCCCAACAAGTCATCTCATAAGCTAAATTTCAATCTGAAGCCCGAAATAATTCACTAAATTATGTGGTGTTGTGACAGATAAATTGTGGCGATTTGAATCAGCTGGACCGAGGACACGTGAGCAGTCATAAGGAATCAGCACCGACGATAGTAAACGTTCAAGGTGAGCTCTCCTTCAATTTTTATTGCATGTGTTTTGCGGATTATTCTATTATAGGATACCTACATTGTGTGTCTAACATTTTTCGCCATATTTTTCCACAAAAAATTCAATATGTGATCTAAAATGTTATTCCATTTACCCTATACAATTCCAAAATTTCTAAATTAATATCTGTAGGTAAATGAATTATGATAGCGACTGATTTTTTTCTCAGGATCCCCATTTTCTTCCGTTTCACAGATAGACTCATCAATTATGAATGTATTTTCGAAAGATCTTATAAAATCAAAAAATGCCGAAATATTATCTTGTTTTGTGCCTTACCAATCGTACAATCTCCATCTTCTGAATTGGTTCTAATCACCTCTAATGCAAATGCATATGGTATGTTCCGAGCCAAATTTAATTCAGATGATATGTATTTTTTCCCTTGATTAGCAGAGAGATATCATACTTTCTGTCTTTAATGTACATACATCGCTAGGTAACAAGTCTTGTCGAAATAATGTTATCGATTCAAATTTATTTTATTAAATAGTTGGCAAAATTTTACTTAAACCTCTTAAAACCCAAATGAAGATAATCTTTTTAATTTATTATTCCACAAGTGATCTTATTTGTTTTGTTCATCTAATACATATTTCTTTTAAAATTTATAGTAACGTAAAAGTAGCAACTTAGCAATCGTAAAATTATTTTAAGGATGTTTAAAAATAAAAAAATTTTATTTTAATTAAAAATTTTTTTCCTCTAGGAGCAAATATCGTGAATGCTGTCTTTCTAGGAATGGACTTAGCAGGAACAAACAATTCCGCAACACTTCAACCCTTGTTTACCACTGGTTGCTGGTCCCAGCAAGCATGTGAGGATTTGAAGCAGCTAGATGGGTACGACACGTGAGCAGCCCTAGGGAATAAACAGGAACGATAGTATTTATTCAAAGTAAGTCAATTTTTATTTAAATTAACATGGACCTGCCATTTTTAACAATTTATTGAAACTTTGTACATTTTTTCTATTTCTATTCTTTTACCTACCACTGTTTATTGCTTTTTCTTCGGTAAACTTGTCATTTCTTTGCTTGTACGACTATCAGCCACCGTCGAATGTTTGGATTTTACTATAATCTTGATAATTTTTAGAAGGATTGGCATAAAATTTCGGACTTTCAGGTAGTTTCTCTAATGGATTTTGTACAGTTTCTACAACTTTGGCTCTTAAAAGTCTTTCTTTTTTTGTAATATCTCTGTTATTCCTCTTCGAGATTTTTCCTGGAAAGCATAATGTCTATTGTTTGCAACTGCTTATTAGTTTCTGTATAATTTTTTCTAGTATTGTATTCGGTGATGATAGACGTTTTGATCTATCGCCCTATCGCGATTCTTTAGAACTTTCACTGTTGCCCTGTTCTCTGACTGTTCTCGAATTCTAACAATTCTGAAAACTTGTAGATATTCTGTTCTCTTCACTGAAATCTGAAATATTAAATTTACGCCTTCAAAATTATATCTGCGCATGCAGAACCGCCTCGTTCATTTCAACTAGGTTCACGTCGATGAAAATCGCTTATCTAAAATGGAACGCGTTGTACATAGTCTCATTGGCGTCAACTTCCTTAATTTAAATAGCATGGTATTTTTATTAAATCGTTCATGTAATTCTGCATCAAAACTTTTTATGGTACCTTATACCTAAAATCAGCCGTTTTCCAGTTATTATAAATCTAAAATGTCGTTTCGTTTCTGTAATGTATTTCATTTGGCATTTTGCTTGATAGATATAATCTATGTGTATTTATAGTACTTTTTGGGGGAGGTGGAAACCTTTATGGTCGATGCACGTTTGGCTCGATCGCGAGCACCAGTGTGGAACTTCCGAGTGGGGTGTGCAAGCCTGGTTTACCAACCAAAACACCTCTAGCTTCGTCATTGTGTATTCGGATCCGCCTTTTGGCATAACTTCAGATAGCACGGCCAATCCCCTCCGTCCTTAGCTTCTACGTCTGCCCTACGTGTCCAATGAATTCTTCGCTATATTCCCTCTGCGCGTAAGCTCTCACTCTATCCTTTTTCTATCCGAGAGGATTTTCTTAATGAAACTAAGTACCTTATTCCAGGTTACTTTAGATTCTACCATGATGTTAATTATATTGGCGCTTGTTACATCCTGTCCAAGATCGAACCTCAGTTGTTCCCTGTCGTCTTCCCACCTTCTGCAGACCAATATTGCGTAAAAATTTGCAGTAATGTAAAAGTAGCAATTGTCATATTATTTTAAGACTATTAAAAAAAATAAAGTAACCAATTTTATATAAGAGAATTAAAATCTAATACTGAAATCTTTTTCTCTAGTTGACATTGGAGCAAATGGCGTGAATGTTGTCTTTCTATGAATGGACTTAGCAGGAACAAAGAAGTTCGAGGTAAGACTTGGAATGAACTATTGCATATCTATCGTATACTATAACATGTTTATATTTTTAGATACAGTTCCGCAACACTTCAACACGTATTTTTCACCTTCGCCGCGCTAAACAGCTAGATGGAGGACACGTCAGCAGTCCAAAGGAATAAGTAGGGACCATACCATCTATTCAAAATAAGACCATTTTCATTTAAATTAAAATGTAGCTGCCATTTTTAATAATGCATTGAAATTCTGTATATTCTGTTTCTATTTCTATTATTTTCACAGTGGTTGTTGTTTTTTCTTCGGTAAACTTTGTCATTTTTAATAATCATATTTTTGCTTATACGAATATCAGTTAGTTTCGAATTTCTGGATTTTACTTTATACAATCTTCATGATTTTTTAGAAGGATTTGCATAAAATATCTGACTTCCTCGTAGTTTCAGTAATGGATTTTGTACAGTTTCTATAACTTTGGCTCTTAAAAACTAAATATAATGTGTATTGTTTGCTATTGCTTATTTGTTTCTGTATAATTGTTTCTAGTAATTTATTCATTGTTGATGAAAGACATTTAGTTCTATCGCCCTATCGAGATTCGTTAGAAAATTTCGATGTTCCCGAATTCTAACAGTTCTGAAAGCTTATAGATAGATAAAGTATCATGTGGTCTCATTCTGTGGTTCTGTTCTCTTAACTGAAATCTGAAACATTAAATTTACGCCTTCAAAATTATGTCTGTGTGTACAGGACCGCCTAAAATTAACGTTCATTTCAACTAGGTTCACGTCGATGCAATTCGTTTTTCTAAAATGGAATGCCTTTTATATTATTAGATTTTTGGAATACACTTTTAACATCGCTCCATCACTGTCTGCATCATCCATTATCAACCGTAAAAATATAGCCTAATATCTCCGAAGTATTACTTCCTTATGATTTCTTTATGTCCTACATACTCTACAGCCCTCTACGAAGTCGAATATGTCTTTTGTCATTGTTTTCAAAAAAAGGGACATGACCAGGATTTGCTTTGAATGTATAGAAGTTCGATACTTGTTGTAATCATTTTAATGCGATAGCTTTATTGATTTGTTTCCTCAACCATTTTTAATGACATAGATCAACTGTTGTAACAATGGCCTCTGTTGCCATTGAGTGTTTTTCCAGCGAATTTCAAGGTCTTCATCAAATTCAATCTTCTTAATTTCATGGTTACAATCTCTGCTGAATGCGTTTGGAATTGGAATATCTGAAGCTTTCTTATATACAGGTTGAATGATAAATCCGTGTGCAGGGATCAACGGTTTTATTTTCTTTAAATTTCTTTCGATATAAAATTTAATAATAGCTTCCCTTGTTTGTTAGTTCAGTAGCGTCCAACACAGCTGAATGATCTTTTCGAGTGTGACATTTACTTTATGAACTTAAAAATTATCTTGTAGAAATTTGACTTTACGACGCTTCCTAGCCGGAATCTGACCGCCTTAAAAAGGTTCATGTAGAATGTTTTGTTGAAAAATTATCAGATTTTAGATAATCAATACGCACGATCCCCTCCTTATTCTAGATAACGGTAGCCATGATCTTTTTGAATGTCATTTTGGTACGTTCAACTTCTGGCGGTGGCTGACCAGGAAATTACCATTCGCAAGCCGAATTTCAGGTCTGCGGTGGTAGGTAGTAGACCCAAGTATCATCTACAATTAGCAGCATGTCCAATAAAGGATCCTATCCGGCACCATACTCGTCTAAAATCGACTAACTATCATCAATTCTGTTCTCCTTTTGCTCATTAGACAGCAACTTCGCCGAGTTCAGCAAAACGTAGGGCCAGTGATGTTTCACGATTTATGATAAGACAGTTGGTGATGCTTTTTAAACAATCTCGGATTAACCGGATTTAGAGGTCGTCTTTCTTTCGTCTGCGTGGCGGTTTCTGTACCACCCTGTTTGAAATAATGATACCATTTAGAGATGGTGTTGCGATGTGGGCATTGACTGTCACATGCAGCGATCAGCTTGCGTGTCGTTGCCACTAGGTCATCACCTAGTTTAAAGGTGTCACCTGTTTTAATCTCATTACCATTTCTCTCTTCCACAGTTTGTATTTGTTTTGTTTGTTTTTCCTTTTTTGTTCTGCATTGTTTTGTAAATTATCTTAAGGCAGCAGTTTCTCTCGTAACTAATCAGATTTTATTCCTATTACTATTTTATCCGTCAACAAGCTGCCATTAACTTCTTTAAAGTCACTTTTTTGGCTTGTGCTTGAATTCAAGTTAACAATTCGAAATCAACCTGATTCGTACTAATTCTGAGATTCTTATAGGGCGGTTTGCATATAACACGGTACGAATTAATCGCGTTATAGGAGGGTTGACTGTATTTTGTAAACAAACACAGGTGCCCTACATCGCGGCTGTTCACCTTCAATCTTATTGGTCGCCGCTATCACCGTATCTCGCTGCAACCTATCCACAGAGCCAATGTTCGAAGCGAACGCGTTGGCCGTCCATTGATTTCCGCTAAATTTGCGCTCGACACTGCTGCGCAACCAGTCCACCGCGCATCTTCCGAGAAATTCGTTATTTTAGAGTTATAAACAAGTTTTCTCTTATTTTACTTCTTACTGGTCGTGGTAGCGTTCTTCCTTATAAATTAAATTGAGAAGCTACGGCCTCGCTATTCTGAAGAGTTACGCTTGGACATTTATTTTATTAACAATAATATTATTATTTGTGTGGGTTTTGTTACTTTTTTATGTTCTAATAAAAATGCACAAATTTTGTATCAACCATTCAGTTAATTGTTTTAGAATTCTTTTAGCTAAGAATCATTTCCAATATACCTACAGGCCGTCGATATGCAATTTGATGATATAATTTCATTTGAAACAAGAAATTAAATGTCGACACTCTGTATATCCTGTGATTCTTAGCTAGAAATATCTTTAAAAAATTGACTTCATGGGACAAATTTGTTATAAAGCAATTTAAAAACTCTTTCATAATAAAAATATCGATTTTATCTAAACACATTACTTGACCACAAGTCTTCTTGTTTGTTTTGCTTATCTAAAATATACTTCTTTTAAAAAATACTGTAATGTGGAAGTAGAAGCAATCGTAAAATTATTTCTATAGTGTGTTAGAAAATAAAGTAATTAATTTTATTTGAAAAAATTAAAATCTAACACTGTAATCCTTTCCTCTAGTCGATATTGGACCACTTGGCGTGAATGCTGTCGCTCTAGAAATTGACTCAGCAAGAACAAACATGTCTAAGCTAAAACTTGCAATAAATTATTCCATATCTATCATATAGGTACTAACATGTTTATATTTTTAATTACAGTTCCGCAACACCTCCACCTTTATTTTTCACCTTCGCCAAGCGGGTCCCACCAAGTCATCTCAAAAAAATTAAAGTAAAATTTCAATCTGATGCCTGAAATAATTCACTACATTGTCGTGTTGTTACAGATAAATTGTGGCGATTTGAACTAGCTGGATCGAGGACATGTGAGCAGCCGTAAGGAATCAGCAGCAACGATAGTACCCGTTCAAAGGTGAGCTTTCCTTCAATTTTTATTGCATGTGTTTAGCGGATTATTCTATTATACATTGTGTGTCTAATATTTTTCGGAATACTTTTCTACAAAAAATTCAACAAGTGATCTTATTAAGGGTTATTCTAGTTTCATCATACTATTCCAAATTTTGTAAATTAATCTCTGTAAATGATCCATGATAGTTACTGATTTTTTTCTCAGGCTCCCCATTTTCTTCCGTTTCACACGTAAATCCTCATCAATTATGAATGTTTTTTTCGAAAGATCTTATAAAATCAACAAATTCCAAAATACTATCTTGCTTTGTGCCCTACCAATCGTGCATTCCGTCTTCTAAATTTGTTCTAATCACCTTTAATTCAAGTGCATGTGTTGTTACGAGCCAAATTTAATATAGATTGTTCGTATTATCTCCCTTAATTTGCAAAGAGATGTTATGCTTATTGTCTGTCTTCATAATGTATATTGCTAGGTAAGAATTCGTAAAGTCTATTTCAGAAATGCAGAAATAATTGCAGAAATAATGACGAAACATTAAAAGAATGTGGGTAACTAATAAACATTGCGATTAAAAATGTTCCAGGTAATAATTTCGTGTCACGTGTTTTCACTTTAAAAAAATTCGTATCAACTTCCTTATTTAAAATTGAATTATCTAATTTTTTTGTTGATATACTTACAGAGTAATTTACGGAACTGATTCGTTAGAACTTTTTGATCATCCTGAAATCCTTCAATTGTGAAAACGTTTTTAAATCGCATATGCAATTCTGCATCAATACTTATTAAGGTACCATATACCTAAAATCTGCTGTTTTTGAGTTATTCAATTTCTTTTCAAAAATAGGACCCATTGGTCCGTTATGTTGAAAACTCTGTATCTGAAATATAGCACATCAAATCTACGCCTTCAGAATTATATCATAGGTAGACCCTCATGAATTATGAAAGTTTTTTTCGAAAGATCTTATAACATTAACAAAAGCTCTTGTGTCCTGCCAATCGTACATTTCATTTTCTAAGTTGGTCCTAATTACTTCTAATGCAAATGCATATGTTGTTAGGAGACCAATTTAATATAGATTGTTCATATTATCTCTACTAATTAGAGATATGCTTTCTGCCTTTAATCATAATGTATATCGCCAGGTAGCAATTGCTAAAGTCTTATCACCGAAATAATGTCAAAACATAAAAGAATAAGTATAGGAAATCAATAAACATTGCAATTAAACATTTTGGTGGTAATAATTTCGTGTTAGGCATTTTCACTTAAACTGTATCAACTTCCTGATTTCAAATTGAATTACCTAATTTATTTTATTGATTTGTGTTGACAAAACAAATTTTAGATTACTTTGTCTAATAGGTAGGTACACCTAACCTCTAAAACTAGCCGCTTTTTAATTATATGGATTTTTGTAAAAAAATGCAGCTATGGGTCATTAGAAACGACCATATTTCTAGAAAATTGATGAATGTATAAATTTAAAATTGGAAGTGATTATTTGTGAAACTGTATTGTAGCAAATGCAATATTATAAACTTACAAAATTATAACAGGTGCTCAGGAAAAAATTTCGAACTATTTATCCAGAAAACATCTATGTCTTATCATTCTTGAATAGCAACTGGTATTTTGTTTTAGTTTTATTCAATAGTACGTCTAAAATTAGTAGCAGTACCTATGTATTTATTACTGTACAGTTAAATATCATAGCTTTAAAGGTATTTTACGAAATGTGTCAAGTTTGATTTGATAGAATCCATTAAACTATTAAAAATAAAATTGCCTCTAATTTTCAACGAACTATGCAATAGAACTGAAAACGATATATCTTGCTATTCAAAAATAGTAAAATATTGACATTTTTTTGGCTGAAATGTTTGGAATTCTTTTTAAACACCCGGTATAACTTTGTAAAGTTTATAATATTGCATTTGATACAACACAGTTTCCTAATTAATTTCTTAAAATATTAAATTTGTACATGCATTAATTTTGTTAGAAATTCGGTTGTTTCTAACATGGGCCGTTGTATTTTTTTTTATAACAATTGAAATAATTCGAAAACTACTACTTTTAGAGGCATTGTTTATAATAGAAAGTAGTCTTAGATCGGTCTCGTCAACACAAAACAATCAAAAAAACGTAATTCTACTTGAAATAAGAAGTTGATAAGCATTTCCGGCGTAACCGGAAGTAATATAAATTTAAACTTGTCTTAAAACGAAAGCACATAATACGAAGTTGTTACATACAAAATTTTAAATCGCTACGTTTGTTAGTTCTTTATATTCTATTAACCGAAAGTCGTCCTAACACACCCTGTATAATTAAATCTTAAATGCAGTAATATTTGCATTTATTCTATGCATTCCATAAAAATCAATACTTTCGCGTTAGCATTTGTTTTTCTACGTATTTTTAAAACAAATGCAAGCGCTCTACGTCACAGAGGCGATCTTTAACGTTTATTGGTTGTCGCCATCGGGTGATCTCGCTGCAACCTATCCGGAGCCGCCGTTTAAATCGAGCGCGAAGAACGTCCAATAATGTGCCGGCAAATTTTCACCCAAAACAACTGCGCATCTAGTCCGCGAGCGCGTCGTCTCGTTATTTTAGTATTGTTTTTCTCTTACCTCGCGGCTGTATTGGTCGCTGCGGCGTTCTTCTTTATAAATTAAATTGAGAAGACACTACCCTTTCGCTGTTCTGTATAGTTAAGGTTGGATATTTATTTTATTATTAATAATATATTTTTATTATTCGCGTAGATTGTGTTCCTTTTTTAAGTTCTACTAAAAATCACATCGTTTCGATGTTATTTGTATCAGAGCTCTCTATCTTTAAACGCAATTGTTGTTTTCGTCTTATCTATGATTTAGTTGCAATTATTATTACTACCTCGTTCACAATTAAATTGAATATTTAGCCCTACATTCAAGGTCAAGTAGTTGTGTGTTTACGTTCTAAATATCCCAACAAGAGATGCGTTTACAATAAAAAAAAATTAATTTGAATTGTGATAGTATTTAAAACTCATTTTCCATCGTATACACACAAGTGTTCGATGTCGAATGTAATAATATTTAATTTAATTGTAAACGGGGCAGTGATAACAAATTGCGAGAAAACCGTAGAAAACGTGAGAGCAGGTGATAAATTATATTTGTAGTTATTTTTCATATAAATATTTCCCTACATTATGTAATATTGTTGCAGATAAATTGTGTGGATTTGAAGAAGCAGCTGTTAGATGAAGGAAGGACACGTGAGCAGCCCTAAGGAATAACCAGGGACGATACTATGCACCTATTCAAGGTAGGTTAATTTTCATTTAAATTAAAATCTAACTGTGATTTATATCTCATCACATACAATTTCAATTTTCGTAAATTAACTTCTGAAGATAATCTATATTAGTAACTTTGAAAGTCGTCTATCATTTTAAGAAAAAGTTTCGTAATTTAGAATTATATCACAAGAAAACATCTTAACACATTTTTTATAAAGTAAAATTTTTTCACCTTGTATCTTGCATGTATTACTGGTGAAATAGTAGACATATAGTAGAGTTTTTCATAAATGTGTGAGTGCAAAAAAGCGTGGGAAATGTTGATGTTTACTTTTTTTTTGGGGTCAATGCACCTGCGGCGATTTCTCAAGTTTACTCAATGCAGCTCTTACACAGTAAATTGTGCCTACAAATATGTTTGAAAGATGTCACATTTTCGCATAATAATATTCTTTTGCAAATTTTCTCAAACGATTTATTGCATTTTTAATTGTTTATATATCTCAGAAAATATAATTTTAAATCTTAAAAAATACATAAATATCGTACTATATTGCATATGTCCATTATCTATGTTAACGTGTGTCAATAAAGGATACATTTGCGAAGCATTCAACGATCCAAATTCTACTGTAAGATTACAGCGAAAGGGATAGTTTTATCTTCTTCAATATTTACCCTCGATGAACTTTAAACAAATTTTTCATTCATATTTTTTGGTGTATCTCTCTTCGTTGGTGCTAATGTCAAAGATTTAGATATCGTTTGTGTATATTCTCTCTCTGTTCTATCAATTAAATATGTCGGTTTTATATACAGGGTTATTCACGAAACTGGTTTGTTAGAATTTTTCGATGTTCCTTAAATCTACAATTTAAAAAACTTGTGTCATATGGTGTTCTTCCTTATAAATTAAGTTGGGAAGATACCCTTTTGCTATTTTCAATAACTAAGGTTAGATGTTTATTTGTTTATTATTTTTATTATTTGTGTAGGTTTTGTTCTTTTTTATCTTCTAGTAAAAATGCACTTTGCAAGTAAATTATTTTAAAATATATTTCGCTTCGAATCATTTATGATGTACAGGCTGTCGACAGGCGTTATTATTTTAATAAATTCTGTTCATCATTTCGAAGTTATAAGTTAAAAATAATATTTTTGGTTTGTTACTGAAATTTGCTTAATATAATACTCCTAGTTTTTATAGAACTGATTATAAAGTTGGAGCCACAAGTCCTCTTCTTTGTATTGTTGTTCAATTTTTATTGCATGTGTTTTGCGGATTATTGTATTATATATTGTGTGTCCAGAATTTTTCCCCATATTTTTGTACAAAAATTTCAATAATTGATCTTAAACGTTATTCTAGCTTCCCCATACAATTCCCAAATGTTTAAATTAATTTCTGTAAATGATCTATAATAGCTACTGATTTCTTCCGGAGGATCCCCATTTTCTCCAGCTACACAGATAGACTCTCATGAATTATGAAGGTTTTTTCGATGGATCTTATAAAATCATATAAAAAAATATTATCTTGCTTTTTGCCCTACCAATCGTGCATTCCAGCTTCTGAATTGGTCACCTCTAATGCGAATGCATATGTTGTTACGAGCCAAATTTAATTTAAATTGTTTGTATTATTTTCTTTAGTTAGCAAAGAGATATCATACTTTTTTTCTTTATTGTACACCACTAGGTAACAAGCCTTATTACCGAAATAATATTAAATTTTATTTTATTAAATAAATTTAATTTTTACAATTTTTCACAAATTTCTTAAAATCCAAACGAAGATAATATATTTGGTTTATTGCTCAAATTTGCTTAGATAGTAGTTTTTGTGCAATTAATAATAAAATTGAAGCCACAAGTCTTCTTATTTTTTCTGTTCATCTAATATATATTTCTTTAAAAATTTATAGTAATGTAAAGTAGCAACTTAGCAATCGTAAGGATGATAAAAAAAGTAACCAATTTTATTTTAATTAAAAAATTAGAATCTAATACTGATTTTTTTTCCTCTAGTTGATATTGGAGCAAATATCGTGAATGCTGTCTTCCTAAGAATGGACTTAGCGGGAACAAACAGTTCCGCAACACATCCACCCTTATTTTAAACTTTCGCCGCGCTGGTCCCAGCAAACATGTGGGGATTTGAAGCAGCTAGATGGGTGACACGTGAGCAGTCCTAAGGAATAAGCAGGGACGATAGTATCTATTCAAAGTAAGTCAGTTTTCATTTAAATGTAAATGTAGTTGCCATTTTTAACAATTTATTGAAACTGTACATTTTTTCTGTTTCTATTCTTTTACCACAGATTGTTGCTTTTTCTTCGGTAAACTTTGTCATCTTTAATCACCATTTCTGTGCTACTACGAGTATCAGCTGTTGTCGAATTTCTAGATTTTACTATATAGGTACGATCTTGATATTTTTTGTCATTAATATATGCCCTATCCAATAATTCTTTTTCCAACATGACTCTGACTTTAGTACCAATCTGATGATTTTTAGAAGGGTTTGCATAATATTTCTGACTTTCTCGTAGTTTCAGTGATGGATCTTGTACATTTTCTATAACTTTGGCTCTTAAAAACCCTTTGAATTTTTTTTCTGGAAAGCATAATGTCTATTGTTTGCTGCTGCTTATTTGTTTCTGTATAATTTTTTCTAGTATTTTATTAATTGTTGATAGAAGACATTTTGTTCTATCTCCCTATCGAGATTCCCTAGAACTTTTCGATGTTCCCGAATTCTAACTTCTGTAGATGTGCTGTTCCCTTAATTGGAATCTGAAACATTAAATTTACTCCTTTAAAATTATATCTGTGTATACAGAACCGCCTAAAATTAGCATTCATTTCAATTAGGTTCAAGTCGATGAAATTCGCTGTTCTAAAATGGAATGTCTTGTGTAGTATTGGATTTTTGATTACACTTTTAACATCACTGCATCACAGTCTGCATCATCTACTATCAACTATTATCATCTAATATGTCTAATATCTCTGTTTAAGTATTACTTCCTTGATAATCTTTTGTCATTGTTTTCAAAAGGAACTTATCTAGCTCCATGTAAGCAGCTTTGTATTTCCTCATAACTAACATGATGGCTGTGAATATATCCAAGTTCGGTACTGGGAGTTATCATTTTAATGCGATTGCTTTATTGATTTGTTTGGCCAACCATTTTGAATGACATAGATCAACTCTTTTAGTCTAGCCGTGATCTCTTGAATGTCATTTTAATACGTTCCACTTCTGGCGGTGGCTGACCAGGAAGCTGCCACTCGATAGCTGAATTTCAGGTCTGTGGTGGTTCCTATTAGGCCTAAATCTCATCGACAATTAGCAGATTTTCCGATAAATCATCCTATTCGGCACCATACTCATCTAAAATCGATCAAATCTGTTCTTCTTTTGCTCATTAGGCAAGCAAATTGAGCATTTACTTTGTCAAGACCTTTTTGAACTGAAGACGCGTTCTGATAATGTGTTGTAGGCATCCTTTTGAATCACTGAGTTCAGCTAAACGTAGGGCCAGTGATGTTTTAAGATCCTTGATAAGACAGTCAGTGATGCTTTTTAACAATCTCGGATTAACTGGAGGTCGTCTCCCTTTCGTCTGCGTGGCCGTTTCTGTACCACCTTGTTTGAAATAATGATACTACTTGGAGATAGTGTTGCAATGTGGATATTCACTGCCGTATACAGCATTCAGCTTGCGTGTCATTTCGCTAGGTCATCACCTTGTTTAAAGCTGTCATCTGTATTACGTCTCATTACCATTTCTCTCATCCACAGTTTGTATTTGTTTTGTTGTATTTTTGCTTCTTTGTTCTACATTGCTTTGTAAATTATCTTCAGACAGCTATTTCTCTCGTAACTAAACAGATCTTAATCCTATTACTATTTTCTCCGTAAAGAAGCTGCCATAAACTTCTTTAATGTCACATTTTTTGGCTTGTGCTTGAATTCAAGTTGAAAATTCGATCTCGTTTTTGTCTGGTAGTATTAACATTTTATATTATCATTTGGTGCATCTTAACAGCAGAGTTTTAGGTTTTAACATAAATTTCTGTTAATCCGTTAAAACGGAGAAAGTTTGGACTTGATGTTTGGTGTCCGAATGCCCATTTTAAATAAGATTGTCTTATTGGTTTTTTTTTTAATTTTTAAAGAAATATAAATTTCTTTAAAAATTTATGGTAATGTAAAAGTAGCAACTTAGCAATCCTAAAATTATGTTAAAAAATAAAGTAATCAATTTTATTTTAATTAAAAAATTGGAATCTAATACTGATTTTTTTTCCTCTAGTTAATATTGTGAATGCAGTCTTTCTAAGAATGAACTTAGCAGGAACAAACAGTTCCGCAACACTTCAACCCTTATTTTCCACCTTTGCCACGCTGGTCCCAGCAAACATGTGAGGATTTGAAGCAGCTAGATGGGTAGGACACGTGAGCAGCTCTAGGGAATAAGCAGGAACCCTTTTCAAAGTAAGTCGATTTTTATTTAAATTAAAATGTAGCTACCATTTTTAATAATTCATAGAAATTCTGTATATTTTGTTTCTATTTATATTCTTTTCCCACTGGTTGTTGCTCTTTCTTCGGTAAACTGTATCATCTTTAATCACCATTTTTTTGCTTGTACGAGTATCAGCTATTGTCGAATATCTGGATTGTACTATATATATTATGATCTTGATGTGATTTAGAAGGATTTGTATAAAATTTCTGACTTTCTCGTAGTTTCAATAATGGATTTCGTATAGTTTTTACAACTTTGGCTCTTAAAAACCCTTCTTTTTTGTTATATCTCTGTTGTTCCTCTGAGTTTTTTTTCTGGAAAGCATAACGTGTATTGTTTGCTATTGATTATTTGTTTCCGTATAATTTTATTCGTTGTTGATAGAAGACGTTTTGGTCTATCGCTCTATCACGATTCCTTAGAACTATCCATGTTGCTCTGTTCCTTGATTGTTCCCGAATTCTAACAGTTCTGAAAACTTGTAGATAGAGACAGTATCATCTAGTCTCATTCTGTCGTTCTGTTCTCTTAACTGAAATCTGAAACATTAAATTTACGCCTTCACAATTATATCTGTGCATATAGAACCGCCTAGGTTCATGTCGATGAAATTCGCTTATCTAAAGTGGTACGCGTTGTACAGGGTTGGTCACTTAAAATGATGCATTGAAATTATGGCCAAACTAAATAAGATATTTAAAATCGTACCAGGTAAAGTTGTAGAATTCTAAGGGAAGCACATTTTAATAAAAATGTGGATTTTATACAATTCATCAAAATTCAAATTGATTTCGGTGTGACGTCATCATGAATATTATAAAATTTACATTGTTATTAATATGTGCTCCTCATCGACCACTATAAGTTTCGTAGTAAGTTTAGTAGTCGGATTTTAAAATTTTTATTTAGTTTAGCTGTAATTCTAGTGCATCCTTTTAAGTGGCCCATCATTTAGTCGCATTGGCGTAAACTTTCTTAATTTAAATAGCATGGTATGTTTTATGAGTTTATTAAAACGCTCATGCAATTCTGCATCAAAACTTTTAAAGGTACCGTATACCTAAAATCAGCTGATTTCGAGTTATTATAAATCTAAAATATCGTTCCTTTTTTGTAATGTATTTCATTGTTATTTTACTTGACAGATATAATCTATGTGTCTTTAAAGTACAAATGCAATATCAATTATTTTGACATTCAAGGATTACTAAGATTTTAAATGCAGGAATAACAGAGAATTATTAAGTGTATTCAAAAATGCAATAATATATTCCATTTAAAAAATGTGATTTTCATCGATGCGAACTTGGTTGAAATGAAACTTAATTTTGGTCGACCCTGTATAAATTATGATAAATTTTAGGACGTAAATTTGATGTTTGCTATTTCTGCTAATGACATGCCAAATATGAGGTTTTTAGCTGCAATGTCTTCAGAATTTTGAACATAACTTTGCAATTGGCCCTATATTTGAAAAAATTGAATAACTCAAAAAACGGCTGATTTTTGATATAGAGCGTCTTAGTAACTTTTGATGCAGAACTGTATGCCTGATACACAAAACTGATAAAAAATATACCATCCTATTTAAATTAAGAAAGTTGACGTCAACTTCCGATAAACCGGAAGTGGTACAATGGCGCAAATAATTTTGCTGATGAGTTCAGATGATATCAGCATAATTACAAATTTTCAGAAATGTTGAATTTCAAGAACATCATCTAACAAACCAGTTCCATGAATGACCCTGTATATTTCCTTAAAAATTTGCAGTAATGTAAAAGTAGCAATTTAGCAATAATTGTAATATTATTTTAAGGATATTAAAAAAAATAAAGTAACTAATTTTATATAAGAGAATTAGAATCTAATACTGAAATCTTTTTTCTAGTTGACATTGGAGCAAATGGCGTGAATGTTATCTTTCTATGAATGGACTTAGCAGGAACAAACAAGTTCGAGGTAAGACTTGGAATGAAGTATTGCATATCTATCGTATACTAACATGTTTATATTGTTAGATACAGTTCCGCAACACTTCAACCCTTATTTTTCACCTTCGCTGCGCTAAGCAGGAGGACACGTGAGCAGTCCAAAAGGACTAAGGAAGGACGATAGGTACTATTTATTCAAAATAAGGCAATTTTCATTTAAATTAAAATGTAGCTGCCATTTTTAATAATGCATTGAAATTCTGTATATTCTGTTTCTACTTCTATTATTTTCACACTGCTTGTTGTTTTTTCTTCGGTAAACTTTGTCATTTTTAATAACCATATCTTTGCGTATACGAATATCAGTTAGTTTTGAATTTCTGGATTTTACTTTATACAGTCTTCATGATTTTTTAGAAGGATTTGTATAAAATATCTGACTTCCTCGTAGTTTCAGTAATGGATTTTGTACAGTTTCTACAACTTTCGCTCTTAAAAACTAAGCATAATGTGTATTGTTTGCTATTGCTTATTTGTTTCTGTATAATTGTTTCTAGTATTTTATTCGTTGTTGATAGAAGACATTTAGTTCTATCGCCCTATCGAGATTCGTTAGAACATTTCAATGTTTCCGAATTCTAACAGTTCTGAAAGCTTATAGATAGATACAGTATCATGTGGTCTCATTCTGTGGTTCTGTTCTCTTAACTGAAATCTGAAACATTAAATTTACGCCTTCAAACTTATGTCTGTGTGTACAGGACCGCCTAAAATTAACGTTCATTTCAACTAGGTTCACATCGATGAAATTCGCTTTTATAAAATGGAACGCGTTGTAGGTATATTATTGAATTTTTGAATACACTTTTAATATCGCTGCATCAAAGTCTGCATCACCCATTATTAACCGTAAAAATATTGCCTAATATATCTAATATCCCTGTTTAAGTATTACTTCCTTATGATGATGATTTCATTGCGTCTTTTGAGATACTCCACAATCCTCTACGAAGTCGAATATGTCTTTTGTCATTGTTTGCAAAAAAAGGAACTAATCTAGCTCCATGTAAGCAGACTTGTATTTCCACATGACCAGGATTTACTTTGAATATATCCAAATTCGATACTTGGAGTAATCATTCTAATGCAATAGATTTATTGATTTGTTTGCTCAACCATTTTTAATCACATAGATCAACTCTTGTAACAATGACCTCTGTTGCCATTGAGTGTTTTTTCCAGCGAATTTCAAGGTCTTCATCAAATTCAATCTTTTTAATTTCATGGTTACAATCTCTGCTGAATGCGTTTGGAATTGGAATATCTGAAGCTTTCTTATATACAGGTTGAATGATAAATCCGTGTGCAGGGATCAACGGCTTTATTTTCTTTAAATTTTTTTCGATATAAAATTTAATAATAGCTTCCTTGTTTGTTAGTTCAGTAGCGTCCAACACAGCTGAATGATCTTTTCGAGTGTGACATTTGCTTTATGGACTTAAAAATTATCTTGTAGAAATTTGACTTTACGACGCTTCCTAGCCGGAATCTGACCGCCTTAAAAAGGTTCATGTAGAATGTTTTGTTGATAAATTACCAGATTTTAGATAATCAATACGCACGATCCCCTCCTAGAATACGGTAGCTATGATCTTTTTGAATGACGTTTTGGTACGTTCAACTTCTGGCGGTGGCTGACTAAGTTACCATTCGCAAGCCGAATTTCAGGTCTGCGGTGGTTCCTATTAGATCCAAGTTTCATCGACAGTTAGCAGAATGTCCAATAAAGAATCCTATTCGGCACCATACTCGTCTAAAATCGACTATCATCAACTCTGATCTCCTTTTGCTCATTAGACAGCAACTTCGCCGAGTTCAGCAAAACGTAGGGCCAGTGATGTTTCAGGATTTATGATCAGACAGTCGCTGCTTTTTAACAATCTCGGATTAACCGGATTTGGAGGTCGTCTTTCTTTTGTCTGCGTGGCCATTTGCAAGGCAAATTTCAGATTTGCGGTGGTTAGTAGTAGACGCAAATCTCATCTACAGTTAGCAGATTGTCCAATACATCATCCTATTCGGTATCATACTCGTCTAAAATCGATTAACCATCATCAACTCTGTTCTCTTTTTCTTCATTAGACAGCGACTTGGACACCAACTTTGCCAAAATCTTTCTGAACTAAAGACGCGTATTAGTAAAATGTTGTAGACATCCTATTGACTTGCTGACTTCAGCAGAAAGTAGGATCAGTCATATTTTAGGATTATTCACCAGACAGTCGGCGATGGCTTTTAACAATATCGGATTAACCGGATTTGGAGGTCGTCATGCTTTCGTATGCTTGGCGGTTTCTGTACCAGCCTGTTTGAAATAATGATACCATTTAGAGAGGGTGTTGCGATGTGGGCATTCACTGTCACATGCAGCATTCAGCTTGCGTGTCGTTTCTATTAGGTTATCACCTAGTTTAGAGGTGTCATCTGTATTAAGTCTCATTACCATTTCTCTCATCCACAGTTTGTATTTGTTTTGTTGTTTGTTTTTCCTTTTTTGTTCTGCATTGTTTTGTAAATTATATTCAGACAGCAGTTTTTATCGTAACTATTTTTATTCCTATTACTATTTTGTCCATCAACAAGCTGCCATTAACTTCTTCAGTCATTTTTTTTGGCTTCTGTTTGAATTCAAGTTAACAATTCGATGAGGGTTACGATCTCGTCATTGTCTGGTAGTATTGACATTTTATATTGTTGATCATTTGATGCACCTTAAGAGTTTCTTCACCTTAGAGTTTCAGGTTTTTAACATAAACTTCTGTTAATCTGTTAGAACGGAGAAAGTTTGGACGTGATGTTTGGTGCCCAAATGCCCATTTTAAATAAAATTGTCTTATTTGTTTTGTTAATCTGATGTATACTTCTTTAAAAATTTACGGTAATGTAAAAGTAGCAACTTTTCAATCGTAAAATTATTTTAGGGATGTTAAAAAATAAAGTAACCAATTTTATTGTGAAAAATTAGAATCTAATACTGAAATATTTTCCAATAGTTCAACCCTTATTTTCCACCTTCGCCACGCTGGTCCCAGCAAGCATGTGAGAATTTGAAGCAGATAGATGGAGGACACGTGAGGAGTCCAAAGGAATAAGCAGTCAATTTTTATTTAAATTAAACTGTAGCTGCCATTTTTAACAATTTATTGAAACTTTGTACATTTTTACTATTTCTATTGTTTTACCACTGATTGTTGCTTTTTCTTCGATAAACTTTGTCATCTTTAATCACCATTCCTTTGCTTATACGAGTATCGGCTATTGTAGAATTTCTGGATTTTACTATCTATAATCTTGATAGTTTTTGTCATAAATATATGCCCTATCCAATATTTTTTTTCCAACATGACTCTTACTTTAGTACCAATCCGATGATTTTTAGAAGGGTTTGCATAATATTTCTGACTTTCTCATAGTTTCAGTAATGGATTTTGTACATTTTCTATAACTTTGGCTCTTAAAAACCCTTTGATTTTTTTTCTAGAAAGCATGTCTATTGTTTGCTGTTGCTTATTTGTTTTTGTATAATTGTTTCAATTAAATTATTTTCTTTATCTCTTATATTCCTATTTGTATGAATTTTGGGTCTTATATGCAGGGTTATTCACGGAACTGGTTCGTTAGACTTTTTCGATGTTCCTGAAATTCTACGATTCTAAAAACTTGTAGTTACGGATAGTGTCATATGGCCTTATTGGTGAAATTAATTACACTGTTGTATCTCTCCCGATTTACCAGAAGTTCACGTCAACTTTCTTAATTTAAATATAGTGGTATACTTTTTATGAGTTTTTTAGATCGCTCATGCAACTTTACATCAAATCTCATTAAGGTACCTTATACAAAATGTCAGCTGTTTTTGAGTCATTCACCTCTTCTCAAATATACGACCAACTGCAACCTTATGTTAAACATTCTGTATTTCGGGAACCATTGAAGGGGAAGACTTGATATGTGAAATGTTGTTAGGTGAAATACAGCGCATAAAATCTACGCCTTCAGAATTATACCTATATCTGCAGGGCCGTCCAAAATTAACCTTAATCTCAACTAAGTTCACATCGACAGAAGTCACATTTTTTAAACAGAACACTATATATTGTTTCATTTTTAAATACAATGAGTAATTCTCTATCATTCATTGCTAGTCATATTAGCTTTTATCTTTTACGGTTTTCGAGTTATTAGAGATTTCTTGATTTATAGTTCAAAAAATACGCCTCTTTAATGCCTTTAAAATCTCAGTAATCCTTGAATGTCAAAATAATTTATATTGTCTTTGTACTTACTTGATTTCTGAGATTTTTAATGCATTAAAAGGCATTTTTTCCGGATTTGCCTTACCATGCAAGCTTTTCTTTAGATAGAATTTTTCTTTTCGTGTTATACGACCCTGGTGAAGAAATATAGTGTACAGCTATTATTTCGCATACGACTGTACCTACCTACATCGCTAGGTAACAAGTCTTGTAATAAACATTGCGATTAAAAATTTTGCGACTACTAATTTCGTGTTACGTATTTTCACTTTAAATTAACTTTAGATTTCTATTTCTTCCGGTTGCACCGGAAATGCGTATCAACTTTCTTATTTTAAGTAGAATTACCCAATTTTATTATTGTTTTGTGCTGACGAGACGAATGTAAGACTATTTTACTGCTTGCTTTGATAAATCTTGCTTCTAAAACTAACCGTTTTTGAATTATTTCAAAATTTGTAAAAATATTTAGTTATGGACCATTAGAAACGACCATATTTTAAAAAAAATTAATGCATGTACAAATTTAAAGTCTTAAGTAATTCTTTAGGAAATGGTGTTGTATCAAATGCAGTATTGCAAAGTCTACCAAATTATAACAGGTGCTCAGAAAAAAATTCAATTTTTTCTGACTAGTTTCCAACAGCAAGGAATATTTTGTTTTCGATTTCTTGCATAGAAAGTACGTTTAAAATTAGTGGCAGTATGTATTTATTTCTTTACTGTTAAATATCATAGCTTTAGAGCTATTTTACTAAATATGTCTTAAGTTTGATTTTATAGAATCCATTAGTCTATTAAAAATAAAATTGCCTCTAATTTTCAACGAACTATGCAATAGAACTGAAAACGATAGATCTTGCTATTCAAAAATAGTAAAATATTGACATTTTTTTGGATGAAATGTTTGGAATTCTTTTTAAACACCCGGTATAACTTTCTAAAGTTTATGATATTGTATTTGATACAACACAGTTTCCTAAATAATCACTTAACATATTAAGTTTGTACATGTATTAATTTTGTTAGAAAAACGGTTATTTCTAACGGCCCCCGTAGCTGTATTTTTTTTTTTTTACAAAAATTTAAATAATTCAAAAACTACTACTTTTAGAGGCAGACACAAAACAATCAAAAAAATCGTAATTCTACTTGAAATAAGAAAGTTGATAAGCATTTCCGGCGTAACCGGAGGTAATATAAATTTAAAATTGTTTTAAAACGAAAGCACATATTGCCAGGTTGTTACATACAAAATTTTAAATCGCTACGTTTATTAGTTCCTTATATTTTATTAACCGAAAGTCGTCCTAACACACCCTGTATAATTAAATCTTAAATGCAGTAATATTTGCATTTATTCTATGCATTCCATAAAAATCAATACTTTCGCGTTAACATTTGTTTTTCTACGTATTTTTAAAACAAATGCAAGCGCTCTACGTCAGAGAGGTGATCTTCAACGTTATTGGTCGCCGCCATCGGGTGATTCGCTGCAACCTATCCGGGGCCGGCGTTTGAATCGAGCGCGAAGAACGTCCAATAATGTGCCGGCAAAATTTTCACCCAAAACAACTGCGCATCTAGTCCGCGAGCGCGTCGTCTCGTTATTTTAGTATTGTTTTTCTCTTATCTCGCGGCTGTATTGGTCGCTGCGGCGTTCTTCTTTATATATTAAATTGAGAAGATACCCTTTCATTGTTCTGAATAATTAAGGTTGGATATTTATTTTATTATTAATAATATATTTTTATTATTCGCGTAGATTGTGCTCCTTCGTTAAGTTCTATTGAAAATCACATCGTTTCGACGTTATTTGTATCAGAGCTCTCTATCTTTAGACGCAATTGTTGTTTTCATTTTTCTACGATTTAGTTGTTATTATTATTACTATTTCGTTCCCAATTAAATTACAGAGGTGCATTTACAATAAAGTAAAAATAATTTGAATTGTGATAGTATTTAAATCTCATTTTCCATCGTAAACACACAAGTGCTCGATTTCGAATGTTGGCTGAATATTTAATTTAATTGTAAACGAGGTAGTGATAACAAATGGCAAGAAAATCGTAGAAAACGTGAGAGCAGGTGATAAATTATATTTCCAGTTATTTATTCATATACATACATTTTTTGGTACATTATGTGTTATTGTTGCAGATAAATTGTGTGGATTTGAAGAAGCAGCTGGATGAAGGAAGGACATGGAGCAGCCCTAAGGAATAAGCAGGGACGATACTATGCACCTAATATTCAAGGTAGGTTAATTTTTATTTAAATTAAAATGTTGCTGTCATTTATATCTCATCACATACAATTTCAAATTTCGTAAATTAACTTCTGAAGATAATCTATATTAGTAACTTTGAAAGCCGTTTATCATTTTAAGAGAAAGTTTCCTAATTTCAAATTATATCACAAGGAAATATCTTAAAACATTTTTTCATAAAGTAAATTTCTTTGAGTTTATTTCTTGCATCCATTACTGGTGAGATAGCAAACATATAGTAGAGTTCTTCATAAATGTATGAGTACAAAAAAGCGTGAGAAATGTTGATGTTTGCATTTTTTTTGAGGTCAATGCACCTCCTGCGATTTCCCAAGGTTGCTCAATGCATAGCAGCCACATTTTCGCATATTCTTTTGCAAATTTTCTCAAACGATTTATTGCAATTTTAATTGTTTATATATCTCAGCAAATATAATTTTAAATTTTAAAAGAATACATAAATATCGTACTACACTGCATATGTCCATTATTTAAGTTAACGTGTGTCAGTAAAGGATACTCTTGCGAAGCATTCAACGATCCAAATTCTGCTGTAAGATTAAGGCAAAAGAGATAGTTTTATCTTCTTCAATATTTACCCTCTGATCCAATATTTTTTTCCCCTGTATGAACTTTAACTTAACTTGATTTCTGCTCTATCAATTAAATATGTTTCTCAATTAAATTATTATCGTTATCTCTTATTCCTATTTGTACGAATTTTTCTACAAGTTTTGGTCTTTTATACAAGGCTACTCACGGAACAGATTTGTTAGAATTTTTCGGTGTTATATATACATATGTATATAATAATATATGTATATATAATATATATTATTATTATTTGTTGCTGTTAATGACATTATACCAAAAGATATCCAAGTTTGAAGCAAAAATTAATATTACAATTGTTTAAAGGATGCAATTACATTACTGAAATTTTTGTATTTATTTTGTATATTTCAAAAATTTGTTTATGTAGGTATGTTCCATAAAGGGGTCGTACACTCCTCTCCGGTACCCATTGATTTTGTATAGTTCGTTTTGTATCTGTCTCTTTCTCTGACACATTTTATTTTCGGTTTTCACTGTCTAAGATATTTGATTGGATGCTATCGGTTAATGATTGAGCAATATCCTATAGCATGCAGAAACCGCAATTTTTACGAAAAGGTTGCAATAGTTTTGATTATTGGGGATTATTCTATTATACAGTGAGTGTCTAAAATTTTGGCTCATACTTCTCCAAAGAAATTTCTATAAGTGATCGTAAATGTTATTCTCGCTTCCCATACGATTCTAAATTTTGTATATTAATATCTGTAAATGATCGATGATACTGACTGATTTTTTTTCTCGGGATCTGCATTTTCTTCTGTTTTACAGGTAGATCCCCATGAATTATGTAAGTTCTTTTCGAAAGATCTTATAAAATTAACAAAAACCGAGAATATCTTGTTCCGTGTCCTACCAATCGTACATTTCATGTTCTAAGTTGATTCTGACTACCTCTAATGCAAGTGCATATGTTGTTACGCTCATTTGTTTTTCTAAGTACTTTGTAAACACACAAACAAACTTTGGTCGCCGCCATCACCGTATCTCGCTGCAACCTATCCAGAGCCAATGTTCGAAGCGAACGCGTTGGCCGTCCAATGATTTGCCGCTAAATTTGCGCTCGACACTGCTGCGCAACTAGTCCACCGCGCATCTTTCTAGAAATTCGTTATTTTAAAGTTATAAACAAGTTTTTCTCTTATTTTACTTCTGTACTGGTCGTGATAGCGTTCTTCCTTATAAATAAAATTGAGAAGCTACGGCTTCGCTGTTCTGAATAGTTAAGGTTGGATATTTATTTTATTAACAATAATATTATTATTATTTGTGTGGGTTTTGTTACTTTTTATGTTCTAGTAAAAATGCACAAATTTTGTATCAACCATTCAGTTAATTGTTTAAGAATTTTTTTAGCTAAGAATCATTTCCAATATACAGACCGTCGATATGCAAGTTCATGATATAATTTCATTTGAAACAAGAAATTAGATGTCGACACTCTGTATATCCTGTGATTCTTAGCTAGAAATATCTTTAAAAAATTGACTTCATGGGACAAGTTTGTTGTAAAGCAATTTAAAAACTCTTTCTTTATTTTTCGCCATATTTTTCCACAAAAATTTCAATAAGTGATCTTAAGTGGTATTCTAGTTTCATCATACAATTCCAAATTTTGTAAATTAATCTCTCTAAATGATCTATGTTAGTTACTGATTTTTTTCTCAGGATCCCCATTTTCTTCCGTTTCACATGTAAATCCTCATGAATGATGAATGTTTTTTTCGAAAGATTTTATAAAATCAAGAAATTGCAAAATACTATTTTGCTTTGTGCCCTACCAGTCGTGCATTCCGTCTTCTAAATTTGCTCTAATCACCTCTAGTGCAAGTGCATATGTTATTACGAGCCAAATTTAATATAGATTGTTCGGATTATTTCCTTCAATTAGCGAAGAGATGTTATGCTTTTTGTCTGTCTTCATAATGTGTATTGCTAGGTAAGAATTCGTAAAGTCTTATTGCAGAAATAATGTCGAAACTTTAAAAGAATGTGGAGAACTAATAAACATTGCGATTAAAAATTTTCGAGGTAATAATTTCGTGTCGCGGGTTTCACTTAAAAAAAATTCGTATCAACTTCCTTATTTCAAATTGGATTATCTAATTTTGTTGTTGATATACTTACAGAGTAATTAACGGAACTCATTCGATAGAACTTTTCGATAATCCTGAAATCCTTCAATTGTGAAAACGTGTACCTATAGTGACGGATAGCGTTATCTAGTCTCATTGGCGTCAACTTTCTTAATTTAAATAGCATGGTATTGTTTATGAGTTTTTTAAATCGCATATGCAATTCTGCATCAATACTTATTAAGCTACCTTATACCTAAAATCAGCTCTTTTTGAGTTATTAATTTTTTTTTCAAAAATTGAGCTAACTGCAACGTTATGTTTAAAACTCTGTATCTGAAATATAGCCCATCAAATCTACACCTTCAGAATTATATCTATATAATACAGGACCGTCCAAAATTAACTTTCACCTCAACTAAGTTCACATCGATAGAAATCGCATTTTTTAAGTAGAACACTCTATATATATTGTTGCATTTTTAAATACATTTAATAATTCTCTATCATTCATTATTAGACATATTAGCTTCTATGTTTTACCCTTTTCGAGTTACATATTACGGATTTCGTGATGAAAGTCCGAATAATACGCCTTTAAAATGTCAATAGTCCTTGAATGTCAAAATAATTCATATTGTATTTGTACTATAAATACATATAGTTTATATCTGTCAAGCAAAAAGCCAAATGAAATACATACATGACAGAAAGTAAACGATTTCTTAGATTTATATTCCATTCATTAAAAATGTTGTAGAATCGTGAATAATACATGTCGCGTATATGGGGATAGATATCCAAATTTATGCCAAATGACTTAAAAAATATCAATACAAGAAACTAAGAAAGAATGTTTAACAAAAAAGCTTTTTTATTTAATTTTCTTGTTTGAGTTCTTAATTGATATTTTCTGTGTTCACTTTGCATACATTTGGATATCTGTTATTAAATAGGTACTCGACATGTAGGTACTATACACAATTCTACTACATTCACCAGGAATGGAAAATAAATCTAAAATGTCGTTTCCTTACTGTAATGTATTTCATTTATTTTGCTTGAGAAATGTACCTTCCATGTACTTGCATATTTATAGTACAAATTCAATATCAATTATTTTGTCATTCGAGGATTACTGAGATTTTAAATCTCTAATAACTCAAAAACCGTATAAGATAGACGCTAATATGCCTAATGATGAACAATAGAGAAGTATTTATTGTATTCAAAAATGCAATAATATATAGAATGTTGCATTTAAAAAGGGATTTTCATCGACGTGAACTTTATTGAAATCAACGATTTCGGACGGCCCTGTATACGTAGATATAAATATTGAAGCTGTAGATTTGATGCCCTGTATTTTAGCTAGTAACATGTCAAATATGAAGAATTCACCCGCAATGGTTCCAGAAATACAGAATTCTTAACATAACGTTGCAGTTGATCCTATTTCTGAAAAGAAATTGAATAACTCAAAAACAGCTGACTTTTTAGGTACCTACCTATAAGGTACCTTAATAAGTTTTGATGCAGAACTGCATGTGCCATTTAAAAGAATTTATAAAAAAATACCATGCTATTTAAATTAAGAAAGTTGAACAACAATTAACAAGAGCCCTTGTGTCCTGCCAATCATACATTTCATTTGTTGTTGGTCCTAATTACCTCTAATGCAAATGCATATGTTGTTAGGAGCCGAATTTAATTTAGATTGTTCATATTATCTCCGCCAATTAGAGATATGCTTTTTCTGCCTTTAATCATAATGTATATCGCTAGGTAGGAATTGCTAAAGTCTAATTACCGAAATAATGTCAAAACATAAAAGAATAAGTGTAGGAAATCAATAAACATTGTGATTAAAAATGTTTGAGGTAATAATTTCGTGGCATTTTCACTTAAACTGTATCAACTTCCTGATTTCAAATTGAATTACGTACCTAATTTATTTTATTGATTTGTGTTGACAAAACAAAATTTAGATTACTTTGTCTGATACACCTTACCTCTAAAACTAGCCGCTTTTTAATTATTTCGATTTTTGTAAAAAAAATGCAGCTATCGGCCATTAGAAACGACCGTTTTTCTAAAAAATTGATGTATGTATAAATTTAAAATTGGAAGTAATTATTTGTGAAACTGTATTGTATCAAATGCAATATTTCACATTTTTCGGGTGAAAAGTTTGCAATTTTTGTCTAAACACTCAGTATAAGTTCCTAAAGTTTATAATTTTGCATTTGATACAACACAGTTTCCTAACTAATTTCTTAAAATATAAAATTGTATATGCATTAATTTTGTTAGAAATACGGTTGTTTCTAACGGTCCATAGCTGTACTTTTTTACAAAAATTGAAGTAATTCGAAAACTACTACTTTTAGAGGCATTGTTGGTAATACAAAGTAGTCTTAGATTCGTCTCGTTAACACGAAACAATAAAAAAAAATGGTAATTCTACTTGAAATAAGAAAGTTGATAAGCATTTCTGTCGTAACCGGAAGTAATATAAATGTAAAATTGTCTTAAAACGAAAGCACATAGTATGAGGTTGTTACATACAAAATTTTAAATCGCTACGTTTATTAGTTCCTTATATTTTATTAACCGAAAGTCGTCCTAACACACCCTGTATAATTAAATCTTAAATGCAGTAATATTTCCATTTATTGTATGCATTCCATAAAAATCGATACTTTCGCGTTAGCATTTGTTTTTCTACGTATTTTTAAAACAAATGCAAGCGCTCTACGTCAGAGAGTTGATCTTCAACGTTATTGGTCGCCGTCATCGCATGATCTCGCTGCAACCTATCCGGAGCCGGCGTTTGAATCGAGCGCGCAGAACGTCCAATAATGTGCCGGCAAATTTTCACCGACAACAACTGCGCATCTAGTCCGCGAGCGCGTCGTCTCGTTATTTTAGTATTGTTTTTCTCTTATCTCGCGGCTGTATTGGTCGCTGCGGCGTTCTTCTTTATAAATTAAATTGAGAAGATACTACCCTTTCGCTGTTCTGTATAGTTAAGGTTGGATATTTATTTTATTATTAATAATATATTTTTATTATTCGCGTAGATTGTGTTCCTTTGTTAAGTTCTAGTAAAAATCACATCGTTTCGACGTTATTTGTATCAGAGCTCTCTATCTTTAAACGCAATTGTTGTTTTCATGTTATCTACGATTTCGTTGCAATTATTATTACTACCACGTTTATAATTAAATTGAATATTTAGCCCTACATTCAAGATCAAGCAGTTGTGTGCTTACGTTCTAAATATCGCAACAAGAGGTGCATTTACAATAGAGAAAAATTAATTTAAATTGTGATAGTATTTAAAACTCATTTTCCATGGTAAACACACAAGTGCTCGGTTTCGAATGTAGGGCTGAATATTTAATTTAATTGTAAACGAGGTAGTGATAACAAATTGCAAGAAAATTGTAGAAAACGTGAGAGCAGGTGATAAATTATATTTGCAGTTATTTATTCATATACATACATTTTTCGGTACATTATGTGATATTGTTGCAGATAAATTGTGTGGATTTGAAGAAGCAGCTATTAGATGAAGGAAGGACCCGTGAGCAGCCCTAAGGAATAAGCAGGGACGATACTATGCACCTATTCAAGGTAGGTTAATTTTTATTTAAATTAAAATGTTGCTGCCATTTTTATCTCATCACGTACAATTTTAAATTTCGTAAATTAACTTCTGAAGATAATCTATATTAGTAACTTTGAAAGTCGTCTATCATTTTAAGAAAAAGTTTCGTAATTTAGAATTATATCACAAGGGAACATCTTAACACATTTTTTGTAAAGTAAAATTTTTTAAGATTGTATCTTGACTGTATTGCTGGTGAAATAGTAGACATATAGTAGAGTTCTTCATAAATGTGTGAGTGCAAAAAAGCGTGGGAAATGTTGATGTTAACTTTTTTTTTGGGGTCAATGCACCTGCGGCGATTTCTCAAGTTTACCCAATGCAGCTCTTACACAGTAAATTGTGCCTACAAATATGTTTGAAAGATGTCACATTTTCGCATAATAATATTCTTTTGCAAATTTTCTTAAACGATTTATTGCATTTTTAATTGTTTATATATCTCAGCAAATATAATTTTAAATCTTAAAAAATACATAAATATCGTACTATACTGCATATGTCCATTATCTATGTTAACGTGTGTCAGTAAAGGATACATTTGCGAAGCATTCAACGATCCAAATTCTACTGTAAGATTACAGCGAAAGGGATAGTTTTATCTTCTTCAATATTTACCCTCGATGAACTTTAAACAAATTTTTCATTCATCTTTTTTGTTGTATCTCTATCGTATGTGTATATTCTCTCTCTGTTCTATTAATTACATACATTGTATGTTGGTTTTATATACAGGTTTATTCACAGAACTTGTTCGTTAGAATTTTTCGATGTTCCTGAAATCCTACAATTCTAAAACTTGTAGTTACGGCTTGTCATATGGCGTTCTTCCTTATAAATTAAGTTAAGATACCTTTTTGCTATTTATTTGATATTTATTATTATTTAGATATTTATTTGATTATTAAATAGATATATTTTTATTATTTGTGTCGGTTTCGTTCTTTTTTTTTATATTCTAGTAAAAATGCACTTTGCAAGTTAATTCTTTTAAAATATGTTTAGCTTCGAATCATTTCTGGTATACAGGCTTTCAACGAGCGTTATTATTTTAATAAGTTCGGTTCATCATTTCGAAATTATAAGTTAAAAATAATATTTTTGGTTTGTTACTGAAATTTGCTTAATATAATAGTTTTTATGGAACTGATAATAAAGTGGGAGCCACAAGTCTTCTTATTTGTTTTGTTGTTCAATTTTTATTGCATGTGTTTTGCGGATTATTGTATTATATATTGTGTGGCCAGAATTTCCCCCATATTTTTGCACAAAAATTTCAATAATTGATCTTAAACGTTATTCTAGCTTCCCCATACAATTCCAAAATTTTTAAATTAATTTCTGTAAATGATCTATAATAGCTACTGATTTCTTCCTGAGGCTCCCCATTTTCTCCAGCTACACAGATAGACTCTCATGAATTATGAAGATTTTTTCGATGGATCTTATAAATTCCACAAATGCCGAAATATTATCTTACATTTTGCCCTACCAATTGTGCATTCCAGCTTCTAAATTGGTCTTAATCACCTCTAATGCGAATGCATATGTTGTTACAAGCCAAATTTAATTTGAATTGTTTGTATTATTTTCCTTAATTAGGTAAGAGTTATCATACTTTTTTTCTTTAATGTACATAGCTAGGTAACAAGCCTTATTACCGAAATAATATTAAATTTTATTTTATTAAATAAATTTAAATTTTATTTAAGTTTTCGCAAATTTCTTAAAACCCAAATGAAGATAATATATTTGGTTTATTGCTCAAATTTGCTTATATAGTAGGTTTTGAATTGAAGTCACAAGTCTTCTTATTTGTTTTGTTCATCTAATATATGTATCTTTCTTTAAAAATTTATAGTAAGTAATGTAAAAGTAGCAACTTAGCAATCGTCATCAATCAATTTTAAGGATTTTAAAAAATAAAGTAACCAATTTTATTTTAATTAAAAAAATAGAATCTAATACTGAAATCTTTTCCTTTAGTTGATATTGGAGCAAATATCGTGAATGGTGTCATTCTAAGAATGAACTTAGTAGAAACAAACAGTTCCGCAACAATTCAACCCTGATTTTCCACCTTCGCTGCGCTGGTTCCAGCAAGCATGTGAGGATTTAAAGCGGCTAGATGGAGGAAACGTGAGCAGCCCTAGTGAATAAGCAGGGACGATAGTATCTATTCAAAGTAAGTCGATTTTCAATTTAATTAAAATGTAGTTGCCATTTTTAACAATTTAGTGAAACTTTGTACATTTTTTCTGTTTCTATTCTGTTACCACTGATTATTGCTTTTTCTTCGGTAAACTTTGTCATCTTTAATCACCATTCCTTTGCTTATACGAGTATCAGCTGTTGTCTAATTTCTGGATATTACTATACATATACGATCTTGATATTTTTTGTCATTAATATATGCCCTATCCAATACTTTTTTTCCAACATGACTCTGACTTTAGTAGCAATTTGATGATTTTTAGAAGGATTTGCATAAAAGTTTGACTTTCTCGTAGTGTCAGTAATGGATTTTGTACATTTTCTACTAACTCTAACTTTGGCTCTTAAAAGTCCTTTAAGTTTTTTTTTCTGAAAAGCATAATGTCTATTGGTTGCTGCTGTTTATTTGTTTCTGTATAATTGTTTCTAGTATTTTATTCATTGTTGATAGAAGACATTTTGTTCTATCGCCCTATCGACCTAGGACTTTTCGATGTTCCCGAATTCTAACAGTTCTAAAAACTTGTAGGTGTTCTGTTCTCTTAACTGAAATCTGAAACACTAAACTTACGCTTTCAAAATTACATCTGTGTATACAGAACCACCTAAAATTAGTGTTCATTTCAAGTAGGTTTACGTCGATGAAATTCGTTTTTCTAAAATGGAATGCCTTGTATATTATTGGATTTTTGATTACACTTTTAACATCGCTGCATCACAGTTTGCATCATCCATTATAAATTATTATCATCTAATATGTCTAATATCACTGTTTAAATATTACTTCCGTATGATAATTTCTTTGTGTCCTTTGAGATACTCTACAACCCTCTACGAAGTCGAATATGTCTTTTGTCATTGTTTTCAAAAAAAGCTACTGGCCTAGCTTCATGTAAGCAGCCTTGTATTCCCACGTGACTAGGATTTGCTTTGAATATATACAAGTTCGATACTTGGAGTACCATCATTTTAATTGATTTATTGATTTGTTCGGCAAACCATTTTTAAATATATAATTAACTCTTGTAGTCTAGCCGAGATCTCTTGAATGTCATTTTAGTACGTTCAACTTTTGACGGTGGCTGACTAGGAAGTTGCCATTCGGAAGCTGAATGTCAGGTCTGTGGTGGTTCGTATTAGACCTAAATCTCATCGACAATTAGCAGATTGTCCGTTAACTCATTCCATTCGGCACTATACTCGTCTAAAATCGATCATCTCTGTTCTTCTTTTGCTCATTAGACAAACAATTTGAGCATTTACTTTGTCAATACCTTTTTGAACTGAAGACGCGTTCTGATAATGTATTGTAGGCATCCTTTTGATTCACTGAGTTCGCTAAACGTAGGACCAGTGATGATTTAGGATCCTTGATAAGACAGTCGGTGATGCTGTTTAACAATCTCGGATTAACCGGATTAGAAGGTCGTCTTCCTTTCGTCTGCGTGGCGGTTTCTGTACCACCTTGTTTGAAATAATGAAATAATGATACCATTTAGAGATAGTGTTGCAATGTGGGTATTCACTGCCGTATACACCATTCAGCTTGCGTGTCATTTCGACTAGGTCATCACCTAGTTTAAAGCTGTCTTCTGTATTACGTCTCATTACCATTTCTCTCATCCACAGTTTGTGTTTGTTTTGTTGTATTTTTGCTTCTTTATTCTGCATTGCTTTGTAAATTATCTTCAGACAGCTGTTTCTCTCGTAACTAATCAGATTTTATTCTTATTACTATTTTGTCCGTCAACAAGCTGCCATTAACTTCTTTAAAGTCACATTTTTTGGCCTATGCTTGAATTCAAGTTGAAAATTGAATGAGGGTTACGATCTCGTTTTTGTCTGGTAGTATTGATATTTTATATTGATCATTTGGTGCATCTTAACAGCAGAGGTTTAGCTTTTTAACATAAACTTCTGTTAATCCGTTAGAACGAAGAAAGTTTGGACTTGATGTTTGATGTCCAAATGCCCATTTTAAATAAAATTGTCTCATTTGTTTTGTTCATCTAACTTATATTTCTTTAAAAATTTATAGTAATGTAAAAGTAGCAACTTAGCAATCGTAAAATTATTTTAAGGATGTTAGAAAATAAAGTAACCAATTTTATTTTAATAAAAAAATCAGAATCTAATACTGAAATTTTTTCCTCTAGTTGATATTGAAGCAAATATCGTGAATGCTGTCTTTCTAAGAATGGACTTAGCAGGAGCAAACAGTTCCGCAACACTACAACCCTTATTTTCCACCTTCGTCACGCTGGTACCAGCAAGCATGTGAGGATTTGAGGCAGCTAGATGGGTAGGACTCGTGAGCAGGCCTAGGAAATAAGCAGGGACGATTGTATCTATTCAAGGTACGTCAATTTTCATTTTAATTAAAATGTAGCTGCCATTTTTAACCAGTCATCACAATTTTGTGTATTTTGTTTCTATTTCTATTATTTTTCCAATGGTTGTTGCTTTTTCTTCGGTGGACTTAATGTTTGTTGTTCAAATGCCCAGTCTCTTCGAAAGTCTGTCCAAATTCTCTTGAGGAATATTAACTCCCATTATCAGTTTGATATATTTTTTTAATAATATTTGTCGGAAGCCATTAATTAAGGCATATTATTATTTCATATAATGATGAAAATGAAAGAGGTCTGATGGTGCTACTTATCATGGAAGCATTAGTCTATCTCTCTTAAGCATTACTTTCTTTGATTTGATTGATTTGATTGCTATCAAGGCAGGGCAGTCTTTGATTATCCCTATTATGGTATTCCGACCTTGATTCCATTTTACTCAAACAGGTTAGTTCCCTCGATCAGGTTTAGTAGCCTATTTGGCAAATCTTTCTCCACTGGTAGGGTTGCATAGCAACCCTACGTTGACTTAGTGCTACGCATTCGAATTTCCTCCTCCTCATTGCAGAATCTGCATAGGGGTTTATCTTTATCTCGTGTAGGTGACCTCTTAGACTGCCATGTCGTGTTAATAGACATGTTACTGCCCTAAGCTGAGTCCTGTTTAATGCAAGTAAGTCAGCAGTTAATCGTTTGACGGTCTTTCCATCATCCAGCTACATGGTTCCAATTTAGTTGGTGCTGTTTTATAATCCACTCATTAATTGCACCACGTACTGCACTCTTTGTAATACCTAGACTTGGCTCTGGTCAGGTAAATTACATTTGGGAACCCTTCCTCGCTAGCTCTGCTACTTATCGAAGCATTGGTCTATCTCTGTTAAGCGTTACTTCCTTAGCATGAATTAATTCTTTGTGCCCTTCGAGAGACTCTACAATCCACTACATACTCGAAAATATTTTTTATCATTGTTTGACCATATCATAACAATCACTTTAATTCGGTTTGTTTGGGCAACTAACCGATCAAACTTTGTAATTCGGTATCTGCGTCTGTTGTCTTTGTGTATCAATCTTACATTTAGCTATACATACAGGAAAATCGCTAACATATCAAAGTTTTGTATAAATAGAGTTATTTCTTCCCGTTGTGTTGGCTGTCGCCTTTTTTAATGAGTAACCAATAATAATTTCCCATCATGATGAGATTCCACTTACCCTGATCTCGTTTTTCCACGTCTGCAAGATCTCGATAGAATCTTTCCCCTTGTTCATCACCCATTTTTTCTAAATTAGCAGGAAAGAAATCCAAACGGGACTGCAAAAAATGAAATTTGAGCGACATTTAACACCCTTAGACCTCTTTCACACTGGCGATTTAGCAGTGCGAGTTAGCATCGCGATTTAGTCGCTTTCTATGCGGTTCTATGCACAGTCAGCCGCGCTGCTGAATCGCTAGTGTGTATAGGAATAGGGAATACATCGGTAAAATCCGTGAGCCATTATCGCGCTGCTAAGTCGCGCTGCTATAAATCGCCAGTGTGAAAGAGGTCTAAATTGTTTTAGTTTTCTAGCAAATTAGCTACACGATATCTTGGTAGTTTTCACTCTTTCGATTTCCCAGAAAGAGTTTGCAAACATGTTTAAAAGAACCCTCCAATCAGAAGTCAGGTTTATTCATTCATAGCACGTACAAAATTTTCAAAATCTTTGAAATCTCTTCGCCTACAATGCAGACATGAACAAATGTACAGATGATGTTGTATTTACACCCTGTATTTGAGTCATACAGATTGTCGAAAACCTTGATTCGTAATCACCTTGGCTCCTCTTGCAATTAAATAGTCCCGGGCTGTTTGCCCAGCAAACCAATCACTCTATATAAGTGTTATTTGGATCTCGAAACTGAACACTTTTTAAAAATTGGTCTGCAATTTTTTTAACTAAAATTGTCTTATTGTTTTGGCTATCATCATTATCGCTTATGACCAGCGTGTTGGATCTTAGATTTAGATTTAATTGAGGATATTGCACTGCGACCTATTGTTTTATTGCGCTCTAAGCGTTCTACCTGCACATTTGTCAGATTGTTCGGTATTAAACGTTTTCTTTCTGAAGGTATCTGTTTCTATTGCTAATGACAATGGTGCGTACACATGCTATGATGCACGTTCGTTAGGAATTGCAGAACCATTTTTCTTTAAAGCAATTTCTGAACATGAAGTTTTCAATATTCTTTATAACATTCACACTAAGTGTGAAGATGCGGATGGAATCGGTATTGATGCACTCAAACTCTGTACTCCTCACATTTTGCCTATTCTGGTTCACATTATTAACTTCTGCTTAGATAAATCTGTTTTTCCAACGATCTGAAAAAAGGACACTATTACTCCTGTGCCGAAAGTTGCTACGCCCTATAAGTATTCTTTCCACGTTGTCAAAGATTATAGAAAGGATTATGGAACAACAATTGCGTACCTTTCTGTTAAGAAATAATATTCTTCCCTTAAGGTAGCCAGGCTTTCGTGCTAATTATAGTTGTACCACTGCTCTCTTATATGTTACAGATGATATACTTAGATCCTTGCGATGTGGGTATGGTAGTCATATTGGTATTGTTGGACTAGTGCTTTCGACACTATTAATCACAATTTATTGCTTGCTATTCTACACTTCTGTGGTCTCTCAGTGCCTACCGTTGAATTTATGCGTAATTACTTGCTGGATCGTTTTCAGGCAGTTAAAATAGATAATGTTATTTCCGAATTTATATCGATCAAGTCAGGAGTTCCTCAGCGTTCCATTCTCGGTCTTCTTTTATTTTCTGTGTACATTTCGAATTTGTTTTCTTGTCTCCTTCACTGTCAACATCATTGCTATACCGATGACACACAAGTTTACATTTCTTGTTTACCGGATGAGGTACTTTGGCAACTGCTTCATTGAATGAAGACCTTAACAGGCTTTCTCGACAATGTTTACAGCATGCCCTCTCTTTACATCCCCTTAAATCTGCGGTTCTTGTCTTCTCGGGTTTGAGGTTCAAACATCATATTGCTAAATGTATTCAACGTGCTTATGTGCCCTTAAAAATGATCTACCCCCACGGGCATATCTTAATCCAACGTATTGAAACTCACCTATGCGACTCTCTCGTTTTATCTCAAATGAACTATTGCGACGTGGTTTATGACCAATGTATTGATGTTACTACCAAAAAACGCATCCAGCGTTTGCAAAATTCTTGCCTTCGCCTTATTTTTGGTATCAAATTATACAGTATAGAAAACACCAGCTTATCTCAATAATAAAATTATGTTTCGAAATGATGTGCACCATTTAAATTTGAGGTACAGAGAATTGCTGAGTCCGCCTATTCACAGACTATCTATTTTTGAGACGTCATTCACGTATGTTGTCAGCAAAGTATTTAACTCCATTCCACCAAATTTGAAATCCCTGTCACCTCCGTCGTTTAAATTATCACTTCGTAGACATTTAATAGAATTGAGCTTGTAGTGACTGATCATGTGTGTGCCTCTAGCCTCTTCTTTTTATTTATATGCTTTCTGAGGCTGTGTTATGTACCTATACCTATATATCTACTTAGGTATGTCTGATGGTGTGTAGGACTGACTTAGATTCTCCTCTCTTTTCTGTTTGTTTCTTTTTTGTTCTTAAAGGTTAAGTAGATCAGCTTTGCTGGACTTCGCCTGTTGATGTACTCATCTGTATCGTTCTCTTTTTTTCTTCTTATTTAGTACATATCATATTACTTTGTTACTTTTTGTATTATTATTATTTAACTCTTTTTCTTTGGGTGAATGTTGTAACGAACTTACTTACTTAGGTATACAAATTTGTTGTGGATTAGAATTAGAATGTAATACCTTTTTTTTCTCTAGCTGATTCTGGATGTCTTGTCATCTTGCTGTGAATACTGTCGCTTTGGAAATGGACTCAGCAAGGAGGAATATGTTCAAGGTAAGACTTGCATTAATATCTTTCATATACCTCATATACTAACGTATTTCTTTATTACAGTTCCGCAGCACTTGAACCAAGGTTAGTGATTAGTTTATTATTACTCGTCGTTCATCAATTCATATCTAGCGCCAATTTCAAAAAGAGTGCCAAAGTCACTGCTGGTAGTTAACAATAATCAAGACAGTAATTTTTCGCGTCATCTTCTGATAAATGTTTGCATTTACTAACTATCAATTGCTTCCAAAGTTGTGATGTAGGTGCACCTTCGTCTTGCAGGTTCTTCACCAAATCATCTCAAGAAATTAAGGTAGAATTTTGATTTGATGTCCGAAATTTTTCACTACATTTTACCGTATTGTTACAGATAAATTGTGCGGATTTGAAGCAGCTAGATCGAGGACAGGCGAGCAGCCCTAAGGAATAAGCAAGGACGATAGCATTCAAGGTATGTCCTCCTTTAATTTTACTCTACGTTCCTTATTCTAATATTTTGATTTTCTCTTACAGGTCACCGGATCTTGAAGGAAGGTTGGTGCCATTTTTATTACATGGATTTTGCGGATTATGCCTTTGTATCTCCATGAATTGAATGAATAATACGTTTCGCCATACTTTTAATATTTATTACAATGGTTGCGCATACGAAATTTGGTATTTCGGTAAATTTGTAAGTCGTAAATTTTTTTTGTCTTGAGACAATAATTGAGCCCTTGAAAGCGAAAGTGGTGCAAGTTTTTTTCCATCGATTTGAGTATTTTAAACATAAAGTTAAAAGACCACTAAAAATCATGATCACATATTAATTAATAATTCCGTTAGGTTTTTTTATATTATAATTTGTCTAACCTGGTAATGAAAAAATTAGTGGCTGCTCTTACTTTTGTTGTTTGAATGACTTACACTACTTTACCAAGTTATGAAGTAATAAAAAGGTTTTTTGTTGAAATAAAATAAGATTTTAGATTTTACTTTATGCAAAGAGAATATCAATTTTAATCAAGTAGGTACATAAAAAAAAATGAGAACTTAATTATATTATTATTAATTTTTATGCTTCATCTTCATGTAGCTCTAACGGTCCTATATCTTCAACATATTCGTCAGCTGTTTGTAAATTAATAAAGGATTGATGGTAAATAGGTGGAATAAACTGTACCCATTCCATCATATTCTTCTTTTTCTCTTTAGAAACAGGTCGATGATCGTTGTATACTTGTTCAAGTGTTACGTTGTTCATCATAACGGGCCTACCTTTTTACGAGGCAACAAGTTTATACATTGAAAAGAAAAGTCTTCATTTAGTGTTTCTTTATAAAAAATTTTAAACGGCTCATCTTTTTTAAAACGAAGCCACTGTATGCGAAGCCAGTTTATCATTCACTTTTCTTTTTGTAATGAGTTCTTCTATTGTTTTTGTTGAGAGAAACTCTGTTTGCTGCATTTTGTGTAAGGGAAAAGGAGATTTGGTTCTTGCTTTTTGTATAGGTAATAGTGTATCAATCTTCCGCTACATAAATTATTTTTTCTTTTGCATAACATTCTATTGATCCGAAATCTCTATCGTTGGGTAAGTACGAATGTCCTGATACCAGGAATTTATGATCAATGACAGTAATGCTTTCTGAAACCGCCAATAATTTAGAGCAACATTAAACTCATTTTAATATTCCTGTTTTGGCATGTACATGCATCACTGTAGGCAATTATAGTTGCTGTTTTTACAAACAAGACCAGCATTGAATTTCATGAAATGTATTTGTAAGTTATATATGTACATATTTCTCTTATAGTATTATAATGAGCAAATCAATTGTGGGCCTTTTCAAATTGTAAACGCATAGATTTTATTGACATCAAGAACTGCTTTATACATGCTATTTGTTTCTCTGCTTTCCTCGAATGAAGGCTCAACTTCTGCTTTATTTGTGGATCTGTTTCGGTGTTTATTTTAATTTTGAATGCATCACACCTTGTGCATGTATCTTTACTTGATTAAATTTTTATTAAATCTGCTAACGTTTGTATGCTTTTTTTTGACAATCTTCTTTAGTGGAGAGCACCAGCTTGAATATGAAATGTATTTGTGTGGGTCTTAGGCACTCTAGAATTGTTTCTTGGACGTACTTGTTTTATTTCTGTTTGTTTTACGAGCCCACAAATGTAAGCATTTTGTGTAGTAAAAGATCCAATTGCCCAAAACCTCTCGAATGCATCTTTTCTTTGATTTGCAGATATTTTACCAATACACTTCGTGCGGCAATTAAAAGTTTTCGCTTCTACTGTATTGCCCTTTCTATTGATACATTGCAAACCGAGGTTACGATTTCTCAGGCTCCCTGTTTCTTTTCCTGCCTTTTCGTTTCGCTGATTGTTTATCAGCATTTGGATGCATATTGTTGTATTGTGAATTAAATGAAAAAGTGAGGTTATTATTACGGTAACAGTAAAAAAAGGACATATCTGATTCACTGCTACTACTCCCCGACAATTGATATTCTGATCCAGAATCTAAAAAAGGTTCTGATGCTTCGGATTCACTATTTTCACTCATTAACACTTCACTTACAAGTAATACGTATATTAGGTATATATATTTCTTCAATAAGTACTATTTTGTAAAGTTGTGTAAGTCTGACTTGCGCCACTTTGCCTTGTAAGCTTTAAAGTTAGAAGTTATCTGCATGACGACATAGCGACATCTATAGCCGAATGTATTAGTTTACAGTCACGAATTTTAGCTATTATAACAAATACTACTTCACAGTACCTACCCATTTGTGAAGCAAACTTAAATTTTTTTTTCGCTTTCAACGGCTCAATTATGTGTTCATACAACGTTTTGACCAACCAGCAGTTTGACTATAAAATGCACTCATTTATATTTTTGCGGCACATACCTCGTTGTAATTTATTTAGAATTGTATGCGTAAGTACAAGGAACAAAAACCTGTACCTGTTTTCCGATATTAAAATATGTACTGCTAAACACATTTACAACTTGCCTCCTGTATTGCAAGTTCGCGAATTACTATCTTCTCTTATTAGGTTATTATACTTAGACCATTGCGCATGCTATATTTTCGCGAACGGTTCGTTTATTTAATCCCGCAAGGCCACAGTGAGAGTCTAGTCGTCGAATCGATGATATTGCCATTAATAAACTTAATCCTAAACGTTATAGGATAATTACTATCTCTGTAACCCTCCCAAACTTTATGAGCATTTGTGCCTACTGTCTGACGATGGATCCCGGATGAGGTGAATGTTTCCCTATCTTAGGGAACGTGAGGTTTTTCAGCTCACTCTCCTCCCCTCCCCCCTCCCTCACTCTAAAAAAACAACCTTACTGCACGTAAAGCCATGCTGTCATAACAGCCCAAACGGAGTTCCAACGTCTTTAGTATTTTAATGCTTTAGAGACAGAGGATGATCTGTCTCTGCCTGCGAGTGAATGTTGCTTGTTGAATTTTTTTTTGTAGTTAGACCATTGTGCATGCTATATTTTCGCGAACGGTTTGTTTATTTAATCCCCGATCGTTTCCAAGGCGACAGTGTGTGTGCAGTCATTCAACCGATTAATTACCCGCCACTGCACGTAAAGCCATGCTGTCATAACACCCCTAACGGAGTTCCAACGTCTTTTGTATTTTAATGCTTTAGAGACAGAGGATGATCTGTCTCTGCCTGCGAGTGAATGCTGCTTGTAGATTTTTTTGTAGTTAGACTATTCTGCATGCTATATTTTCGCGAACGGTTCGTTTATTTAATCCGCGAACATACGCAAGGCGACAGGGTGGGTGCAGCCGTCGAATCGATGATATTGCCATTAATAAACTTAATCGTAAACGTAATAGGATAATTGTCTATCTCTGTAACCCTCCCAATTTTTTTGAGCATTTGAGCCTATTGTGCATGACGATGGATCGCGGACGAGGTGAATGTTTCCCTATCTTAGGGAAGGCGACAGTTTTTCAGCTCACCCCTCCCCTTCACTCGAAAAATCAACCTTACTGCACGTAAAGCCATGCTGTCATAACAGCCCAAACGGAGTTCCAACGTCTTTAGTATTTTAATGCTTTAGAGACAGAGGATGATCTGTCTCTGCCTGCGAGTGAATGTTGCTTGTAGAATTTTTTTTTGTAGTTAGACTATTGTGCATGCTATATTTTCGCGAACGGTTTGTTTATTTAATCCCCCATCGTTTCCAAGGCGACAGTGTGTGTGCAGTCATTCAAACGATTAATTACCCGCCACTGCACGTAAAGCCATGCTGTCATAACACCCCTAACGGAGTTCCAACGTCTTTTGTATTTTAATGCTTTAGAGACAGAGGATGATCTGTCTCTGCCTGCGAGTGAATGCTGCTTGTAGACTTTTTTTTGTAGTTAGACTATTCTGCATGCTATATTTTCGCGAACGGTTCGTTTATTTAATCCGCGAACATACGCAAGGCGACAGGGTGGGTGCAGCCGTCGAATCGATGATATTGCCATTAATAAACTTAATCGTAAACGTAATGGGATAATTACTATCTCTGTAACCCTTCCAAACTTTTTGAGCATTTGAGCCTACTGTCTGACGATGGATCCCGGACGAGGTGAATGTTTCCCTATCTTAGGGAACGTGAGGTTTTTTCAGCTCACCGCTCGCCCTTCACTCTAAAAAATCAACCTTACTGCACGTAAAGCCATGCTGTCATAACAGCCCAAACGGAGGTCCAACGTCTTTAGTATTTTACTGCTTTAGAGACAGAGGATGATCTGTCTCTGCCTGCGAGTGAATGTTGCTTGTAGAATTTTTTTGTAGTTAGACTATTGTGCATGCTATATTTTCGCGAACGGTTTGTTTATTTAATCCCGATCGTTTCCAAGGCGACAGTGTGTGTGCAGTCATTCAACCGATTAATTACCCGCCACTGCACGTAAAGCCATGCTGTCATAACACCCCTAACGGAGTTCCAACTTCTTTTGTATTTTAATGCTTTAGAGACAGAGGATGATCTGTCTCTGCCTGCGACTGAATGTTGCTTGTAGAATTTTTTTTTGTAGTTAGACTATTGTGCATGCTATATTTTCGCGAACGGTTTGTTTATTTAATCCCCGATCGTTTCCAAGGCGACAGTGTGTGTGCAGTCATTCAACCGATTAATTACCCGCCACTGCACGTAAAGCCATGCTGTCATAACACCCCTAACGGAGTTCCAACGTCTTTTGTATTTTAATGCTTTAGAGACAGAGGATGATCTGTCTCTGCCTGCGAGTGAATGCTGCTTGTAGACTTTTTTTTGTAGTTAGACTATTCTGCATGCTATATTTTCGCGAACGGTTCGTTTATTTAATCCGCGAACATACGCAAGGCGACAGGGTGGGTGCAGCCGTCGAATCGATGATATTGCCATTAATAAACTTAATCGTAAACGTAATAGGATAATTACTATCTCTGTAACCCTCCCAAACTTTTTGAGCATTTGAGCCTACTGTCTGACGATGGATCCCGGACGAGGTGAATGTTTCCCTATCTTAGGGAACGTGAGGTTTTTCAGCTCACCCCCCCCCTTCACTCTAAAAAATCAACCTTACTGCACGTAAAGCCATGCTGTCATAACAACCCAAACGGAGTTCCAACGTCTTTAGTATTTTACTGCTTTAGAGACAGAGGATGATCTGTCTCTGCCTGCGAGTGAATGTTGCTTGTAGAATTTTTTTTGTAGTTAGACTATTGTGCATGCTATATTTTCGCGAACGGTTTGTTTATTTAATCCCCGATCGTTTCCAAGGCGACAGTGTGTGTGCAGTCATTCAACCGATTAATTACCCGCCACTGCACGTAAAGCCATGTTGTCATAACACCCCTAACGGAGTTCCAACGTCTTTTGTATTTTAATGCTTTAGAGACAGAGGATGATCTGTCTCTGCCTGCGAGTGAATGTTGCTTGTAGAATTTTTTTTTGTAGTTAGACTATTGTGCATGCTATATTTTCGCGAACGGTTTGTTTATTTAATCCCCGATCGTTTCCAAGGCGACAGTGTGTGTGCAGTCATTCAAACGACTAATTACCCGCCACTGCACGTAAAGCCATGCTGTCATAACACCCCTAACGGAGTTCCAACGTCTTTTGTATTTTAATGCTTTAGAGACAGAGGATGATCTGTCTCTGCCTGCGAGTGAATGCTGCTTGTAGACTTTTTTTTTGTAGTTAGACTATTCTGCATGCTATATTTTCGCGAACGGTTCGTTTATTTAATCTTTGAACATACGCAAGGCGACAGGGTGGGTGCAGCCGTCGAATCGATGATATTGCCATTAATAAACTTAATCGTAAACGTAATAGGATAATTACTATCTCTGTAACCCTTCCAAACTTTTTGAGCATTTGAGCCTACTGTCTGACGATGGATCCCGGACGAGGTGAATGTTTCCCTATCTTAGGAAACGTTTATTGAGGTTTTTCAGCTCACCCCTCCCCTTCACTCTAAAAATCAACCTTACTGCACGTAAAGCCATGCTGTCATAACAGCCCAAACGGAGTTCCGACGTCTTTAGTATTTTACTGCTTTAGAGACAGAGGATGATCTGTCTCTGCCTGCGAGTGAATGTTGCTTGTAGAATTTTTTTTTGTAGTTAGACTATTGTGCATGCTATATTTTCGCGAACGGTTTGTTTATTTAATCCCCGATCGTTTCCAAGGCGACAGTGTGTGTGCAGTCATTCAAACGATTAATTACCCACCACTGCACGTAAAGCCATGCTGTCATAACACCCCTAACGGAGTTCCAACGTCTTTTGTATTTTAATGCTTTAGAGACAGAGGATGATCTGTCTCTGCCTGCGAGTGAATGCTGCTTGTAGACTTTTTTTGTAGTTAGACTATTCTGCATGCTATATTTTCGCGAACGGTTCGTTTATTTAATCCGCGAACATACGCAAGGCGACAGGGTGGGTGCAGCCGTCGAATCGATGATATTGCCATTAATAAACTTAATCGTAAACGTAATAGGATAATTACTATCTCTGTAACCCTTCCAAACTTTTTGAGCATTTGAGCCTACTGTCTGACGATGGATCCCGGACGAGGTGAATGTTTCCCTATCTTAGGGAACGTGAGGTTTTTCAGCTCACCGCTCCCCCTTCACTCTAAAAAATCAACCTTACTGCACGTAAAGCCATGCTGTCATAACAACCCAAACGGAGTTCCAACGTCTTTAGTATTTTACTGCTTTAGAGACAGAGGATGATCTGTCTCTGCCTGCGAGTGAATGTTGCTTGTAGAATTTTTTTTTGTAGTTAGACTATTGTGCATGCTATATTTTCGCGAACGGTTTGTTTATTTAATCCCCGATCGTTTCCAAGGCGACAGTGTGTGTGCAGTCATTCAACCGATTAATTACCCGCCACTGCACGTAAAGCCATGCTGTCATAACACCCCTAACGGAGTTCCAACGTCTTTTGTATTTTAATACTTTAGAGACAGAGGATGATCTGTCTCTGCCTGCGAGTGAATGTTGCTTGTAGAATTTTTTTTTGTAGTTAGACTATTGCGCATGCTATATTTTCGCGAACGGTTTCTTTATTTAATCCCCGATCGTTTCCAAGGCGACAGTGTGTGTGCAGTCATTCAACCGATTAATTACCCGCCACTGCACGTAAAGCCATGCTGTCATAACACCTCTAACGGGGTTCCAACGTCTTTTGTATTTTAATACTTTAGAGACAGAGGATGATCTGTCTCTGCCTGCGAGTGAATGTTGCTTGTAGAATTTTTTTGTAGTTAGACTATTGTGCATGCTATATTTTCGCGAACGGTTTGTTTATTTAATCCCCGATCGTTTCCAAGGCGACAGTGTGTGTGCAGTCATTCAACCGATTAATTACCCGCCACTGCACGTAAAGCCATGCTGTCATAACACCCTAACGGGGTTCCAACGTCTTTTGTATTTTAATACTTTAGAGACAGAGGATGATCTGTCTCTGCCTGCGAGTGAATGTTGCTTGTAGAATTTTTTTTTGTAGTTAGACTATTGCGCATGCTATATTTTCGCGAACGGTTTCTTTATTTAATCCCCGATCGTTTCCAAGGCGACAGTGTGTGTGCAGTCATTCAACCGATTAATTACCCGCCACTGCACGTAAAGCCATGCTGTCATAACACCCTAACGGGGTTCCAACGTCTTTTGTATTTTAATACTTTAGAGACAGAGATGATCTGTCTCTGCCTGCGAGTGAATGTTGCTTGTAGAATTTTTTTTGTAGTTAGACTATTGTGCATGCTATATTTTCGCGAACGGTTTGTTTATTTAATCCTCGATCGTTTCCAAGGCGACAGTGTGTGTGCAGTCATTCAACCGATTAATTACCCGCCACTGCACGTAAAGCCATGCTGTCATAACACCCTAACGGGGTTCCAACGTCTTTTGTATTTTACTTTAGAGACAGAGGATGATCTATCTCTGCCTGCGAGTGAATGTTGCTTTTGTAGAATTTTTTTTGTAGTTAGACTATTGCGCATGCTATATTTTCGCGAACGGTTTCTTTATTTAATCCCCGATCGTTTCCAAGGCGACAGTGTGTGTGCAGTC